>JAIEZT010000203.1:313541-398053 GCA_019594935.1 Periophthalmus modestus
CTCTGTGGAGTGTGTCAGATGCCCTCCCTCTCTCTCTCTCTCTGTGGAGTGTGTCAGATGCCCTCTCTCCTCTCTCTGTGGAGTGGTGGTCCCTCTCTCTCTCTGTGGATGGTGTGTCAGATGCCCTCCCTCTCTCTCTCTCTCTGTGGAGTGTGTCAGATGCCATCCCTCTCTCTCTCTGCTCTGGGAGTGTGTCAGATGCCCTCCCTCTCTCTCTGTGGAGTGTGTCAGATGCCCTCCTCTCTCTCTCCTCTCTGTGGAGTGTGTCAGATGCCCTCTCTCCTCTCTCCTCTCTCTGTGGAGTGTGTCAGATGCCCTCCCTCTCTCTCTCTGTGGAGTGTGTCAGATGCCCTCCCTCTCTCTCTCTCTCTGTGGAGTGTGTCAGATGCCCTCCCTCTCTCTCTCTCTGTGGAGTGTGTCAGTCCCTCTCTCTCTCTCTCTCTGTGGAGTGTGTCAGATGCCCCTCCTCTCTCTCTCATCTCTGTGGAGTGTGTCAGTCCCTCTCTCTCTCTCTCTCTGTGGAGTGTGTCAGATGCCCTCCCTCTCTCTCTCTCTCTGTGGAGTGTGTTCAGTCCCTCTCTCTCTCTCTCTCTCTGTGGAGTGTGTCAGATGCCCTCCCCCTCTCTCTGTGGAGTGTGTCAGATGCCCTCCCCCTCTCTCTCTGTGGAGTGTGTCAGATGCCCTCCCTCTCTCTCTCTCTGTGGAGTGTGTCAGATGCCCTCCCTCCCTCTCTCTGTGGAGTGTGTCAGATGCCCTCCCTCTCTCTGTGGAGTGTGTCAGATGCCCTCCCTCCCTCTCTCTCTCTGTGGAGTGTGTCAGATGCCTCCTCTCTCTCTCTCTGTGGAGTGTGTCAGATGCCCTCCCCTCTCTCTCTCTCTCTGCTCTGTGGAGTGTGTCAGATGCCCTCCCTCTCTCTCTCTGTGGAGTGTGTCAGATGCCCTCCCTCTCTCTCTCTCTCTGTGGAGTGTGTCAGATGCCCTCCCCTTGAGATGGTACTACCTCTCTCTGTGGAGTGTGTCAGATGCCCTCCCCTCTCTCTCTCTGTGGAGTGTGTCAGATGCCCTCCCTCTCTCTCTCTCTGTGGAGTGTGTCAGATGCCCTCCCTCCCTCTCTCTGTGGAGTGTGTCAGATGCCCTCCCTCTCTCTGTGGAGTGTGTCAGATGCCCTCCCTCCCTCTCTCTGTGGAGTGTGTCAGATGCCCTCCCTCTCTCTCTCTCTGTGGAGTGTGTCAGATGCCCTCCCTCTCTCTCTCTCTCTGTGGAGTGTGTCAGATGCCCTCCCTCTCTCTCTCTGTGGAGTGTGTCAGATGCCCTCCCTCTCTCTCTCTCTCTGTGGAGTGTGTCAGATGCCCTCCCTCTCTCTCTCTGTGGAGTGTGTCAGATGCCCTCTCTCTCTCTGTGGAGTGTGTCAGATGCCCTCCCTCTCTCCCTCTCTCTGTGGAGTGTGTCAGATGCCCTCTCTCTCTCTGTGGAGTGTGTCAGATGCCCTCCCTCTCTCCCTCTCTCTGTGGAGTGTGTCAGATGCCCTCCCTCTCTCACAGCTCGGAGCTGGTGGAGGCGCGGGTGCAGGAGTTCCTCTCGGCCTTCGGGGGGCGCCTCTCGTCTCTGGGCGCAGACTCGTTCAGGACACAGGTGCTGGCTCTGGTGCAGCAGAAGAAGAAACAGGATTCTCATTTAGGAGAAGAAGTCGAGCGGAACTGGAGCGAAGTGATGACGCAGCAGTACGTGTACGACCGAGTACACAGAGAGGTACTACTACAATACTACTATAGTACTACAACAACACAGATACAGCACACACAGGTACTACTACAATACTACTATAGTACTACAACAACACAGATACAGCACACACAGGTACTACTACAATACTACTATAGTACTACAACAACACAGATACAGCACACACAGGTACTACTACAATACTACTATAGTACTACAACAACACAGATACAGCACACACAGGTACTACTACAATACTACTATAGTACTACAACAACACAGATACAGCACACACAGGTACTACTACAATACTACTATAGTACTACAACAACACAGATACAGCACACACAGGTACTACTACAATACTACATATAGTACTACAACAACACAGATACAGCACACACACGTACTACTACTATACTACTATAGTACTACAACAACTCAGATACAGCACACACAGGTACTACTACTACAGTACTACTATAGTACTACAACAACACAGATACAGCACACACAGGTACTACTACAATACTACTATAGTACTACAACAACACAGATACAGCACACACACACGTACTACTACAATACTACTATAGTACTACAACAACACAGATACAGCACACACAGGTACTACTACTATACTACTATAGTACTACAACAACACAGATACAGCACACACAGGTACTACTACTACAGTACTACTATAGTACTACAACAACACAGATACAGCACACACAGGTACTACTACAATACTACTACTATAGTACTACAACAACACAGATACAGCACACACACGTACTACTACAATACTACTATAGTACTACAACAACACAGATACAGCACACACAGGTACTACTACAATACTACTATAGTACTACAACAACACAGATACAGCACACGCAGGTACTACTACTATACTACTATAGTACTACAACAACACAGATACAGCACACACAGGTACTACTACTACAATACTACTATAGTACTACAACACAGATACAGCACACACACAGGCACACACAGGTACTACTACTCTAGTACCACTATGACACATGCACAGAGCTTCTGTTGTGCTCTCTGACCTCTGACCCTCTGACCTCTGACCCTCTGACCTCTGACCCTGTGCCCAGGTCAGGGCTCTGCTGACCTTCTCTCAGGATGATCTGGTGTCATGGTTCAACGAGCTCCGAGAGGAGGACAACCGCCAAAACTCAGTGTCCACGTGAGGATTTACTGTAGTACTTTTACTGTTACTATTAATGCTACTACTACTACTACTACTGCTGTTTTACCTGGTCTAAACCCGGTCTGGATCCGGTCTAAACCCGGTCTGGATCCTGTCTGGAGCCGGTCTGGATCCGGTCTAAACCCGGTCTCTCGCCCCGCTCTGCAGGTGGTGGGGCTTCGGCGCTGAGGAAGGCGACTCTCTGGACTCGACAGTAGGGGGCGACGTGAGCTCGTCGTACGAAGAAGTACAAGAACTGCACTTCCTGTCCGCCTCGTCACCGTGGTTACAGCAGGCCACACCCATCTGTGACATCAGCGCCTTCAACACCGCACTGCCCTTACACCCCTACCATAAAGTACTGCAGTAAATACTACTGAGTACTACGGAAATACCACAAAGTACTGCAGTACATTATTAATACTATTGTTAATAATATTCTTATATAGATATTTGTATAGAGTTTTTGGACACTTTATTTGCACACACAGGCAAAGAAGAGACACATATAGACCCGGTTTATACCACTGTTTCCACACAGAGATGGATCTGTAATATGAAGGGTAAAATAACCACCGCCACCAGCCCCTCCCACCAGCCCCTTCCACCAGCCCCTTCCACCGCCACCAGCCCCTCCCACCAGCCCCTCCCACCGCCACAGCCCCTCCCACCGCCCACCAGCCCCTCCCACCCAGCCCCTCCCCACCACCACCAGCCCCTCCCACCGCCACCAGCCCCTCCCACCAGCCCCTCCCACCACCACAGCCCCTCCCACCACCACCAGCCCCTCCCTCCACCACCAGCCCCTCCCACCACCAGCCCCTCCCACCAGCCCCTCCCACCGCCATCAGCCCCTCCTTCCGTCACCATCTAAACCAATATCACAAATTTATTATCAGACAAAAGAGTTTTTAATAAATGTAAAATTTTGTACAGCATCAAGTGTAATGTGAAATATTTAACTGCAATTTTCACCTGTATATGTGACGGGGACTCTTCACCTGTACATGTGTGTGACAGGGACTCTTCACCTGTACATGTGTGTGACAGGGACTCTTCACCTGTACATGTGTGTGACAGGGACTCTTCACCTGCACATGTGTGTGACGGGGACTCTTCACCTGCACATGTGTGTGACGGGGACTCTTCACCTGCACATGTGTGTGACGGGGACTCTTCACCTGCACATGTGTGTGACGGGGACTCTTCACCTGCACATGTGTGTGACAGGGACTCTTTCACCTGTACATGTGACAGGGACTCTTCACCTGTACATGTGTGTGACAGGGACACTTCACCTGTACATGTGTGTGACAGGGACTCTTCACCTGTACATGTGTGTGACAGGGACACTTCACCTGTACATGTGTGTGACAGGGACTCTTCCCTGCACATGTGTGTGTGACAGGGACTCTTCACCTGTACATGTGTGTGATAGGGACACTTCACACATGTGTGTGACAGGGACACTTCACCTGTACATGTGTGTGACAGGGACACTTCACCTGTACATGTGTGTGATAGGGACACTTCACCTGTACATGTGTGTGACAGGGACTCTTCACCTGCACATGTGTGTGTGACAGGGACTCTTCACCTGTACATGTGTGTGATAGGGACACTTCACCTGTACATGTGTGTGACAGGGACACTTCACCTGTACATGTGTGTGACAGGGACACTTCACCTGTACATGTGTGTGATAGGGACACTTCACACATGTGTGTGACAGGGGACACTTCACCTGTACATGTGTGTGACAGGGACACTTCACCTGTACATGTGTGTGATAGGGACACTTCACCTGTACATGTGTGTGTGACAGGGACACTTCACCTGTACATGTGTGTGAGAGGGACTCTTCACCTGCACATGTGTGTGACAGGGACTCTTCACCTGTACATGTGTGTGACAGGGACTCTTCACCTGTACATGTGTGTGACAGGGACTCTTCACCTGCACATGTGTGTGACAGGGACTCTTCACCTGTACATGTGACAGGGACTCTTCACCTGTACATGTGTGTGACAGGGACACTTCACCTGTACATGTGTGTGACAGGGACTCTTCACCTGTACATGTGTGTGACAGGGACACTTGACCTGTACATGTGTGTGATAGGGACACTTCACCTGTACATGTGTGTGACAGGGACACTTCACCTGTACATGTGTGTGTGACAGGGACACTTCACCTGTACATGTGTGTGACAGGGACACTTCACCTGCACATGTGTGTTTGACAGGACTCTTCACCTGTACATGTGTGTGATAGGGACTCTTCACCTGCACATGTGTGTGACAGGGACTCTTCACCTGTACATGTGACAGGGACTCTTCACCTGTACATGTGTGTGACAGGGACACTTCACCTGTACATGTGTGTGACAGGGACACTTCACCTGTACATGTGTGTGATAGGGACACTTCACACATGTGTGTGACAGGGACACTTTCACCTGTACATGTGTGTGACAGGGACACTTCACCTGTACATGTGTGTGACAGGGACACTTCACCTGTACATGTGTGTGATAGGGACACTTCACCTGTACATGTGTGTGACAGGGACACTTCACCTGTACATGTGTGTGACAGGGACTCTTCACCTGCACATGTGTGTGACAGGGACTCTTCACCTGTACATGTGTGTGACAGGGACTCTTCACCTGTACATGTGTGTGACAGGGGACTCTTCACCTGCACATGTGTGTGACAGGTGACTCTTCACCTGTACATGTGTGTGACAGGGACTCTTCACCTGTACATGTGTGTGACAGGGACACTTCACCTGTACATGTGTGTGACAGGGACACTTGACCTGTACATGTGTGTGACAGGGACACTTCACCTGTACATGTGTGTGACAGGGACACTTCACCTGCACATGTGTGTTTGACAGGGACTCTTCACCTGTACATGTGTGTGATAGGGACTCTTCACCTGCACATGTGTGTGACAGGGACTCTTCACCTGTACATGTGACAGGGACTCTTCACCTGTACATGTGTGTGACAGGGACACTTCACCTGTACATGTGTGTGACAGGGACACTTCACCTGTACATGTGTGTGATAGGGACACTTCACACATGTGTGTGACAGGGACACTTCACCTGTACATGTGTGTGACAGGGACACTTCACCTGTACATGTGTGTGACAGGGACTCTTCACCTGCACATGTGTGTGACAGGGACTCTTCACCTGTACATGTGTGTGACAGGGACTCTTCACCTGTACATGTGTGTGACAGGGACTCTTCACCTGTACATGTGTGTGACAGGGACTCTTCACCTGCACATGTGTGTGACAGGGACTCTTCACCTGTACATGTGACAGGGACTCTTCACCTGTACATGTGTGTGACAGGGACACTTCACCTGTACATGTGTGTGACAGGGACTCTTCACTGTACATGTGTGTGTGACAGGGACACTCACCTGTACATGTGTGTGACAGGGACACTTCACCTGTACATGTGTGTGACAGGGACACTTCACCTGTACATGTGTGTGACAGGGACACTTCACCTGTACATGTGTGTGACAGGGACACTTCACCTGCACATGTGTGTTTGACAGGGACTCTTCACCTGTACATGTGTGTGATAGGGACTCTTCACCTGCACATGTGTGTGACAGGGACTCTTCACCTGTACATGTGTGACAGGGACTCTTCACCTGTACATGTGTGTGACAGGGACACTTCACCTGTACATGTGTGTGACAGGGACTCTTCACCTGTACATGTGTGTGATAGGGACTCTTCACCTGTACATGTGTGTGACAGGGACACTTCACCTGTACATGTGTGTGATAGGGACACTTCACCTGTACATGTGTGTGATAGGGACACTTCACCTGTACATGTGTGTGACAGGGACTCTTCACCTGTACATGTGTGTGACAGGGACACTTCACCTGTACATGTGTGTGACAGGGACACTTCACCTGTACATGTGTGTGACAGGACTCTTCACTGTACATGTGTGTGACAGGGACTCTTCACCTGTACATGTGTGTGACAGGGACACTTCACCTGTACATGTGTGTGACAGGGACACTTCACCTGTACATGTGTGTGACAGGGACATTGTAATACCTAGTTATCACCAGCAGATGGGGCCCCTCATTTTACAGTAAAACGAAAGTTTAGCGTCACATTGTTGCGTGAGGAGGTGGAGACAGTGGAGTTTTCTCCACTTCCTCAATCTCCTTTTACCATTTCCTCGTCACTCGCGCTGTGTCTTTGACCTCCGTGAATCCAGCTGCTGTTTTTACCCTCATCAGAAGCAGAAACAGAAACAGACAGACTCAGAGAATCCCT
The DNA here is from genome assembly GCA_019594935.1 of Periophthalmus modestus. Lineage (NCBI taxonomy): Eukaryota > Metazoa > Chordata > Actinopteri > Gobiiformes > Gobiidae > Periophthalmus > Periophthalmus modestus. Next base: position 320,814 of record JAIEZT010000203.1, read on the forward strand.
AACAATGCAGTTCTCCGCGGGAACCATCTTTACGCGCGCCTCTTGTTTGGGTAAGTGCCGTGTTTGGACAGTTTTCTCTCTTGAAACGCGTTTGGGCCGTTTCATCAGACTGTCACATGTCCCGTTCTTCAGATAAATGCGCTTTACTCGTGTTAAATGGTGTTAAAGCTCTGAACTGTCAGAGCTGCTGAGGAGAAATGGCGCAGAGGGTTTTACGCACGGACAGTTACGCACGGAGCCGCTCTAAAGCTCTGAAAGTCACAGCGGGAAACGAGCCCCTCAAATGTTACGATTTAAACACAAATGTGACGATGAAATCGGCTCTTGGTGAAGAGGATTTGGTGCAGTCCGGGGGTTTCCTGCTTTAGACCGGATCACACCGGACTGGCCTCGAGCCCAGCCCAGATTTAGACCTGTGTTAGAACTGGTTTAGTCCTGGTTTAGTCCTGGTTTAGTCCTGGTTTAGTCCTGGTTTAGTCCTGGTTTAGACCTGGTTTAGTCCCGGTTTAGTCCTGGTTTAGACCTGGTTTAGTCCTGGTTTAGTCCTGGTTTAGACCTGGTTTAGACCTGGTACAAACACATTCTTGTTTTAAGACTTTTATGACGCAGTTTAATTGAAGCTGCTGCAGGTGACTGTTTTGATCAGAGGAAACTGAGCCTCATGTTACACTTTGTTTCTTGTAGATCAGGGGTCTCTCCGCGGGCCAGTTGCGGCCCCCGGGCCGGTAGTTTGTGGCCCCGGTCTTAATATGAAAGTTTAATGTTAGTGCGGCCCGCGGGTTTGATTTTTGTGACACTTTACAGAGTTTTGTGCGGAGCTGAACGAACCAATCACGGTGGGGTCTGTGGCTCTGGGGGCGGGACATCGGTCATTTCTCACTGAGTGACAGTCACATCAGCGCAGCTGGAGGTTTTTCTTCTGTGTCTGAGCCTCGTTTCTGTTGTTCACACGTGACATTCATCAGAGCTGCTGCGTTCAACACTTAAAAAAGTGTTTTTAAGTTGCTGCCGAACGTGACATTATACGTATATAAATGTGTGTAAATACACACGTGAGTGATACTTAGAGTAAATATGAGTCTCTGTGACGAAATAAATCTAAGTGATGTTCAGGAGAAAAGAGCTGAGAGCAGCTCCTGAGTCTGGGTGAGGCGGGTCTCACCCAGACTCAGACACAGGAGTCTCCCTCCGCTGGAGGCAAACTGATCTACACCAGGCATATACAATACTGTGAGAAGTACTTCACAGAATACATGCAGTATTCAGTACTCTGTAACTAAATACATTTTCAGAGTACTGTGTTCTGAGTACTGTGTTCTGAGTACTCTGAGTACTGTGTTCTGAGTACTCAGAGTACTGTGTTCTGAGTACTCAGAGTACTGTGTTCTGAGTACTCAGAGTACTGTGTTCTGAGTACTCAGAGTACTGTGTTCTGAGTACTCAGAGTACTGTGTTCTGAGTACTCAGAGTACTGTGTTCTGAGTACTCAGAGTACTGTGAGTACTTTCACATTGAGCTAAAGTCATAAAGTCAAACCTGGACATGGGATAAAAAGCTTCATGTTTGTCCTTGTTTCCTGTGACTGAAGAAGAAGAAAAACACGTTTGAAGAACAGACAACACTGAAGTACAAGTAGTAGCAGTAATAGTAGTAGTTGTAGTAGTAGTGGTAGTATTAGTACCAGTAGTAGTAGCACTAGTATTAGTATTAGCAGTAGTAATAGTAGTAGTTGTAGTAGTAGTAGTAGTCGTAGTCGTAGTAGTAGTTGTAGTAGTAGTAGTAGTCGTAGTAGTAGTTGTAGTAGTAGTAGTAGTCGTAGTTGTAGTAGTCATAGTAGTCGTAGTAGTTGTAGTAGTTGTAGTGACCATAAGCCTGTGTGGAGAGGAGTCCAGGTCCAGTACCTCGTCCTGACGCTCTGCTGTTGGATGAATGTAACGACTCGTGGTGTTTTGGTGGTTTTAATAAAGTGGTTGAAATGGAAGTTGAACAGGTCAAACATAGATGGTAAGTTGTATGTAACAAGAAAGAAAATAAAGCGTAAAATAAAGCGTAAAATAAAGCGTAAAATAAAGCGTAAAATAAAGCGGTCAACGAAAATATGTCTCCCCGGCGTCTCCCCTCTCCACCTGTCAGACAGCAGGAAACCCAGAGCCTTTGTACCTCCCCCTGTGTCACCCTGACCCACGTGAACCCCGCCCCTTACGCATCACCATGGCAACACATATGGCTCCTACAGTAGTAGTAGTGGTACCACTACAGTACCACAGTAGTAGTTGCAGTAGTAGTAGTTGCAGTAGTAGTAGTAGTAGTCAGTGTTGAAGTATTTACTACTGAGTTACACCTCTGAGGTACTGTGTACCTAAGTATTAGTTACACTGAACTCAGGTGATGAAATACTTTTGATAAAAGTCCCAGAGTTTCCTTCAGTCTGAAACGCTCTAATAATAGAAACAAAACCACTCCCTTTGTAAACCTGCTTCAATCTGCTTCAATCGTCTGAGAATCGTTTCAGAGGCGGCTCCGACTCGTTTCAGAGGCGGCTCCGACTCGTTTCAGAGGCGGCTCCGACTCGTTTCAGAGGCGGCTCCGACTCGTTTCAGAGGCGGCTCCGACTCGTTTCAGAGGCGGCTCCGACTCGTTTCAGAGGCGGCTCCGAGTCACTGTCGCTCACAGTCTGTTTTAACTCGTGGACGATCCTTCGACTTAAGCGGCTGATGATTATTTCATGGATCCATTATTGTGATGAATGGATGAACTCAGTTTGTCTCTTCTTTAAGTGATTGTCCCTCTTGTGTTTATGTGCAGTGCTCCTCCTCCTCCACCTCCTCCTCCACCTCCTCCTCCTCCTCCTCCTGGTGGAGCCGCTGATTGCAGAGGTGGTGCAGCTCTCCTGTTCGGTCACAGAGCTCCATGATGGACATTACCAGTACCAGCTCAACTCCACCCTCCCACAAGACTGTACCGACCAGTCCTGGGAGGACTTCAACGTGAGTCTCACCAGACCAGGACTGAACCAGGACTGAACCAGGACTAGACCAGGACTAGACCAGGACTAGACCAGGACTAGACCAGGACTGAACCAGGACTGAACCAGGACTGAACCAGGACTGAACCAGGACTGAACCAGGACTAGACCAGGACTAGACCAGGACTGAACCAGGACTGAACCAGGACTGAACCAGGACTAGACCAGGACTAGACCAGGACTAGACCAGGACTAGACCAGGACTGAACCAGGACTAAACCAGGACTAGACCAGGACTAGACCAGGACTGAACCAGGACTGAACCAGGACTAGACCAGGACTAAACCAGGTCTAAACCAGGACTAAACCAGGTCTAAACCAGGACTAAACCAGGACTAAACCAGGACTGAACCAGGACTGAACCAGGACTAGACCAGGACTGAACCAGGACTGAACCAGGACTGAACCAGGACTGAACCAGGACTGGACCAGGACTAGACCAGGACTAGACCAGGACTAGACCAGGACTAGACCAGGACTGAACCAGGACTGAACCAGGACTAAACCAGGACTAAACCAGGTCTAAACCAGGACTGAACCAAGACTAGACCAGGACTAGACCAGGACTGAATCAGGTCTAAACCAGGACTAAACCAGGACTAAACCAGGACTGAATCAGGTCTAAACCAGGACTAAACCAGGACTAAACCAGGACTGAATCAGGTCTAAACCAGGACTAAACCAGGACTAAACCAGGACTAAACCAGGACTGAATCAGGACTGAACCAGGACTGAACCAGGATTAAACCAGGACTAAACCAGGACTGAACCAGGACTAAAGCAGGACTGAACCAGGACTGAACCAGGACTGAACCAAGACTAGACCAGGACTAAACCAGGACTGAACCAGGACTAAACAAAGACTAAACCAGGTGTAAAACCAGGACTAAACCAGGACTAAACCAGGACTAAACCAGGACTGAACCTGGACTGAACCAGGACTAAACCAGGACTGAACCAGGACTAAACCAAGACTAAACCAGGTGTAAACCAGGACTAAACCAGGACTGAATCAGGACTAAACCAGGACTGAACCAGGACTAAACCAGGTGTAAACCAGGACTAAACCAGGACTGAACCAGGACTAAACCAGGACTGAACCTGGACTGAACCAGGACTAAACCAGGACTGAACCAGGACTAAACCAAGACTAAACCAGGACTAAAACCAGGACTGAATCAGGACTAAACCAGGACTGAATCAGGACTAAACCAGGACTGAACCAGGACTAAACCAGGTGTAAACCAGGACTAAACCAGGACTGAACCAGGACTAAACAGGACTGAACCTGGACTGAACCAGGACTAAACCAGGACTGAACCAGGACTGAACCAGGACTGAACCAGGACTGAACCAGGACTAGACCAGGACTGAACCAGGACTAAACCAGGACTGAACCAGGACTGAACCAGGACTAAACCAGGACTGAACCAGGACTGAACCAGGACTGAACCAGGACTAAACCAGGACTGAACCAGGACTAAACCAGGACTAAACCAGGTGTAAACCAGGACTAAACCAGGACTGAACCAGGACTAAACCAGGGACTGAACCAGGACTGAACCAGGACTGAACCAGGACTAAACCAGGACTAAACCAGGACTGAACCAGGACTGAACCAGGACTGAACCAGGACTAGACCAGGACTGAACCAGGACTGAACCAGGACTGAACCAGGACTAGACCAGGACTGAACCAGGACTGAACCAGGACTAAACCAGGACTGAACCAGGACTGAACCAAGACTAGACCAGGACTAAACCAGGTCTAAACCAGGTCTAAACCAGGACTGAACCAGGACTGAACCAGGACTGAACCAGGACTAAACCAGGACTGAACCAGGACTGAACCAGGACTGAACCAGGACAAGACAGGAGAACCAGGACTAAACCAGGTCTAAACCAGGACTAAACCAGGTCTGAACCAGGACTGAACCAGGACTGAACCAGGACTAAACCAGGACTGAACCAGGACTGAACCAGGACTGAACCAGGACTAGACCAGGACTAAACCAGGACTGAACCAGGACTGAACCAGGACTAGACCAGGACTGAACCAGGACTGAACCAGGACTAAACCAGGACTGAACCAGGACTGAACCAAGACTAGACCAGGACTAAACCAGGTCTAAACCAGGTCTAAACCAGGACTAAACCAGGACTGAACCAGGACTGAACCAGGACTAAACCAGGACTAAACCAGGACTGAACCAGGACTGAACCAAGACTAGACCAGGACTAAACCAGGTCTAAACCAGGTCTAAACCAGGACTGAACCAAGACTAGACCAGGACTAGACCAGACTAGACCAGGACTAGACCAGCTCTAAACCAGGTCTAAACCAGGTCTAAACCAGGAAACCAGGACTGAACCAAGACTAGACCAGGACTAAACCAGGTCTAAACCAGGACTGAACCAGGGACTAAACCAGGACTGAACCAGGACTGAACCAAGACTAGACCAGGACTAAACCAGGTCTAAACCAGGTCTAAACCAGGACTAAACCAGGTCTAAACCAGGTCTAAACCAGGTCTAAACCAGGACTAAACCAGGTCTAAACCAGGTCTAAACCAGGTCTAAACCAGGTCTAAACCAGGTCTAAACCAGGAATAAACCAGGAATAAACCAGGACTAAACCAGGTCTAAACTAGGACTCATCCAGGTCTAAACCAGGACTGAACCAGGACTGAACCAGGACTAAACCAGGACTGAACCAGGACTGAACCAGGACTGAACCAGGACTAGACCAGGACTAAACCAGGTCTAAACCAGGTCTAAACCAGGACTAAACCAGGTCCAAACCAGGACTGAACCAAGACTAGACCAGGACTAGACCAGGACTAAACCAGGACTAAACCAGGTCTAAACCAGGTCTAAACCAGGACTGAACCAAGACTAGACCAGGACTAAACCAGGTCTAAACCAGGACTGAACCAGGACTGAACCAGGACTGAACCAGGACTAAACCAGGACTGAACCAGGACCGAACCAGGACCAAACCAGGACTGAACCAGGACTGAACCAAGACTAAACCAGGACTAAACCAGGTCTAAACCAGGTCTAAACCAGGTCTAAACCAGGTCTAAACCAGGTCTAAACCAGGTCTAAACCAGGAATAAACCAGGTCTAAACCAGGAATAAACCAGGACTAAACCAGGTCTAAACTAGGACTCATCCAGGTCTAAACCAGGACTGAACCAGGACTGAACCAGGACTGAACCAAGACTAGACCAGGACTAAACCAGGACTGAACCAGGACTAAACAAAGACTAAACCAGGTGTAAACCAGGACTAAACCAGGACTAAACCAGGACTAAACCAGGACTGAACCTGGACTGAACCAGGACTAAACCAGGACTGAACCAGGACTACACCAAGACTAAACCAGGTTTAAACCAGGACTAAACCAGGACTGAATCAGGACTAAACCAGGACTGAACCAGGACTAAACCAGGTGTAAACCAGGACTAAACCAGGACTGAACCAGGACTAAACCAGGACTGAACCTGGACTGAACCAGGACTAAACCAGGACTGAACCAGGACTAAACCAAGACTAAACCAGGACTAAACCAGGACTGAATCAGGACTAAACCAGGACTGAATCAGGACTAAACCAGGACTGAACCAGGACTAAACCAGGTGTAAACCAGGACTAAACCAGGACTGAACCAGGACTAAACCAGGACTGAACCTGGACTGAACCAGGACTAAACCAGGACTGAACCAGGACTGAACCAGGACTGAACCAGGACTGAACCAGGACTAGACCAGGACTGAACCAGGACTAAACCAGGACTGAACCAGGACTGAACCAGGACTAAACCAGGACTGAACCAGGACTAAACCAGGACTGAACCAGGACTGAACCAGGACTGAACCAGGACTAAACCAGGACTGAACCAGGACTAAACCAGGACTAAACCAGGTGTAAACCAGGACTAAACCAGGACTGAACCAGGACTAAACCAGGACTAAACCAGGACTGAACCAGGACTGAACCAGGACTGAACCAGGACTAGACCAGGACTGAACCAGGACTAAACCAGGACTAAACCAGGACTGAACCAGGACTGAACCAGGACTAGACCAGGACTGAACCAGGACTGAACCAGGACTAAACCAGGACTGAACCAGGACTGAACCAAGACTAGACCAGGACTAAACCAGGTCTAAACCAGGTCTAAACCAGGACTGAACCAGGACTGAACCAGGACTGAACCAGGACTGAACCAGGACTAAACCAGGACTGAACCAGGACTGAACCAAGACTAGACCAGGTCTAAACCAGGTCTAAACCAGGTCTAAACCAGGTCTAAACCAGGAATAAACCAGGTCTAAACCAGGATAAACCAGGACTAAACCAGGTCTAAACTAGGACTCATCCAGGTCTAAACCAGGACTGAACCAGGACTGAACTGAACCAGGACTGAACCAAGACTAGACCAGGGACTAAACCAGGACTGAACCAGGACTAAACAAAGACTAAACCAGGTGTAAACCAGGACTAAACCAGGACTAAACCAGGACTAAACCAGGACTGAACCTGGACTGAACCAGGACTAAACCAGGACTGAACCAGGACTACACCAAGACTAAACCAGGTTTAAACCAGGACTAAACCAGGACTGAATCAGGACTAAACCAGGACTGAACCAGGACTAAACCAGGTGTAAACCCCAGGACTAAACCAGGACTGAACCAGGACTAAACCAGGACTGAACCTGGACTGAACCAGGACTAAACCAGGACTGAACCAGGACTAAACCAAGACTAAACCAGGACTAAACCAGGACTGAATCAGGACTAAACCAGGACTGAATCAGGACTAAACCAGGACTGAACCAGGACTAAACCAGGTGTAAACCAGGACTAAACCAGGACTGAACCAGGACTAAACCAGGACTGAACCTGGACTGAACCAGGACTAAACCAGGACTGAACCAGGACTAACCAAGACTAAACCAGGACTGAACCAGGACTGAACCAGGACTAAACCAGGAGGACTGACTAACCAGGACTAAACCAGGACTGAACCAGGACTAAACCAGGACTAAACCAGGACTAAACCAGGACTGAACCAGGACTGAACAGGACAGAACCAGGACTAAACCAGGACTGAACCAGGACTGAACCAGGACTAAACCAGGACTGAACCAGGACTAAACCAGGACTGAACCAGGACTAAACCAGGACTGAACCAGGACTGAACCAGGACTAAACCAGGACTGAACCAGGACTAAACCAGGACTGAACCAGGACTGAACCAGGACTGAACCAGGACTAAACCAGGACTGAACCAGGACTAAACCAGGACTAAACCAGGTGTAAACCAGGACTAAACCAGGACTGAACCAGGACTAAACCAGGACTGAACCAGGACTAAACCAGGACTGAACCAGGACTGAACCAGGACTGAACCAGGACTGACCAGGACTGAACCAGGACTAAACCAGGACTGAACCAGGACTGAACCAGGACAGGACTAGACCAGGACTGAACCAGGACTGAACCAGGACTAAACCAGGACTGAACCAGGACTGAACCAGGACTGAACCAGGACTAAACCAGGACTGAACCAGGACTAAACCAGGACTGAACCAGGACTGAACCAGGACTGAACCAGGACTAAACCAGGACTGAACCAGGACTGAACCAGGACTGAACCAAGACTAGACCAGGACTAAACCAGGTCTAAACCAGGACTAAACCAGGTCTAAACCAGGACTGAACCAGGACTGAACCAGGACTAAACCAGGACTGAACCAGGACTGAACCAGGACTGAACCAGGACTAGACCAGGACTGAACCAGGACTGAACCAGGACTAAACCAGGACTGAACCAGGACTGAACCAGACTAGACCAGGACTAAACCAGGTCTAAACCAGGTCTAAACCAGGACTAAACCAGGACTGAACCAGGACTGAACCAGGACTAAACCAGGACTGAACCAGGACTGAACCAAGACTAGACCAGGACTAAACCAGGTCTAAACCAGGTCTAAACCAGGACTGAACCAGGACTGAACCAGGACTAGACCAGGACTAAACCAGGACTAGACCAGCTCTAAACCAGGTCTAAACCAGGTCTAAACCAGGACTGAACCAAGACTAGACCAGGACTAAACCAGGTCTAAACCAGGACTGAACCAGGACTAAACCAGGACTGAACCAGGACTGAACCAAGACTAGACCAGGACTAAACCAGGTCTAAACCAGGTCTAAACCAGGACTAAACCAGGTCTAAACCAGGTCTAAACCAGGTCTAAACCAGGACTAAACCAGGTCTAAACCAGGTCTAAACCAGGTCTAAACCAGGTCTAAACCAGGAATAAACCAGGAATAAACCAGGACTAAACCAGGTCTAAACTAGGACTCATCCAGGTCTAAACCAGGACTGAACCAGGACTAAACCAGGACTGAACCAGGACTGAACCAAGACTAGACCAGGACTAAACCAGGTCTAAACCAGGTCTAAACCAGACTAAACCAGGTCCAAACCAGGACTGAACCAAGACTAGACCAGGACTAGACCAGGACTAAACCAGGACTAAACCAGGTCTAAACCAGGTCTAAACCAGGACTGAACCAAGACTAGACCAGGACTAAACCAGGTCTAAACCAGGACCTGAACCAGGACTGAACCAGGACTGAACCAGGACTAAACCAGGACTGAACCAGGACCGAACCAGGACTAAACCAGGACTGAACCAGGACTGAACCAAGACTAAACCAGGACTAAACCAGGTCTAAACCAGGTCTAAACCAGGTCTAAACCAGGTCTAAACCAGGTCTAAACCAGGAATAAACCAGGTCTAAACCAGGAATAAACCAGGACTAAACCAGGTCTAAACTAGGACTCATCCAGGTCTAAACCAGGACTGAACCAGGACTGAACCAGGACTAAACCAGGACTGAACCAGGACTGAACCAGGACTAAACCAGGACTGAACCAGGACTGAACCAGGACTAAACCAGGACTGAACCAGGACTGAACCAGGACTAAACCAGGACTGAACCAGGACTGAACCAGGACTAAACCAGGACTGAACCAGGACTAAACCAGGACTGAACCAGGACTGAACCAGGACTAAACCAGGACTGAACCAGGACTGAACCAGGACTAAACCAGGACTGAACCAGGACTAAACCAGGACTGAACCAGGACTAGACCAGGACTGAACCAGGACTAAACCAGGACTAGACCAGGACTGAACCAGGACTGAACCAGGAATAAACCAGGACTAAACCAGGTCTAAACTAGGACTCATCCAGGTCTAAACCAGGACTGAACCAGGACTGAACCAGGACTGAACCAAGACTAGACCAGGACTAAACCAGGACTGAACCAGGACTAAACAAAGACTAAACCAGGTGTAACCAGGACTAAACCAGGACTAAACCAGGACTAAACCAGGACTGAACCTGGACTGAACCAGGACTAAACCAGGACTGAACCAGGACTACACCAAGACTAAACCAGGTTTAAACCAGGACTAAACCAGGACTGAATCAGGACTAAACCAGGACTGAACCAGGACTAAACCAGGTGTAAACCAGGACTAAACCAGGACTGAACCAGGACTAAACCAGGACTGAACCTGGACTGAACCAGGACTAAACCAGGACTGAACCAGGACTAAAACCAAGACTAAACCAGGACTAAACCAGGACTGAATCAGGACTAAACCAGGACTGAATCAGGACTAAAACCAGGACTGAACCAGGACTAAACCAGGTGTAAACCAGGACTAAACCAGGACTGAACCAGGACTAAACCAGGACTGAACCTGGACTGAACCAGGACTAAACCAGGACTGAACCAGGACTGAACCAGGACTGAACCAGGACTGAACCAGGACTAGACCAGGACTGAACCAGGACTAAACCAGGACTGAACCAGGACTGAACCAGGACTAAACCAGGACTGAACAGGACTAAACCAGGACTGAACCAGGACTGAACCAGGACTGAACCAGGACTAAACCAGGACTGAACCAGGACTAAACCAGGACTAAACCAGGACTAAACCAGGACTAAACCAGGACTGAACCAGGACTAAACCAGGACTGAACCAGGACTAAACCAGGACTGAACCAGGACTGAACCAGGACTGAACCAGGACTAGACCAGGACTGAACCAGGACTAAACCAGGACTAAACCAGGACTGAACCAGGACTGAACCAGGACTAGACCAGGACTGAACCAGGACTGAACCAGGACTAAACCAGGACTGAACCAGGACTGAACCAAGACTAGACCAGGACTAAACCAGGTCTAAACCAGGTCTAAACCAGGACTGAACCAGGACTGAACCAGGACTGAACCAGGACTAAACCAGGACTGAACCAGGACTGAACCAGGACTGAACCAAGACTAGACCAGGACTAAACCAGGTCTAAACCAGGACTAAACCAGGTCTAAACCAGGACTGAACCAGGACTGAACCAGGACTAAACCAGGACTGAACCAGGACTGAACCAGGACTGAACCAGGACTAGACCAGGACTGAACCAGGACTGAACCAGGACTAAACCAGGACTGAACCAGGACTGAACCAAGACTAGACCAGGACTAAACCAGGTCTAAACCAGGTCTAAACCAGGACTAAACCAGGACTGAACCAGGACTGAACCAGGACTAAACCAGGACTGAACCAGGACTGAACCAAGACTAGACCAGGACTAAACCAGGTCTAAACCAGGTCTAAACCAGGACTGAACCAAGACTAGACCAGGACTAGACCAGGACTAGACCAGGACTAGACCAGCTCTAAACCAGGTCTAAACCAGGTCTAAACCAGGACTGAACCAAGACTAGACCAGGACTAAACCAGGTCTAAACCAGGACTGAACCAGGACTAAACCAGGACTGAACCAGGACTGAACCAAGACTAGACCAGGACTAAACCAGGTCTAAACCAGGTCTAAACCAGGACTAAACCAGGTCTAAACCAGGTCTAAACCAGGTCTAAACCAGGACTAAACCAGGTCTAAACCAGGTCTAAACCAGGTCTAAACCAGGTCTAAACCAGGAATAAACCAGGAATAAACCAGGACTAAACCAGGTCTAAACTAGGACTCATCCAGGTCTAAACCAGGACTGAACCAGGACTAAACCAGGACTGAACCAGGACTGAACCAAGACTAGACCAGGACTAAACCAGGTCTAAACCAGGTCTAAACCAGGACTAAACCAGGTCCAAACCAGGACTGAACCAAGACTAGACCAGGACTAGACCAGGACTAAACCAGGACTAAACCAGGTCTAAACCAGGTCTAAACCAGGACTGAACCAAGACTAGACCAGGACTAAACCAGGTCTAAACCAGGACTGAACCAGGACTGAACCAGGACTGAACCAGGACTAAACCAGGACTGAACCAGGACCGAACCAGGACTAAACCAGGACTGAACCAGGACTGAACCAAGACTAAACCAGGACTAAACCAGGTCTAAACCAGGTCTAAACCAGGTCTAAACCAGGTCTAAACCAGGTCTAAACCAGGAATAAACCAGGTCTAAACCAGGAATAAACCAGGACTAAACCAGGTCTAAACTAGGACTCATCCAGGTCTAAACCAGGACTGAACCAGGACTGAACCAGGACTAAACCAGGACTGAACCAGGACTGAACCAGGACTAAACCAGGACTGAACCAGGACTGAACCAGGACTAAACCAGGACTGAACCAGGACTGAACCAGGACTAAACCAGGACTGAACCAGGACTGAACCAGGACTAAACCAGGACTGAACCAGGACTAAACCAGGACTGAACCAGGACTGAACCAGGACTAAACCAGGACTGAACCAGGACTGAACCAGGACTAAACCAGGACTGAACAGGACTGAACTAAACCAGGACTGAACCAGGACTAGACCAGGACTGAACCAGGACTAAACCAGGACTAGACCAGGACTGAACCAGGACTGAACCAGGACTAAACCAGGACTAAACGAGGACTAAACCAGGACTAAACCAGGACTAGACCAGGACTGAACCAGGACTGAATCAGGACTGAACCAGGACTAAACCAGGTCTAAACCAGGACTGAACCAAGACTAGACCAGGACTAAACCAGGACTGAATCAGGACTGAACCAGGACTAAACCAGGTCTAAACCAGGACTGAACCAAGACTAGACCAGGACTAGACCAGGACTGAATCAGGTCTAAACCAGGACTAAACCAGGACTAAACCAGGACTAAACCAGGACTAAACCAGGACTGAATCAGGTCTAAACCAGGACTAAACCAGGACTAAACCAGGACTAAACCAGGACTAAACCAGGACTGAATCAGGACTAAACCAGGACTAAACCAGGACTGAATCATGACTAAACCAGGTGTAAACCAGGACTAAACCAGGACTGAACCAGGACTAAACCAGGACTGAACCTGGACTGAACCAGGACTAAACCAGGACTGAACCAGGACTAGACCAGGACTTAACCAGGACTGAACCAGGACTAGACCAGGACTAGACCAGGACTAGACCAGGACTAGACCAGGACTAAACCAGGACTAGACCAGGACTGAACCAGGACTGAACCAGGACTAGACCAGGACTGAACCAGGACTAAACCTGGACTCACATGTTCTCTCTCTGTCAGATCCTCCTGTATCTTTCGAGTCTCATTTTGGGTAAAAGTTGCTCACCCTGTGGTTTAAATCTCTACAAACATGTTCTCAAACTGAAAGTCTTGGCGTCGGAGCGTCACAGCAGCTCTGACGTCGTGCTCTTGAGCAACACAGGAAATTCCCTCAGATTAAAACAGAATAAACGTTGTCCTCAGTAGAACTCACCAAACAGGTTCAGGTTCACTCATCTGCAGCCTCTGTGTTTCAGAAAACCGTCCTCACCCAGGGACTTAAGACGGATCAAACCAAAGTCCAGAATCTCACAGACCGGACACTCGTCCTGAAGCTCTGTGAGAGCTACGTCCACTTCTCCGCCCAGTGCCAAGTGAGTCCAGCACCACCGGAGTGACCACAGGACGGACCACCGGACTGACCACAGGACGGACCACAGCACAGACCACAGCCCTGACCACAGCCCTGACCACAGGACTGACCACAGGACTGACCACAGCCCGGACCACAGGACTGACCACAGGACTGACCACAGGACTGACCACAGGACTGACCACAGCCCGGACCACAGCCCGGACCACAGGACTGACCACAGGACTGACCACAGGACTGACCACAGCACTGACCACAGGACTGACCACAGCCCTGACCACAGCCCTGACCACAGGACTGACCACAGGACTGACCACAGCCCGGACCACAGCCCGGACCACAGGACTGACCACAGGACTGACCACAGGACTGACCACAGCCCTGACCACAGCCCTGACCACAGTCTCCCTCAGTCCAGGTCTGGCTCATCGTAAAAGACAAATTCAAATATGTCACTGGACAAAAAGTTTCAGAGTGAAGACGTTTCTCTGCTCGTCCAAGTCTCTTCTTCAGCTCTGGTCAGATTCCTGCTGGACACTGCCTCATATCTGTCTGAAGGAGGCGCTAACGACACTGAAGCTAACACCTGTTTGTTTACAGTTTGTTTGTCGGCTTCGTCTAATGAAATTTTTGTCCAGTTGACAGAATTTTCTTTTACCACAGTCTGTACATATCTCTGCACAGAGCTAACCTGTTAGCCACTGTGTTACAAACAGGAAGTGATCATGGTGCACTTCCTGCTCCATCGACTCTGGCTCCAGTTCACTTCTGTCTTAAATGTTCGTATTAACTCTCTACATGATCCTGGGGTTTTTATTTCACGTCTGTGTCTGTAAATCAACATATGAACATTAATAAAGGACACATCAGGTCCTTCTTCCCCGACGTCGCTCCTGTTAGCGTTAGCAACAGGTTTGATTGACAGCGTTGCTAAGCGCCCGCTCCATGTTAAACCAGTGGGGTGAAGGGGCGTGGCCTTCAGCAGCCTCGCTCCTGATTGGCCGCTGCTGGGACAGGCTAAACTAAATATTTAATGATGTTCAGTTTTGTTCTAACTTGTTGTTTGTTTGTGTCTGCTCTCTGGTGCAGCTCTAAATCCTGTTTTTGTTTGTGTTTTTAGACGTTCATAGAGGCGTTCTGCTCAGGTGAGTGTCGTCACTCTGGACTCTCGTCACATACTGACCCATGTGACCTGTTAACGAGCCGATACTGGACCAGACGTTTCACCAGGACACACTTAGGATCAGTAGATTCACATATTTCACTATTTTGTCTCCAGTTTGGTTATGCTTCAAATTTCAAATTTCACTTCCTGGTTTGAAATCATGACGTCACACTAAGACCCTCCAGACCAGAACAAGAACCAGGACCAGAACAAGAACCAGGACCAGAACAAGAACCAGGACCAGAACAAGAACCAGGACCAGAACCAGAACCAGAACGAGGACCAGGACCAGAACTAGGACCAGAACGAGGACCAGAACAAGAACCAGAACCAGAACGAGGACCAGGACCAGAACTAGGACCAGAACGAGAACCAGGACCAGAACGAGGACCAGAACTAGAACCAGGACCAGAACGAGGACCAGAACTAGGACCAGGACCAGAACGAGAACCAGGACCAGAACTAGAACCAGGACCAGAACTAGGACCAGGACCAGAACGAGAACCAGGACCAGAACTAGGACCAGGACCAGAACCAGAACCAGAACGAGAACCAGGACCAGAACAAGAACCAGGACCAGAACAAGAACCAGGACCAGAACCAGAACCAGAACGAGGACCAGGACCAGAACTAGGACCAGAACGAGGACCAGAACTAGAACCAGGACCAGAACGAGAACCAGGACCAGAACGAGGACCAGAACTAGGACCAGGACCAGAACGAGAACCAGGACCAGAACTAGAACCAGGACCAGAACTAGGACCAGGACCAGAACGAGAACCAGGACCAGAACTAGGACCAGAACTAGAACCAGGACCAGAACGAGAACCAGAACCAGGACCAGAACTAGGACCAGGACCAGAACGAGAACCAGGACCAGAACCAGGATCAGAACTAGGACCAGAACAAGAACCAGGACCAGAACCAGGACCAGGACTAGGACCAGGACCAGAACGAGAACCAGGACCAGAACGAGAACCAGGACCAGAACCAGGACCAGAACTAGGACCAGAACAAGAACCAGCACCAGAACTAGAACCAGGACCAGAACAAGAACCAGGACCAGAACGAGAACCAGGACCAGAACTAGAACCAGGACCAGAACTAGGACCAGGACCAGAACGAGAACCAGGACCAGAACTAGGACCAGGACCAGAACTAGAACCAGGACCAGAACGAGAACCAGGACCAGAACCAGGACCAGGACCAGAACTAGGACCAGGACCAGAACGAGAACCAGGACCAGAACTAGGACCAGAACTAGGACCAGAACAAGAACCAGGACCAGAACCAGGACCAGAACTAGGACCAGGACCAGAACGAGAACCAGGACCAGAACGAGAACCAGGACCAGAACCAGGACCAGAACTAGGACCAGAACAAGAACCAGCACCAGAACTAGAACCAGGACCAGAACAAGAACCAGGACCAGAACTAGGACCAGGACCAGAACGAGAACCAGGACCAGAACCAGGACCAGAACTAGGACCAGGACCAGAACGAGAACCAGGACCAGAACTAGGACCAGGACCAGAACCAGGACCAGAACGAGAACCAGGACCAGAACCAGGACCAGAACTAGGACCAGAACCAGAACCAGCACCAGGCAGAAGAACTAGAACCAGGACCAGAACAAGAACCAGGACCAGAACTAGGACCAGAAACGACTAACCAGGACCAGAACCAGGACCAGAACTAGAACTAGAACCAGGACCAGAACCAGGACCAGAACTAGAACCAGGACCAGAACCAGGACCAGAACCAGAACCAGGACCAGAACGAGGAGGACCAGAACTACTAACCAGGACCAGAACCAGGACCAGAACGAGAACCAGGACCAGAACGAGGACCAGAACTAGAACTAGAACCAGGACCAGAACGAGGACCAGGACCAGAACCAGGACCAGAACAAGGACCAGAACTAGAACCAGGACCAGAACTAGGACCAGAACGAGGACCAGAACTAGAACCAGGACCAGAACGAGGACCAGAACTAGAACTAGAACCAGGACCAGAACGAGGACCAGGACCAGAACCAGGACCAGAACGAGGACCAGAACTAGGACCAGGACCAGGACCAGGGGCAGGACCAGAACATAACGATGTTTGTGTTTTCTAGTGAACTGCACCTCTGAGCCTCGTCCGACTTCATCTCCTCCGGAAACTTCTTTCTGTGAGTTTAAAGGTTCTTGTTTTTTAAGTCTCTCGTGTGAACAGTTGTGTCCTTGGGCAAGGCACTTCCCCTGCCCTGTCTGTGTGAATGGGGTGAGTGAGGGACCTGCCTGTCACATAACGAAATTTGAAACACAAATATTGCTGAAGAAAATACAGACAATAAATGAGTACGAGTACAAGGCTCCGCCCACAAGCCTACGTCCCCCACGCTCCCACATGACTATTCTCCATAAATATACTGTACACCACGACTTCACAAACCTGGTGTGATGTGCAGGAGTTTCATTAGATGCAGCTGAGTGTGGCAGTGCTCTGAAGGGGGAGGGGCTCAGCACAGAGAGCAAAGAGAGACTCAGAGCGACAAGAACAAATGCATTAAAAAGAAACATGGTGAGCTAAATGTGTGATGTGTTACAGTTAATACCCCATAGAAGTAAATACCTCCTCTTTAATACCCCACAGAAGTAAATACCTCCTCTTTAATACCCCACAGAAGTAAATACCTCCTCTTTAATACTCCACAGAAGTAAATACCTCCCCTTTAATACCCCACAGAAGTAAATACCTCCCCTTTAATACCCCGTAGAAGTAAATACCTCCTCTTTGTTTTCCTCAGACTTCCTGGTCGTCGTTCCCTTCGTTCTTGTTGCTGGTGTCATCCTGGTCGTGTGGTTCGTGTCCCCGAGGTTCAAACACTGGCTTCATAGATTCCAGAGCTGTTCCTCCAAAGGGTCTGAGGTGGAGGATCCTGGAGCCGAGGAGAGCGGCGTGCCCCTCACTCACGTCACCATCACTTAACCAGCGCTGAGGCGGGATAAAAACACTGATGGTGCGGTCGCTTTGTGAAACAGGCCAAAAGAAAAAGTGTCACTTCAAACATATCACCAAAACCAGACGCCACAGTCACTAACGCTGCAGGTGTCCTCAGAGGTCGGAGTCACACACACGTCTCCACACGGCCCCTGTGCTGATACTCACATCAGTTAAATATCCATCGTACTCGTTATTTTGAGCTGCTCCTGTCACACACCTCTGTGACTCTGAGCTACGTTATGCTAATGTTGCTAACAGTTATGCAGAGATAATGACAACTGAAACCCTCTCAAACGTTCAGGTTTAATTCAAATGTAAAAAGAACGTCCAGTTTTATGTTTAGGCAGATTTGTGATGTTAGTCCGAGGTCCGAGCACAAACAGAAGCAGCATCACTCTGCTCACCGACCCACAGACACATTTAACAATCAATTCCACTTCAGAATTGGATCAACTTTTAGTCAGTTATGAACAAACCAGCGCCCCCATGTGGCCGTTTCACTGAACACCTGAAAGTGTTTTTATCCGTCAGCTTTAATCTCTTTGCTCTTTCGGTTTCTGACTCTTCTTCTTCTGTGTTTCTAATGGCTCAGTTTTATGGCTCAGATCTTTGAGTCTGGGAGCTGTTCCACTCCTTGGTTTGGAGACTGGCTCCCCCTAGTGTCCACGAGGCGCCAGTTTTTCCCAATCCAAGTTTTAACAGATCCTCTCCCAGATCCGCTCTCTGCTTTAGTTCTGACTAAAGGCACCAAGAGAGTGGACCTGATCAGCACAGTGTCATTACAATAGTGTTATTATGTTATAACACTTTTAAATCCTGTTATTACAACACTGTGATTTTAATCCTGTGATTTTAATCCTGTGATTTTAATCCTGTGATTTTAATCCTGTTGTTATTCTTAACAAACTCTCTTTTGGGTCGGGTCTTTTTGAAGTCCTGACCTGAAGTCTCCTGGATCTCATGGACAGATCATGTTTAATGTCTGAAATAATAAACCATGAAGCAGGTGCCCTGATGCACAAAGACGAATGTGAAACGAAAAAGTCAGAAACTACACTCCATTTGGTCTAGACTAAAGTTCAGAAATCAGACCAGACCAGGTCTAAACCAGGACCAGGTCTAAACCAGGACCGGGTCTAAACCAGGACCGGGTCTAAACCAGGACCGGGTCTAAACCTGGACCGGGTCTAAACCTGGACCGGGTCTAAACCTGGACCAAAACCAGATCCTCACCGTCCAAAGACCACACTCCAAACATCCAACATTTACAACCAAATTACAACATGGAGCAAAGATCAGACAAACACAGATGTTTCAGTTTCAGCATAAAAAACTTTATTCTTGATGGAGAATTTGTTTTTCCTGAAATGTTCCACTTCTGACATTAACTGTCTCCATGGAGACGAGCAGATAACCACCAAACGAACAATCTAGTGTCACTGAATGAACAGAAGCTGAGTGTGGGGCACATTTGTGTCGGTGCATCAGGGCTGATCCGGAGACTCCTCTTCTCCACACGCGCCTCGTTCACCCAAACTCAGACGAGTCCACGCGGCGCTCAGTACGGAGAGAGGAAAGACACGTCTGAGTGTCTGAGGTCACATGACCTGATGGTCACGTGACCCTGCGTCACATGACTGTATAAATGACACGCCCAGCTGCTGTGCGTCATGTTCAGTCCTTGTGGTCGTGACGTTTTATAAAAATGTTTTGAAGATTGTCCCTCACAGAAGTGAAGGTTTGAGGTTCTGTCCTTTGCTTCGTCCTTCAGGAGGATGTGACCTGTCGTCAGGGTGGAGCACTGGGCCCTGGGTGAACTCTGCCCTTTAACCCCAGGCCCTGCCTGTTGTACATGGTGCTAACCACATGGTGCTAACCACTCTGCCACTGCTGTAAACTGAGTCACTTAAACTCTGCTGCTGTTCCTCATCTGAGGCTCAGAGCCGCTTCAACCTCAGGCCTGTTTTCTGTCATAAATAAATGTCTCTTTACATTAAATACAGTTTTATATCTTTCTGGTTGTGTATTTTTTCAGAAATGCTGTAGAATTGTCTAAAATAAAACTGTTTGTGGAACACGAGGATTTCAACTTCAAATGTTATTTGTGCCTCAACAACAAACGGTTTCATTTCCAGTGAGACGATGCTTTGGTGCTCGATGTGGGTGGAGGTAATTACTCATTACTCGTTACACCTCAGTTTTGGTCCTGTTGGCCGTCTTCTGTCCACTGTATCATTCAGAGTAACACAAGTCCATCAGTAGAAAAGAACTGGGACGTTTGGAGAACCAGAATTTAAGCCTTTCATCTGTGTTATAACCTGATAATTTAATACAAATATAACTCGAGTCATTATATTCAACTTCCAGACAAATAAAATGTCCTAGAGGATCACAGTCTGAGGAAGAATTAAAGCTCCAAAGGAAGGTTTCAGTGTCACGACCTCAGCTGATCTGTCTCACCTGCCTGGCTCTGGAGCTGGGCGGAGTTCCTGGCTCCTCCCACACACACCTGAATCCCATCAGCGCGATCAACGCCACCTGCAGGAGGATAAGAGGAGCCAGGACTCTCCTCTCGGGGTCAGATCGTCTGTTTGACTCACTGCCTTTTCGTCTTCGTGCTGTGTCTGTGTGTTTCCTGTTCACCACCAGCTCCGGACTCCCGTCTCCGATCCTGTTTCCCGGCACCGACCCCCGCTCCCGATCCCGTCTCGTCGTCCCGGTGTTGTCTTTGTCCTCGTCTTCATGTCACGCTCTTGATCCTGGCTCTTACCTGGCACCCTGCTCCAACTCCTGCTCCAACTCCTGCTCCGACTCCTGCTCCGACTCCTGCTCCGACTCCTGCTCCGACTCCTGCTCCGACTCCTGCTCCGATTCCTGCTCCGACTCCTGCTCCGACTCCTGCTCCGATTCCTGCTCCGATTCCTCTCCTGAAGCCCTCCTCCTCCTCCTCTCCTGATGCTCTCCTCCTCCTCCTGATGCTCTCCTCCTCTCCTCCTCCTGATGCTCTCTCCTCCTCCTCCTCCTCCTGATGCTCTCCTCCTCCTCCTCCTCTTGATGCTCTCCTCCTGATCCTCCTCCTGATGCTCTCCTCCTCCTCCTCCCTCTCTCCTGATGCTCTCCTCCTCCTCTCCTGATGCTCTCCTCCTCCTCCTCCTGATGCTCTCCTCCTCCTCCCTCTCCTGATGCTCTCCTCCTCCTCTCCCTGCTGCTGCTCTCCTCCTCCTCCTCCCTCCTCTCCTCCTCCTGCTCCTCCTCCTCCTCCTCCTCCTCCTCTCCTGATGCTCTCCTCCTCCTCTCCTCCTCTCTCCTGATGCTCTCCTCCTCCTCCTCCTCTCCTGATGCTCTCCTCCTCCTCCTCCTCTCCTGATGCTCTCCTCCTCCTCCTCCTCCTCTCTCCTCCTGATGCTCTCCTCCCTCTCCTGATGCTCTCCTCCTCCTCTCCTGATGCTCTCCCTCCTCCTCTCCTGATGCTCCTCCCTCCTCCTCCTCCTCTCTGATGCTCTCCTCCTCCTCCTCCTCCTCCTCCTCTCCTGATGCTCTCCTCCTCTCCTGATGCTCTCCTGATGCTCTCCTCCTCCTCCCTCCTCTCCCGATGCTCTCTCCTCCTCCTCCTGTCCTGATGCTCTCCTCCTCCTCCTCTCCTGATGCTCTCCTCCTCCTCCTCCTCTCCCGATGCTCTCCTCCTCCTCCTGTCCTGATGCTCTCCTCCTCCTCTCCTCTCCTGATGCTCTCCTCCTCCTGCTCATCCTCCTCCTTGAGAATCTGCAGTGATGGTGAATGGGAAAAACATCTGTTTATGTGAAACAAAGACGTGGACTCGCTGGAGTCATGGAAAGAAGCCAAAAAACAAGGTTTTAAGTCATTCCTCCTTCATCCGGCCAAACCTAAAAACTCTGAGGATCCGAGTCCGTTTTCTTCACAAATATTAAAGATGTGGAGAGAAAAACTTTGCCTCTTCACTGCTACGGGACAATGGAACATCAGCAGCGTTTTCACCACGGATGGAAAATGGAAAATGGAGCTTAAAGGAAAGGTACTAGATTTAATATCGATCTTTAGGTGGATAAACATATATTCTTTGTAAAAATAAAAAAAATGTAAAAAAAAAAAAAAAGGGAGATATGTAAATATACTAATAGTAAGGTGAATGAGTCCTCCTCACAGTCAGGAGAATATATATATATATATATATATATATATATATATATATATATATATATATATATATATATATATATATATATATATATATATATATATATATATATATAATGTATGTATGTGTATATATATATATGTGTGTGTGTATATATATGTATATATATATGTATATATATATATATGTATATATATGTGTGTGTGTGTATATATATATATATATATATATATATGTATATATAATATATGTGTATATATATATATATGTATATATATATACACGTTCGGGGCCTCTGGTAGAGGTCCCGAGCGTGGAAAAAGAGGGGATAAAGACCACCCGCGGAGGGTGAGGAGGAGATTTTTTTTTTTATTTTTTTTATATATGTATATTATTCCATAAGAGAAACTGCCGAGAAACTGAAGATTTCCTACAACGGTGTGTCCTACTCCCTCAGAGAACAGCACAAACAGGCTCTGACCAGAGAAGAAAGAGAAGTGTGAGGCCCCTGCACAACTGAGCAAGAAGATAAGAACATTAGAGTCTCTAGTTTGAGAAATAGACCCAGCTTCATTAAACAGAACCTGCAAAACACCAGTGTGAACATCTACAGTGAAGAGGCGACTCCGGGACCTTCATCCTCCAACAGGACAACGACCCAAAGCAAACCTCCAAACTGTGAAGAATCATTAGAGAAGAAGCAGGAGGCTGGTGTTCTCTCTGTGATGGAGAGTCCAGTCACCAGATCTAAACCCCACTGAGCTGTCGTGGGAGCAGCTGGACGTATGGTACAAAGAAGTGACCATCCAGACAATCCACCTGTGGGACGGGCTTCTAGAAGTGTGGGTGAAACTTCTCCACATCACCTCAACAAATGAACAGCCAGAGGCCAAAGGTCAAAGGTGCAGTGATGTAACTGCTGCAGATGGAGGATTCTCTGACTTCAGCAAAGTTTGAAGGAAAAAATTATTATTTCAGATAAATATCATTATTTCTGACCTTTTTCATTTTACAACAATGTGGAGGGATGGATGGAGGGATGGATGGGTGGAGGGTTGGGTGGGAGGGATGGAGGGAGGGATGGAGGGATGGATGGAGGGATGGGTGGAGGGTTGGGTGGAGGGATGGAGGGAGGGATGGGTGGAGGGAGGGATGGAGGGAGGGATGGAGGGATGGGTGGAGGGATGGGTGGAGGGAGGGATGGAGGGATGGGTGGAGGGATGGGTGGAGGGAGGGATGGGTGGAGGGATGGGTGGAGGGAGGGATGGATGGATGGGGAGGGTTGGGTGGAGGGATGGAGGGAGGGATGGAGGGATGGGTGGAGGGATGGGTGGAGGGATGGATGGAGGGATGGGTGGAGGGAGGGATGGAGGGATGGATGGGTGGAGGGAGGGATGGAGGGATGGGTGGAGGGATGGGTGGGATTCTGTTAATAGATTTTCAAATCAACACTATTTTATTGCTGCATCTTCTTCATTAGAATCAAAAACCTGAGGAACATTGATCGTAATTAAACGTAATTTAAATCTAACAATTAAAATAGTTACAGCAGCTCTGACGGACGTGTTTCATAAATAAAGGCAAATATTTTAGGATGAGATTATGCCCTAATCTGAATATACTATAATAGAACTTTTATCAGGTTTACAAGAATATGCAGTAATTATTGGTGTTTTAGATGTGACCTTTGATAGTTCGTGTCGCTCACAGTAAAAATGTAACTAATACTTTTGGGAGTTTGTTATTAGATTTTTCTTTACAAGATTTATATAATTTATCAAACCCAAATTTAAGACAATACACTTTTTTTTCAAACAGACATAAAACGTTTTCTAGATTAGATTATTTATGAGCTAATCCTTCTGCCTTTATGAAAATACCCAAGGTTCAAATTATTCCAAATGTTTTATCTGAACAAAGGTCACGGCCGAACTGTCTCCTAATAACATCCCAACAAGAGCCACTAGAGGGCGCCTCAGTACCACTTTACTTAGACTTAGATTATTGTGATTATATCAGAAAATAAAAGTATTTTATTTCATAACTCAGCCCCTGAAGTTGACCCAGGGACTTTATGGTGCGGCTCTAATGTGTTGCATTATTAACGCTGCGATTTCTTACTCTTCACATTTTAATAAGATGAAGTTAGAAAAAATGAAACAATATGAGCAAATTTTTTATTTATTTTTATTTAACCTTTATTTAACCAGGAAAAAGTCCCATTGAGATTAAAAACCTCTTTTTCAAGGGAGTCCTGGCCAAGCGGCAGCAGCAAATAAAACATACAGTTACATAATACAAAAGGACAAGATAACAATAAAAGACAAATAGATTATAATATATACATATATACACACATACATATACATACATACACATACACACATGAAAGTATATGTATATATATACATATATACACACATACACACATATACATACACATATACACACATACATATATATACATATATATACACACATACATACACATACATACACATACATACACACACACACACACACACATATACACATACCTACATATATACATACATATATATATTTATAAGTAATAGAACAAAAACATCGAGTGGGATCCTCAGAGAACAGAGCTCAGATTATTGAGGTTGTTAAATCAAAGTTTTATCATCATGAATGTGACTTTCATAGATCCAGACAAAACTTTTATTTTAACAGCCCCAGAAATACTTCACTTCTTACCATGAAACGAAATAAATGCACAAAACACAGTAATAAAACCACTATTAAAGCAAAGAATGAAATATGAACAGATCCCAAAGATATAAAAGAGTTTTACTCTTTCTATCAAACATTATATTCATCCACATTTCAGTTAAATAAAACAGGAAGTGAAACATTTCTACAGGACTCAACATGAACCTCATTATCTCGAGAAGAAAGAACAAATGTTCAGAGTAAAATGTGAAGCAGCTTCACTCTGCAGCAGGTCACAGGGTCAGGCCTGGGCTGGTTTCCCTCTGGGTCTTACATTTTGGATTGATTTAGGACTTTTGTTCTTAAAAATAATTTGCATTTAGTTGTGAAAGTTTCCTTCATTAATGATGCGAATCAGGCAATAATCACTATTTTACCTAAACCAAACAAAGATCAAACTCTGTGGTAATAATGGGCCTTTATCTCGTCTTGATGTTAAAGTTTATGCTCGAGTCCCGGCTCATCACTTTGATCCATATGAGTCAAAACTGATGAACTGAGACCAAACTGGTTTTACTAAAGATCGATTGAATCTGAAACACGAGACATTTACTTCAGATTCTCCACTGACGTCTGTCTGACTCTTATTTCATCTTTGATGCTGAAAAAGCTTTTGTTCAGTTTGAGGAGGATCTCTGGTTATGGATCATTTTAAACTGGGACAAACTTTCATCAATATGGTCAGATTATTCCACACGGATCCTTCAGCTGTGACGTAAGTGGAAGTGTAGGAGCCACGTGTGTCGCCATGGTAACGCGTGAGGGGCGGGGTCCACGTGGGTCAGGGTGACGCACGGGGAGGTACAAAGGCTCCAGGTCTTCTCCTGTCTACAGGTGGAGAGGCCCCGGGGAGGGGCCGGGGAGGGGCCCCGGCGAGAGGCCGGGAAGGGGCCCCGGAGAGACGTATTTTCGTTGACCGTTTTATTTTCACCGCACTTTTCTTTGTTACCATGCAATTTTTCTATAGGCCCATAACTCACCATCTTGTCTGTCCGTGTGACCTGTTCAATGACCATTTGCACCAACTGATCAAACCCACCGTAAAAACACCACCACGAGTCGTTCCATTCGTCCCACAGCAGCGCGTCAGGACGAGGCTCCTCCTCTTCACACAGGCTTATGGTCACTACAACTGTCAATGAAAAGGCATTAAACAAAAGAAAAGCCATCGCTTCACACTATTGATCACACGCACCAGGACGACGCTGCCACAGCGACAGTGAACGCCTCACTCGTCTTTGAACGCTCACCTCCTGTGTTTCCCGCTAAAAGCCCTGGAGTCGCTCCGATGACGCTGAAAAATAAGAACTTCAACCTCAGGGGAGCGATTTTCACCTGACTGTCCCGTTTAAACAGCGTCGCATCAGGAGCGACTCGCGATGGGCTACGAAAAGTTTATTTTTGTGGTGGGGGAGAAATCTACACTTTACCAAACAGTAACTTTCCACATGTGACGCACACAAAATGTGCAGTCACATTTTATGTTATTAATTATTGGATTGTTTACAAAGAGACTTACTTGAGGCTCCTGTTGCTTTAAAATATACAAAATCCTTCAATTATTATACATTTTTAATGTGACTTATGTGAGTTTTTTTCATGTTTTGGGAGAGTGCCACAAGGGGGCGGTGAAATGTAGCGGGTCTTCCGGTCCGACCCCACCCGGGGCGTCGCGCGGCCCTCTTTCATGAAATGAAGCGAGGCTGCACAGAACCAAGCTCACTGCCTGTCGTCTCATTATTTTTCCTGGTTTTTCAGGGATTTTCTTCTGTTCGGATCTGCCCCCTAGACCGGACCCGTAACACACACAGAGCCGAATCTCACCCACAGGGGGCGCCACTTCAGTGCCACTCGGGCTAAACTACTGATTATTCACAGCACGTGATGCTCAGAGCGTCTGTGATCCCACATCACAGTGAAGAACAAAGACATTTATACAGAGAAAACTCCAGACCAAGAGTTTGAGTGTTACAGACGTTTGTTCTTCTGAAACATGGTCCAGTCTGTGAACCTGTGATACATTTATCTGTTTATAAATGTGGCAGTGACACTCTGCAGATCTTCAGCACTTACAGATGTTCATTATAAATATTATAATTTCACCATCTTTTTATCAAAATGTGATGAAGAAACTGTCAGATCAGTTTAGTGTCACTTCATCACAAGATCAGCAGGTGATTCAGAAAATCAGTGCAGCATTTTATATCTGCACATTTTATATCTGCACATTTTATATCTGCACATTTTATATTTGCACATTTTATATCTGCACATTTTATATCTGCACATTTTATATTTGCACATTTATATCTGCACATTTTATATCTGCACATTTTATATTTGCACATTTTTATATCTGCACATTTTATATTTGCACACATTTGCACATTTTATATCTGCACATTTTATATCTGCACATTTTTATATTTGCCACATTTTATATCTGCACATTTTATATCTGCACATTTTATATCTGCACATTTTATATTTGCACATTTTATATCTGCACATTTTATATCTGCACATTTTATATCTGCACATTTTATATTTGCACATTTTATATCTGCACATTTTATATTTGCACATTTTATATCTGCACATTTTATATCTGCACATTTTATATTTGCACATTTTTATATCTGCACATTTTATATCTGCACATTTTATTTGCACATTTTATATCTGCACATTTTATATCTGCACATTTTATATCTGCACATTTTATATCTGCACATTTTATATCTGCACATTTTATATCTGCACATTTTATATTTGCACATTTTATATCTGCACATTTTATATCTGCACATTTTATATTTGCACATTTTATATCTGCACATTTTATATCTGCACATTTTATATTTGCACATTTTATATCTGCACATTTTATATTTGCACATTTTATATCTGCACATTTTATATCTGCACATTTTATATTTGCACATTTTATATCTGCACATTTTATATCTGCACATTTTATATCTGCACATTTTATATTTGCACATTTTATATCTGCACATTTTTATCTGCACATTTTATATCTGCACATTTTATATTTGCACATTTTATATCTGCACATTTTATATTTGCACATTTATATCTGCACATTTTATATTTGCACATTTTATATCTGCACATTTTATATCTGCACATTTTATATCTGCACATTTTATATTTGCACATTTTATATCTGCACATTTTATATCTGCACATTTTATATCTGCACATTTTATATTTGCACATTTTATATCTGCACATTTTATATCTGCACATTTTATATCTGCACATTTTATATCTGCACATTTTATATTTGCACATTTTTATATCTGCACATTTTATATCTGCACATTTTATATTTGCACATTTTATATCTGCACATTTTATATCTGCACATTTTATATCTGCACATTTTATATTTGCACATTTTATATCTGCACATTTTTATATCTGCACATTTTATATCTGCACATTTTATATTTGCACATTTTATATCTGCACATTTTATATCTGCACATTTTATATCTGCACATTTTATATTTGCACATTTTATATCTGCACATTTTATATCTGCACATTTTATATCTGCACATTTTATATTTGCACATTTTATATCTGCACATTTTATATCTGCACATTTTATATCTGCACATTTTATATTTGCACATTTTATATCTGCACATTTTATATCTGCACATTTTATATTTGCACATTTTATATCTGCACATTTTATATTTGCACATTTTATATCTGCACATTTTATATTTGCACATTTTATATCTGCACATTTTATATTTGCACATTTTATATTTGCACATTTTATATCTGCACATTTTATATTTGCACATTTTATATCTGCACATTTTATATCTGCACATTTTATATCTGCACATTTTATATTTGCACATTTTATATCTGCACATTTTATATATTTGCACATTTTATATTTGCACATTTTATATCTGCACATTTTATATTTGCACATTTTATATCTGCACATTTTATATCTGCACATTTTATATTTGCACATTTTATATCTGCACATTTTATATTTGCACATTTTATATCTGCACATTTTATATTTGCACATTTTATATCTGCACATTTTATATTTGCACATTTTATATCTGCACATTTTTATATCTGCACATTTTATATCTGCACATTTTATATTTGCACATTTTATATCTGCACATTTTTATATTTGCACATTTTATATCTGCACATTTTATATTTGCACATTTTATATCTGCACATTTTATATTTGCACATTTTATATTTGCACATTTTATATCTGCACATTTTATATTTGCACATTTTATATCTGCACATTTTATATCTGCACATTTTATATCTGCACATTTTATATTTGCACATTTTATATCTGCACATTTTATATTTGCACATTTTATATCTGCACATTTTATATCTGCACATTTTATATTTGCACATTTTATATCTGCACATTTTATATTTGCACATTTTATATCTGCACATTTTATATCTGCACATTTTATATCTGCACATTTTATATTTGCACATTTTATATCTGCACATTTTATATATTTGCACATTTTATATCTGCACATTTTATATCTGCACATTTTATATTTGCACATTTTATATCTGCACATTTTATATTTGCACATTTTATATCTGCACATTTTATATTTGCACATTTTATATCTGCACATTTTATATTTGCACATTTTATATCTGCACATTTTATATCTGCACATTTTATATCTGCACATTTTATATTTGCACATTTTATATCTGCACATTTTATATTTGCACATTTTATATCTGCACATTTTATATTTGCACATTTTATATCTGCACATTTTATATTTGCACATTTTATATTTGCACATTTTATATCTGCACATTTTATATTTGCACATTTTATATCTGCACATTTTATATCTGCACATTTTATATCTGCACATTTTATATTTGCACATTTTATATCTGCACATTTTATATTTGCACATTTTATATCTGCACATTTTATATCTGCACATTTTATATTTGCACATTTTATATCTGCACATTTTATATTTGCACATTTTATATCTGCACATTTTATATCTGCACATTTTATATCTGCACATTTTATATCTGCACATTTTATATTTGCATGAATAAATTAGCAGAACTCATGACCAGGTCGGTTCAGTCTATAATCAGACTGAGCAGCTGCTTAGGGCCCGAGGCCACCAGGGGGCCCCCAAGAGCCCAACATTTATATTGAAAATAATATAATATATCAAGTTTTATTGGACACAGGACTGATGAGATACAGCAGCATAAACATCCCTCTACAACTATTACATATGTTTTACATCATTAGAGGACAGAGGACAGAGGACAGAGGACAGAGGAC
The DNA here is from genome assembly GCA_019594935.1 of Periophthalmus modestus. Classification (NCBI taxonomy): domain Eukaryota; kingdom Metazoa; phylum Chordata; class Actinopteri; order Gobiiformes; family Gobiidae; genus Periophthalmus; species Periophthalmus modestus. Next base: position 351,232 of record JAIEZT010000203.1, read on the forward strand.
AGAGAGAGGACAGAGGACAGAGGACAGAGAGGGGACAGAGGACAGAGGACAGAGAGGGGACAGAGGACAGAGGACAGAGAGGGGACAGAGGACAGAGGACAGAGAGGGGACACAGAGGACAGACAGGACAGAGGACAGAGGACAGAGAGGGGACAGAGGACAGAGAGAGGACAGAGGACAGAGAGAGGACAGAGGACAGAGGACAGAGAGGGGACAGAGGACAGAGGACAGAGAGGGGACAGAGGACAGAGAGGGGACAGAGGACAGAGGACAGAGAGGGGACAGAGGACAGAGAGGGGACACAGAGGACAGACAGGACAGAGGACAGAGGACAGAGAGGGGACAGAGGACAGAGGACAGAGAGGGGACAGAGGACAGAGGACAGAGAGGGGACAGAGGACAGAGGACAGAGAGAGGACAGAGGACAGAGAGAGGACACAGAGGACAGAGAGAGGACAGAGGACAGAGAGAGGACACAGAGGATAGAGGACAGAGAGAGGACAGAGGACAGAGGACAGAGAGAGGACAGAGGACAGAGGACACAGACAGGACAGAGGACAGAGAGAGGACAGAGGACAGAGGACAGAGAGAGGACAGAGGACAGAGAGAGGACACAGAGGACAGACAGAGGACAGAGGACAGAGAGAGGACAGAGAGAGGACAGAGGACAGAGGACACAGACAGGACAGAGGACAGAGAGAGGACAGAGGACAGAGAGAGGACAGAGGACAGAGAGAGGACAGAGAGAGGACAGAGGACAGAGAGAGGACAGAGGACAGGGGACAGAGAGAGGACACAGAGGATAGAGGACAGAGGACAGAGAGAGGACAGAGGACAGAGAGAGGACACAGAGGACAGAGGACAGACAGGACAGAGGACAGAGAGAGGACACAGAGGACAGAGGACAGACAGGACAGAGGACAGAGAGAGGACACAGAGGATAGAGGACAGAGGACAGATGAACCACCTCAGTCCACCGTGTCCCTGTTTGTCTGAACCTGCTGTAGAGTCACAGACTTTAATAATAAAAGTCTCTGAGGAGGCGGAGCTTCTGTCTGACTCATGAGGAAGTGACCGAGGAGGCGGCAGACACAGAGACACTGGAATGATTCTGACTCACCTCTGGTTCCTGTTCTTCACTTTCTCTCAGCTTCTTGTTTTTGTTGTTTTTCGTGGATGTGACAGAGTTTTTTTGAGTCCACACTCAGCTCTGACCAGGGACAGGAAGCAGGCGGAGACTTCTTCATTTAAACCGTGACAGAGTAAAGTAAGTCGAGCTCAGTCTGATGTTTTATTGTTGTAATTATTTTGTTGTAATGAAAAGCAGAGAGACTTTGTGCAGTCTGACGTCTGTGAGGAGGGAGAATAAACATGATCCTGAACATCGAGTTTGAATCATTTCCTGTTTTCTCAGTTCACACTTCAGACCTAAAGGAAGTTCTACATGTGTCTGGGACACATCACATCTGTACAACTCCATGTTTCCTTTTATTGTTTTAAAATGTTATATTCACCTAAAGTATTAACATGTTTTATAAGTTACGTTGATAAACCTCTGTGCACATGTGCAGAACGGCCACTGAACGAGTCGTGACTCATAAATACGTGTTGCATAAGCTCATTAATGTGACGTTTGCAAATAAATGTGGATCATAGCTGAAGATACAATAATCCTCAAAATAACATGATCTTTAAGCCAAACACCCACGATGAGTCTGAGCTTAAACAACATCGATATTTGATTCTTTTATTTAAAGTTTATGTTGAATATTTAAAAACTCGTCTCTTTTTCATAATATATAGTTTGTCATTTTTGTCAGAACGACTGTAGCCACAAGAACAACAGAAAAACATGTCAAACACATGGGGTCTGGTTTCTGCTGGATTTTAAGGAGCTCACAGAAGAGCAAAAGACAACCGTGGTACTCAAAAGTACAAAGTGTGTTTTAAATATTATTCATGTAGAAGTACAGAGACGTGCTTCAACCCAAACTTTTGCTCAAATAAAAGTACTGATAATTACATTTAAAAAATGTGTGGTGTCAGAAAACAATACAGTTTAATTAAAAAGGTTTACTCACCTAAATGTGGCCACGAGAGTAACTGAGTAACTGAGTAACTGAGTAACTGAGTAACTGAGTAACTGAGTAACTGAGTACTCTCCACCTCTGACAAAACATGACTCTCTAGGTATAATTATGTTATATATGTGGACGGTGAGGAAAAAAGTCTTTATTCATCACCAACTGTGCAAGTTCTTCACTTAAAAACTGAGACAGAACAAGGGCAAAGAATCCAGGAAATCACATTGTCTGATTTTCAAAGAATTTCTTTGCAAATGATGGTGTAAAATATATATTTGTTCAGTAACAGAAGTTGGTCTCAACACTTTGTTCTTCTCTTTGCTGCAGTGACTCAGACGTTTTCTGTCTCAGGTTTTCTCTCTGTTGCTGTAGTTTGGTCCATTCCTCCTGCAGATCTCCTCTAGAGCAGTGATGTTCTGGGACTTTCACCTCCCTCCAAACATTTTCTCTGGGGTTTTATCTGGAGACTGGGTCACTCCAGGACCTTGAAATGCTTCTTCTGAAGCCGCTCCTTCGTCGTGTGTTTGGATCATTGTGTCGCTGAAAGACCCAGACACGTTTCATCTTCACTGCCCTCGCTGATGGAAGGAGGTTTTCACTCAGAATCTCACGATACATGTCTCTTTCATTCTGTCTTTACACGGATCAGTCGTCCTGGTCCCAGAAAAACAGCCCCAGAGCCTGATGTTTCCTCAGGCTCCACAGTAGGTCTGATGTTTCCTCATGCTCCACAGTAGGTCTGATGTTTCCTCATGCTCCACAGTAGGTCTGATGTTTCCTCATGCTCCACAGTAGGTCTGGTCTTTGGATCAGCTCAGCATCTTTCTCCTCCAAACACAAGATGAGTTTTGACCAAAAAGTTGTATTTTGGTTTGATCTTCTGACATTGTCCCAGTCTCTTCTGGATCATCCAAATCCAAACTTGAGACGGGCCTGGACATGTCCTTAATCAGGGGGACACGTCTCTGCAGGATTTGAGTCCCTGGTCGTAGTGTGTTACTGATGGTGCCTTTGTTACTTTGGTCCCTCTGCAGGTCGTTCACTAGGTCCCCCGTGTGGTTCTGGGAGTTTTGCTCCTCGTTCTTGTGTCATTTTGACCCCACGGGGTGAGATCTTGTGGAGCCCCAGATGGAGGGAGATTATCAGTGTCTTTCTTCCATTTTCTAATAATTCTCCACAGTTGATTTGTTCACACGAGCTGCTCACCTGTTGCAGATTGAGTCTTCAGTCTGGTGCAGGTCACAGTTTTGTTTGTGGTTCCTTTGACGTGTCTTTGGTCTTTGGACAAAATACTTATTTTACACAGGAATTTAAGAATTAATTCTTTAAAAATCCTACAGTGTGATTTCCTGATTCTTTCCTCTGTCTCATAGTTGAAGTGAAACTATGATGAAAATCACAGGCCTCTCGTCTTTTTAAGAGAAGAACTTGAACAACTGGAGGATGAATACACTTTTTTTGCCCGACTGTATTTGTCTACAGAGGTCCTCTCTCAAAGGTCTGTCTTCTTGTGTCGTTGATGCCCAAGACATCAAACAGACTCAAGCTCACCAACTTTGAATTTAACTTGTAAAGCAGCCATTCAAATGAAGCTCAGCCCCTCAGTGCACCTCAGAGACAGGGATCCTTGTCCCGGCGTAAACCAGAGCTGCCCTCACCTGTGTCCGCCTCAAAAACACACGAAGGCAGCAGCAGATATTCAGCTACTATAGATAAAAGCAAATAATGCTAATGGTTTGAGATGGAAACTTAAGCATCTGTAAACACACACACCCTGTTTACAGTAAAACTTTACATATATTTTTTTCAAAATAAATGTTTGTTCTCTTGGGGGCCCCCTGGTGGCTTTAGGGCCATAAACAGCTGCTTAGTCTGTTTACACGATGGGCCGGCCTTCCTCTTCATGTTAAGCCCCTCCCCCTTCAGACACTGTCACAATCAGCTGCATCTAATGAAACTCCTGCTCATCACACCAGGTTTGTCACGTCATAGTCAACAGTTTGTATCATGTTTTTGTTTATTTATGGAGGATTGTCGGGTGGAGCATGGGTGATGTAGGCTTGTGGGCGGAGCCTTGTACATGGGTGATTTAGATTTTGCTTCTACAGTGTCACAGATTTATTTCCATCTAGTGTTCCTTCATTTTTCTTGCAGATGTTTCCCTGATGATGGTCGAGTCGCTGCACAAAGCTTCTCCAGCACAAAGATCCTCTCTGGGGTGAAGGTCTGACTCTGTGGAGGCTCCGTGTGTGAAAATGATTCTCCTGAACCTCTGTCACTATCTGAGCCTCATCCTGGTCATGTTGGAATCAGCCCGAGCATCAGGGAAGAACAAATCCACTGATGGAATAACCTGGTCCTTCAGTATCTTCAGGGAGAGCTGACCTCGTTCTTTGAGCTCAGACTGTTGAACACAGACCTGACTCGTACCTACAGGCTCAGACCTATTTGCTTAGTTAAATCCAGGTGGAGACTCTTTTTGGCCAGGCAGGGTATTTAGAATGAAAGATTGGGGCGTTTAGTTTTAACCGTACATTTAAAAACCTGAAATATGTGACCATAGGATAAAGTGACAACAGTGACCCTCATGTTGTTTCCTGCTCTGACCTCAGATAAACAGTTTAAGTCTTTTTTAATCTTTCAGATAATCCACAATGAGCTGCTCCAAACGAGAGCGTCCACGTGCGATGGAAGACTGGACCAAAGACGATGTTCGAGAATGGCTCGTTTCAGACGTCAAAGTCAGCCAGACTTACGCCCAAAGGTTTTTTGACGAGGACGTGTCTGGGGAGTATTTAGTGGAATTTACCAAAAGTGAAATACTGGAGTTGGACATAAAACATGGCCCAGCGGTGAAAATCACAAACCATCTAAAACAGTGGAAGCTCCAGGCAAAGTGTGAACCCCAGTATCCTGCATATGTGCACCGCTGGACAAAGGAGCAGGTGCAGCAGTGGCTACTGCAGCACGTGAAGCTCTACGACAAGTACGCCCAGCGCCTGCTCCAAGAGGACGTGTCGGGAGATTGCCTGGTTTGCTTTGAGAAGCAGGACTTTAAGGATCTGGACATTAAACAAGGTCCAATAGTGAAGATCCTGGCAGAACTTGGACGATTGAAAGACAACGCAGAGCCGGAGCTGCTGCCTGTAGAGGATGGAGCCACAGAAGAGGAGAAGAAACAGCCGGTTCAGTCAGTGCCAAGTGTGTCTCCACCAGAGCTACAACCAGAGCTACAACCAGAGCTACATCCACCGCAACAAGCAGCGCCACAACTACTGCCACAACTACTGCCACAACTACTGCCACAACCTGCGCCACAACCAGTGCCACAGAAGAAATCCAGTGTCCCAAACTCTTCCAGGAGACCACCCCAACAACTGGCAGGTCCAGGCATAAAGTCTCCAGCAGAGGTGAGTCGTGTATGCTGAGTATGGCTGTGTCACAGGGTGAAGGTTATGGTGAATTTGACGCGATATCCATTATTTATATCCTCATACCATCCCATAATTATACCGCGATAGACTGTATAATTATGAGATGACCTGTCCATCTAATTCAGCACATACAGTGTGTGAAATAGATGAGCGGTGAAAATGTGAAAGTACAAAGTCTGTGACAGAGAGCATGTTTCTGCGCTCGTGTTTGTGTCTCTGCAGTTTACCCTCCAGCGCTCTCTCTCTCTCTCTCTCTCTCTCTCCGCCTGCAGCTGCTCATTTATTTATTTCATGTCATCAAAACAAGACTTGAACAGATGATCACAGATTTATCATCGCTGTCAGACTCAGAAGTGAAACGTTGAGTCGACTTTGACAAATCATGGACAACCCAAACATAAGTTTATTCTTTACAATTGTAAAATTTTTAATTTTATAATCTGTACAATTTAATATCAACCACATCTGAACTAAAAACATCAGCCGTGTCTCGTTTTGACATGATACTTTCTCAGATTCACATGAGGGTTTCACGACATTATGAGATAGTTTCATGTTAAAACGAGGAACAAAATTATCCTGAAATTATGTAAAATGAGGAACTACAGAAGAGGATCTATCCACTTTAGTGTTTGTGTAATGAGATACAGGCTCTGATACTGATGCTGACATGTAGTAGCAGTAGTTTTAGTAGTAGTAGTAATATTAGTAGTAGTTTTAGTAGTAGTTGTAGTAATAGTAGTTTTAGTAGCAGTAGAGTCTCTAGGAGTAGGACTACTGCTTGTGCATAAATGACAAAGCTGCATCAGCAGACGTCAGATGAGCCCGTGAGGAGCCCTGAAGTGTCAGTGCTGTGAGCTCCTGTTCTCCTCCTGTTCTCCTCCTGTTCTCCTCCTGTTCTCCTCCTGTTCTCCTCCTGTTCTCCTCCTGTTCTCCTCCTGTTCTCCTCCTGTTCTCCTCCTGTTCTCCTCCTGTTCTCCTCCTGTTCTCCTCCTGTTCTCCTCCTGTTCTCCTCCTGTTCTCCTCCACATCACAGTGTCTGAGTCAACTCAGGTCGGAGCTGTGACAGACTCGAGTCTCTTCACACAGACTGAGCAGTGCCCATAGTCTACAGCTGTACACACAGGAAGAAGCAGCTCTCTGCTGTTGACCAAAGCCCACACCTTCAGTAAATAAATCATACGTGTAATTGCACCTTCTTAAGCAGCCTCTGTGTCCTCAGTCAAAATAAGGGCGATGAAAGGACGATTTCGAGTCCTTTGTCCTGTGAAGCTCATCCTGCGCAAGGACCTGGTGCCATCAGATTAGACTCTATTCAGCACTTCATGTCCAGGCCTCCAGGTCTGCAGATAAGATAAGAGAAACCGTGCGGTCACAGTGTTAATGTTTTACAAATATAATACCTTTGACCAGCCTAAACGTGCATCAACCAGCTCTGAAAACACCCGGTGCTCCAGATGACCAGTCCAACCTTTGGTTTGGAAACACAGGAAACAGTCTCCAGCATGTTGTATTGTCCACACAGAAGCCCAGGCATAATTTCAAACAGTGGAGGTGTAGATATCCAAAGTTTCATGAGTGTCCGTGCCCAGCACTTTTGCTCTTGAGCGCACATGCTGGGTGTAGCAGAAGAGAGAGGTGGTCTGACAGACCCAGGTGGAGGTCGGCCTGGGCTCTGTATGTGTATACTGGTTTACACCTGGTCCAAAGTTTTATCTCTAGTAGCACAGGTCACATTTTGGTGGAATTTGTGAAGTTTTGAAATAAGTATGACTGAAGTCAGCTGCAATTAACACTGTCCCGATGTGCTACAAGGCTGTTGTAATACTACTGTACACTTGTACTAATGCTAGCTTAGCATTCACTCATGAGTCATAACGATGATGCAAAATATGACTCAGACACAGTTCACACCTAAGCAACATACAGAAACTGTACAGGTGTGTTAGCTTCAGTGTCGTTAGCTCCTCTCTTCAGACAGATATAAGGCAGTGTCCAGCAGGAATCTGACCAGAAACGAAGAATCCTCTTGAACAAGCAGTTTCTGTGCTGTGATGAGCTCTGACTCCACTGAATCCTGAGAAAGTTCAAATAAATTATCGTCCACAGATTCCTCCTACAGAAGGATCATGTAAATGCCTAAACTGTATTTCATTGCTTTTTACCTGATATGTACCTCGGATTCAGGAGGAGCAGTGTGGTTTTTGTCCTGGTCGTGGAACACTGAACCAGCTCTGTACTCTCCATTGGGTCCTCAAGGGTTCATGGGAGTTTTGCCGCAGTCAACATGTGCTTTGTGGATCTGGAGAAGGCATTCCCCCACGAGAGACACAGGATCTCATCTCTGCTGTTTGCAGATGATGTTTTCCTGATGGGTTTATTAAGCCAGGACCTGCAGCTCTGGGGCGGAGTGTGAAGCGACCGGGATGAGAATCAGCTCCTCCAAATCTAAGGCCATGGTTCTCGACCAGAAAAAGGTGGCTTGCCCTCTCCAAGTGGGGGGAGAGTCCCTCAGGTGGAGGAGTTCAAGTATCTCAGGGTCTTGTTCATGAGTGAGGGACGGATGGAGCGTGGGATCGAATGTTGGCTACGTGCAACATCTACAGTGATGTGGTCGCTGTATTGGAGTTTTGTGGTGAAGGAGGAGCTGAGTCGAAAGGCAAAGCTCTCAATACTGGTTTAGACCTGGTTTAGTCCTGGTTTAGTCCTGGTTTAGTCCTGGTTTAGTCCTGGTCTAGATGTCTATGGCCATGATCTTTGGATAATGACCGAAAAGACAAAATTGTGGATACAAGAGGCTGAAATGACTTCGCCGCAGGGTGACTGGGCACTTCCTTAGAGATAACGTCAGGAGCTCAGTCACACAAGAGAAGCTCGGAGTAAAACCGCTGCTCCCCCATGTTGAGGGGAGCTAGCTGAGGTGGTTTGGGAATCTGTTCTGATTGACTCCCTAGGGAGGTGTTCTGGCCATGTCCCACTGGGAGGGGGCCCTAGGGAAGACCCAGGACACGCTGGAGGGACTATGTCTCTGGCCTGGGAACACCTCGGGGTCCCACTGGAGGAGCTGGAGGATTTATCTAGGGCAAGGGAAGTCTGGGAGTCCCTGCTTAGTGTGCTGCTCCCATGATCCAATAAGTGGAAGAAAATGGATGGATGGATCAGTTTGAATTCCATTCTAATTTGCATAAATTTTTCATAGGTCTCCGGAGCAACAAGTTTTGAAGACAACAATGAAATTATTATCTACAGTGTGTTGAACAATCTTGTGGAGGAGGAGATAAAAGAATTTTGTTTCCACTTAAAAGACTACACTTCATCAAAGCACAAGCCCATTCCACGAGGCAAACTCAACAAAGTAAATCAAATGGAAATTGCCTCATTATTGTGCTCGAACTACGCAGAGGAAGCCCCTCGTGTCACAGTGGAGATTCTTCGAGCGATCCACAAAAATGAAAGTGCTTCAGAGCTGGAGAAAACTGTGGGTAAGACACATATCACTGTAAAGAAATATTAAGTTCTTTCCATCTTATGCTTACTATTGTTCTCATGATTAATGTTTTCAATACAGGTGCACTGAAGGCTAAGGAGTTGCCTTCAAAGGGAATTCTAAAAGCTGAAGCTGATCAAGGGGACAAGCTGAAAAATCTGCTGACATGTGGTGGAAACACGCTGGATAACTACTATAAGTTTATTATCGTCCTGAATAAGAGCCACCCAGATCAGGTGCAGCACCTCCACTTTCTGAGGAAACTGAAACTGTTCTGTGTGCTGGACTTTGACCCAAACTCGGTGTGTCCAGGAGGCGTCTGTCACTCCTACAGAGAGGTAAGGGTGGCCAACCTGCACAGCCCAGAACAATATGAGGGAAAAAATGAATCAATCATAGAGAAGCTAAATCTGTATAAACAGACAAGCTGGGTCTTCTGTAACGGAAGAAATGATCTAGACGATGCATCACACCAGGAGCTGGACTATAAGACCTGGCTGAAGATGTCCTGCAGAGGTGTGGAGCACCTCGTTTCATTCATTTGCAAACCAGAGGTTCTCTGTCACAGAGAATTTCTGATCATCTTCCTCTTATTATCTCCAGTCGAAACTGAAAAAGATCCCATGTTTGACACGTACAGGTGTTTCTACAAAAACACGTCAGAGAAAAACATAGTGACACTGTGCGAGTCCAAGAGCACATATTCAAAATGGAGGGAGCTGGTTCAAGAGAAATGTGACACAGACATCGACCCGTTCTCCATAAATGAGCTGAGTCTGAGAGAAATCAATGGCACCATCATGGCCCTGGGGCCAATCAGCCAGTCCCCTGTGAAACTGCTGCCCTCTGCAGACTCCAGCTGCATTGTTCTAAAACAGAAGGAGGAAGATCTGATGACCGCTCTGGAGGTTCTGTGCGTAAACCAGTGTGAGAACATTCACAAGGAGAACAGTGAACAGTTCAGACAGTTCAAACTAAAACAAGAAGAGGAATTCTACCGAGGCGGCAAGGTGAAATGGTGGAATTTTTATTTCTGCGAAAAAGACAAGGAACGACCCTTTATCAAGAGGGACAAGTACGAAAATGTAAAGAAGTTGATCAGAACTCAGTTAAAAGATCCCAAAAACACTTGCATTGTACTGACTCTGTTTCACCATCCTGGCTGTGGGGCTACGACTCTCGCAATGCACGTCATGTGGGACCTCCGCAAAGAGCTCAGGTGTGCGGTTCTCAAGGACAACAAAGTCTCAAAAGAGGAAGTGGCCCATCAAATCATAAAACTCATGAAACTTGAGCATGAGAAGCCATGTACAGTTTTACTCTTAGTGGATGATTCAAAGGACACCACCTATGAGCTTGTAAACATTATTCAGAAAACTGTGTCCAACATGAATATAGAATACAGCCACCCCTGTAAAGTGATCATTCTGACCTGTGTGCGCAGCCACAGCCCAAAAGACCAGTACAAGGACCACAATACTCTCAATACATGCCAGTACCTGACTACATCTCTGACCCCAGAAGAACAACAGGACTTTGAAAAGAAACTCAAAGAACTGGAAAAAACTCACAACAAGCCAGATAACTTTTACAGTTTCATGCTCATGAAGAGTAACTTTGACCCCCGGTACACTCGAGACCTTGCCTCCAATACTCTGGAGAGTTTTGATATGAGCACTAAGAAGACCAAACTGTTTGCTTTTCTAGCACTGCTTAATACATATGTGGCTGATTCGGAGATTTCCCTCTCACTCTGTGAGGACTTCTTAGGGATTAAAATGATTACATGGGAAGAGGACGACATGCTGAACAGAATGGCCCCATATTCTAACCTCCTCATCATAGATAAAGTTGAAGACTGGGGAGGGTACAAAGGAGTTCGGATCCTCCATAACCACATAGCTGCTGCCTGTCTGACCGAGTTTGAGAGGCGGCATGAGCTCATGGTCAGTGACATCACAATGGAGATTTTACACTGTGATCTGTTTTACAGTGCAGGGGTTGTTAAAAACAGACTTATGAAGTTCATAGAACAAATGCTGATTGAACGGCAGCTCAAGAAAGGCAGAGAAAGGGAACCATTTTCACCACTTATTGAAAAAATCCACAATGAAAAAGGAAGACAAACGATTCAGGAGATTTTTGTACAAGCCTCCTGCAGGTTTGAAGCCAGTGCGTCCATTCCCCAGGCCCTGGCCAGATATTTGTACATTAAGAGCAGGACTTTCATGAGGCTCTGAAATGGGCTCAAAAGGCAAAGAACATCGCAGAAAACCCATTCATGATTGACACGATTGCTCAAGTTCACAAAAGTAATTTAAAATATAACATGGACAGAGAAAAGCAAAAAAAATCACACAGTCCTGAAGGTCTTCAGCAGAATCTTAAAATAGCAGTAAATGCTATTGCAGCGTTTGAAAGAGCGCAGGAACTTGCACCCAATGATGATGAAGAAGAGCCAGAAGATGATCAAGATTATCCCAGAAACTCGTACACTGTTTACGGCTATGTTGGAGTTGTGGAAATGACATTTTTGGTATTTGAAGTACTGGGCAGGGTACCATTTTTTGAAGAAAATCAAGATCCAATGAACAAGTTGTATCTGAAGAGTTTCTTAGAGAGTAAAATTGCGATCACAAATGTTCACAAGGAGAACAATGAAATCAATGAGAAATATGTGGAAGTCATTCGTGAGCATGAGCATTTCCTCCTAAACCTGAAAAACAAGGTCAAAGAGACATTTGACATCCTGAGTTCTTTCTTTACATACTTGAAACCTACCAATTCAGAATTTGATTCAAAAAACCGTTGGACCATCAGAGAACATTTTAAAAAGTATGTAAAGCTGTTTTGCACTGAACCAGAACAAGTGAAAATGGAGCATCAAAGCAACCCTCAACTCGCTTTGAAAATGGTGATAGAACAAAAGAGGTTGTTCCTGGAAGAGAAAAATGCAGACACTTTTTCAGGCATTCTTCAACATTTGGATAGATCTGCAGAAGAGATGGAGGAGATCACTCAGGCCTATGCAGATCTTTATAAACACAAACAGTTTAGCAGCCAAACACAAGCGACTAAAGTAACAACCAACTATATCCTGTCCAACATCTTTCTTAACCTCTCAAAGTCAAAATCCAAACACGTGCTGGGCTACACGGTGCTCTCAGACATGCTCAGAAAGACTCTGCAGGATGTAGGTCTTCGCTCAAACTTCCCAGATCCGTACTACACAGCCCTGCTGCTCTTCTGGCCCAATCCTTCAGATGGAACCACCGACATCCAAAAATATGTCACTGCAATTCGACATGCTTCTCGAAAGCACCTGTCTCACTTTAAGGGTCGAAGCACTATTGCTCACCTCTTTCTGGCAAAAGGATCAAGTCTCACACGACTTGTTTCCAAGTTACAACTGGATAAAAACTTTAAAGGAATGTCTCGTAATAGTCTGGCACAGCTCTGGCGCAGTGGTGACATTTTCAGAGAGAAGATAATAAAAGACAAGCTTCTTCGAGTTAAAGGAACCATAGAAGAAGAAGAAATCTATGCAAAATATGGAAGTCAGAAAGTTTTTGTCCGTCCAGCTCTGATTTCAGGCACAAGAAGTGGCTTCAGCACTGAGAAGGTCTCCTTTTTCTTAGGCTTCGCCATTAATGGACCTCTTGCTTATGATATACAAAGTGAGAATTAAGGAAGCCTTCTTCACCAGCTTCTGCAGCCTCCTGCCGTTCTTATGGGCCCATAAAAGAAGACGTGTGATAGAACATCCAGAGCAGCTCCTCACAAACATCAGCTGTCTTCAGCCTCTGGAGGAAGAAGATGCTGCTCTATCCCAGCTGGCTGAAGTTAGTTCTCCTTATACATACCACTGCAGTCATATCATCTGAGCTGTTTTTATGTTTTTTGCGTTACATCTGTTTTAAAAGCTATCCTTCGGTATAATGCAAATATGTGAAATCTAACTCATCAAATAAATAAAATGGTCCTTGTTTGAATCTTGGGTATTCATGTGGTGCCTGTGTAAATATTCTTTTGTTTGGACCCGAGCTGCATTTAAATGTTCACTCCATTCACACAAGTTTTTTGTTTTACCAGCAGATGGCAGATGTGAACTCTGGCTCTAAATTGGACCTATAACTGCCAGCCTTGATTGGCTTCACTCCCTTAGTCCACTTCATTATACAGTCTATGGTCTCAATGGACCAAAATGAGCAAAAAGTGTCTAATTACACCCAAAACATTTGCAACAGTTCTGCCCTGCCTTGGTTTCCTGTTTGTACACAGATCTCTGCATGTGTATTTGTACGTGTGTAGTTTGATTCCTAAAATGATCATGTTCTAATAATAATAATGCCTTACACTTGTAATGTGCTTTACAGGCTTGTCAAAGCGCTACACTATAGTCATTATTCATTCACTCCACACACACATCCACACACCAGTGTACGCAGACACTGGGGGCGAGGTGGGTTAAGTGTCTTGCCCAAGGACACAACGACAGCATTCATCTGTGAGGGCTGGAATTGCACCGCCAACCTTCGAGTCAGTGGATCTAACCACTCAACCAATGATGTTCATGTAGAGAGCGGGATTTGAACCACCAACCTTCGGATCAGCGGACAAACACTCAACCTACTGAGCTACTGTCGCCCCCAATGTTCTATGTGGAGATAATATCCTACACAATGACAAACTCCAATACTAGTACTACTACTACATCTAATTCAGCTGTTATTACTTCCAGTAACATCAGTATTGTGATATATGTGATACACTCACACTCCATGCAAAGTACTTGTCATTTTTACTGTAGGAATATTTAATAATTCATTCTCTTGGAGCTGTGCAGTTCTGTTCTCAGTGATGCTCTTCACCATTAAAAGTATCTGTCATTTCACTTTAGGAATATTTTTCAGTCATACTCAAAATACACAATATTGCTTAAAAGTGCAACTTACAAGGACAGAAACTCCAAAGTCCCAGGCTCCTGATGCTCCAGAACCAGACTGTTCAGAGAGTGAAGCCTCCACCAGGCCGGTCACAGGAGTTTATTTAAAGAATGAATTATTAAATATTCCTCTAGTAAAACTGACAGATCGTTGAGAGCATCACAGAGAATAAAACTGCTGTGGATTTTTTTCCCAGTTTTCCAAAGTTGGAGTTTATTTCCTTCTAAGTTGCACTTTTAAGCAATAGTGTGTATTTTGAGAATTGATAAAAAACATTTCTACGGTAAAAAATTTGAGATATTTTGCATAGTGGCTTATTTATCCAAGTATTTGATTTGTGGCCTTAGAGACATTGTGGGGTTTTATTTTGTTCATTGTTGTGACTTAATCTAAGGGTCTCATTTATACAAAGTGTGGGTGTCCAGACTTTACGTATGTGATGTTCCACGTTAAGTGTTGGATTAAAAAATGTGAAACGAGAAGTTGCGGACATGTCCACAAACTTTGGTCCTCGTGTGCGTACCTTTTGGAGACTCTGCAAAAAGGCGACTCAGCCAGAAATGATTCTGATCCAATTAAAAGTATTTTGTTACGTCTGGGAAATCAATGATACTGAGTCGGAGTAACGGTGTAACAGAGTTTATTACAAACAAGAGAATGTGAATGTTTGTTGAAGGAGCAGGTGGTAGGAAGCCGGGTCTAAGGCTGAAGTATTTGAACCGGTCGTAGGAAGCTTTGTCAGAGGCGGAGGTGCAAGGTGGGTCCAAGAAACGGGATCTGGCGAAAAACGAGAAATACCAACTGAGAACTATGACCATAACCACAAGAAACAGACTGAGCCAAGCAGAACTGCACCACGGAGGATACACTGACGATCTGGCAGCGTGTGGAGGATCCTCAGTCCCTTTGTGCTCCACAGGTGGAGGCCTGATCGCTCATCAGCTGCAGGTGTGTAGTGGGTGGTGCCAGAGTCTCTGCCCAGCTCCAGGCACAGACACAGAAGGAAGGAGGAAAGACAGCACAGAAACACAAGGACGGACTGAGATCTTGATCCACTTAAGAAATAGGAAAGAACTTCTACAGAATATTTTCCCCGTAGTTGTGCTCTCATTGTGCAGTGTTCACGAGTATTAAACTTACACGGTAAAAGTACATTCAGTCGTTATCACATCCTGACAAAACCATGGCCCTTCCCAAACAGGAGAAAAACATCCAAACCAAACTCATTTCAGTCCAGTTCATTATGAATCAGTGAAAGGGTCTGTGAGCTCAGAACGAAGTACAATCTCACAGGCCCCGAGATCATCTAGTATCTGAGGAGATGTCATGAAGGTCTACAGAAGAACGTAAAAGAGTTAGAGTCTGTACAGAAACAATGTAGTGAAGTGCTCTACCGTGAATTATGAAACATGAAAATAATTTAATACTGTCATGTAACACTTAGCATATGTGACATACAAGTAATGTAAACATTCATATAATTTAAAATGTTATATTTGTGACGACATGATTCAAGGTGTTTCTGATCACATTAACGACAGTGGATATAAACACTTAAGAGACACGTGTGTAAAAACTCACCATGGGGTTTTTTGGCTCTGCCGGAGGATCTCCACAAAAGACAGATTGGAAAGGAGAGAGTCTTCAGAGACCACGAAGATCTACTGCCCCACGGCAGCTGACAACTGGGGCGAGCTGCCCACCGGGGCGACAGGGCAACTGGTTCATTCCAGCGAGAGATGACTGACAGGTGAGGGTCATGTGCTCATCACATCCACCACTTCTGTTTAACACAATGTGTGTCGTCCTATCACATTTATACTTTTATTTTTACTTGATTATCATCTAGTTGGTGGCTCCTCAGCCGTTTGCAGAACCACAGTCCACAGGACATCATCACTCTAATGATCCCACCTGAGCTCCACCTGACCTCCACCCGACCTCCACCCGGCCTCCACCCGACCTCCACCCGGCCTCTACCCGGCCTCCACCTGACCTCCACCCAGCCTCCACCTGACCTCCATCCCCCTGTGCTACAGACGCACAACCTACAGCCCGACATGAGGACCATCTACAAGGTGCAAGAACATGTGATGAGGAGCTGCAGCATTTGTAGGAGGCAAAATGAATAAAGGTTTGAATGTATTTTCATTGTTTTTCTGAGCTCTGTGGTCTGTTTTCTTCTGTCTTCTCTCTGAAGGACCATCACTGCATTGGTCAGCACGTGACCAGCCTGTACAGCACGAGGCACATGCTGGAGGTTCTACTGGAGGTTCTACTGAGGTTCTACTGAGGTTCTACTGGAGGTTCTACTGGAGGTTTTACTGGAGGTTCTACTGGAGGTTCTACTGGAGGTTCTGTAGGTTCTGCTGGATTATCCATGCCTGAGGATCCCTCACCGGGATCATCTAACACACTGGGTGAAGCTTCCACAGCCTGGGACTCTAAACAAAAGGGACATTTGTCAATATCAGTTTTTGTTAAATAATCCACATTTCATTTGAAAACTTTTGTTAAATAAACACAATAAAAATATCAAAGGTGTCACAGTGCTGCTCATGCTGGTCTGATGATCACAGTGATGTTACAGTCTGTGTTAGTCCAGAGTCAGTCGGGCTCCTCCAGGAGCCGTCAGCCGGGGACTCTTCACCTGTACATGTGTGTGACGGGGACTCTTCACCTGTACATGTGTGTGACAGGGACACTTCACCTGTACATGTGTGTGACAGGGACTCTTCACCTGTACATGTGTGTGACAGGGACTCTTCACCTGTACATGTGACAGGGACTCTTCACCTGTACATGTGACAGGGGACTCTTCACCTGTACATGTTGTGTGACAGGGACTCTCTTCACCTGTACATGTGTGTGACAGGGACTCTTCACCTGTACATGTGTGTGACAGGGACTCTTCACCTGTACATGTGACAGGGACTCTTCACCTGTACATGTGACAGGGACTCTTCACCTGTACATGTGTGTGACAGGGACTCTTCACCTGTACATGTGTGTGACAGGGACTCTTCACCTGTACATGTGTGTGACAGGGACACTTCACCTGTACATGTGTGTGACAGGGACTCTTCACCTGTACATGTGTGTGACAGGGACTCTTCACCTGTACATGTGACAGGGACTCTTCACCTGTACATGTGACAGGGACTCTTCACCTGTACATGTGTGTGACAGGGACTCTTCACCTGTACATGTGTGTGACAGGGACTCTTCACCTGTACATGTGTGTGACAGGGACTCTTCACCTGTACATGTGACAGGGACTCTTCACCTGTACATGTGACAGGGACTCTTCACCTGTACATGTGTGTGACAGGGACTCTTCACCTGTACATGTGTGTGACAGGGACTCTTCACCTGTACATGTGTGTGACAGGGACACTTCACCTGTACATGTGTGTGACAGGGACTCTTCACCTGTACATGTGTGTGACAGGGACTCTTCACCTGTACATGTGACAGGGACTCTTCACCTGTACATGTGACAGGGACTCTTCACCTGTACATGTGTGTGTGACAGGGACTCTTCACCTGTACATGTGTGTGACAGGGACTCTTCACCTGTACATGTGTGTGACAGGACTCTTCACCTGTACATGTGACAGGGACTCTTCACCTGTACATGTGACAGGGACTCTTCACCTGTACATGTGTGTGTGACAGGGACTCTTCACCTGTACATGTGTGTGACAGGGACTCTTCACCTGTACATGTGTGTGACAGGGACACTTCACCTGTACATGTGTGTGACAGGGACACTTCACCTGCACATGTGTGTGACAGGGACTCTTCACCTGTACATGTGTGTGACAGGGACACTTCACCTGTACATGTGTGTGACAGGGACTCTTCACCTGCACATGTGTGTGACAGGGACACTTCACCTGTACATGTGTGTGACAGGGACTCTTCACCTGTACATGTGTGTGACAGGGACACTTCACCTGTACATGTGTGTGACAGGGACTCTTCACCTGTACATGTGTGTGACAGGGACACTTCACCTGTACATGTGTGTGACAGGGACACTTCACCTGTACATGTGTGTGACAGGGACACTTCACCTGTACATGTGTGTGACAGGGACACTTCACCTGTACATGTGTGTGACAGGGACTCTTCACCTGTACATGTGTGTGACAGGGACACTTCAGCTGTACATGTGTGTGACAGGGACTCTTCACCTGTACATGTGTGTGACAGGGACTCTTCACCTGTACATGTGTGTGACAGGGACTCTTCACCTGTACATGTGTGTGACAGGGACTCTTCACCTGTACATGTGTGTGACAGGGACACTTCACCTGTACATGTGTGTGACAGGGACTCTTCACCTGTACATGTGTGTGACAGGGACACTTCACCTGTACATGTGTGTGTGACAGGGACTCTTCACCTGTACATGTGTGTGACAGGGACACTTCACCTGTACATGTGTGTGACAGGGACTCTTCACCTGTACATGTGTGTGACAGGGACACTTCACCTGTACATGTGTGTGACAGGGACTCTTCACCTGTACATGTGTGTGACAGGGACACTTCACCTGTACATGTGTGTGACAGGGACACTTCACCTGTACATGTGTGTGACAGGGACTCTTCACCTGTACATGTGTGTGACAGGGACTCTTCACCTGACATGTGTGTGTGACAGGGGACACTTCACCTGTACATGTGTGTGACAGGGACTCTTCACCTGTACATGTGTGTGACAGGGACTCTTCACCTGTACATGTGTGTGACAGGGACACTTCACCTGTACATGTGTGTGACAGGGACTCTTCACCTGTACATGTGTGTGACAGGGACACTTCACCTGTACATGTGTGTGACAGGGACTCTTCACCTGTACATGTGTGTGACAGGGACACTTCACCTGTACATGTGTGTGTGTGACAGGGACACTTCACCTGTACATGTGTGTGACAGGGACTCTTCACCTGTACATGTGTGTGACAGGGACTCTTCACCTGTACATGTGTCTGACAGGGACTCCTCACCTGTACATGTGTGTGACAGGGGACTCTTCACCTGTACATGTGTGTGACAGGGGGACTCCTCACCTGTACATGTGTGTGTGACAGGGACTCTTCACCTGTACATGTGTGTGACAGGGACACTTCACCTGTACATGTGTGTGACAGGGACACTTCACCTGTACATGTGTGTGACAGGGACACTTCACCTGTACATGTGTGTGACAGGGGACACTTCACCTGTACATGTGTGTGTGACAGGGACTCTTCACCTGTACATGTGTGTGACAGGGACACTTCACCTGTACATGTGTGTGACAGGGACTCTTCACCTGTACATGTGTGTGACAGGGGAACTTCACCTGTACATGTGTGTGACAGGGACTCTTCACCTGTACATGTGTGTGACAGGGACACTTCACCTGTACATGTGTGTGACAGGGACACTTCACCTGTACATGTGTGTGACAGGGACACTTCACCTGTACATGTGTGTGACAGGGACACTTCACCTGTACATGTGTGTGACAGGGACTCTTCACCTGTACATGTGTGTGACAGGGACTCTTCACCTGTACATGTGTGTGACAGGGACTCTTCACCTGTACATGTGAGTGACAGGGACACTTCACCTGTACATGTGTGTGACAGGGACTCTTCACCTGTACATGTGTGTGACAGGGACTCTTCACCTGTACATGTGTGTGACAGGGACTCTTCACCTGTACATGTGTGTGACAGGGACTCTTCACCTGTACATGTGTGTGACAGGGACTCTTCACCTGTACATGTGTGTGACAGGGACTCTTCACCTGTACATGTGTGTGACAGGGACACTTCACCTGTACATGTGTGTGACAGGGACTCTTCACCTGTACATGTGTGTGACAGGGACTCTTCACCTGTACATGTGTGTGACAGGGACACTTCACCTGTACATGTGTGTGACAGGGACTCTTCACCTGTACATGTGTGTGACAGGGACACTTCACCTGTACATGTGTGTGACAGGGACTCTTCACCTGTACATGTGTGTGACAGGGACACTTCACCTGTACATGTGTGTGACAGGGACTCTTCACCTGTACATGTGTGTGACAGGGACACTTCACCTGTACATGTGTAATATCGTGTCTTCACCAGCAGATGGAGCCATTCGGTCACATTATTTGTCTCTTATTTTGTCTTAAAACGAAACTAAACTCAGTAAGAAGTTTCTGGAGCAGCAGGAGGAGCAGCAGGAGGAGGAGCAGCAGGAGGAGGAGCAGCAGGAGGAGCAGCAGGAGGAGCAGCAGGGGGAGGAGCAGCAGGAGGAGGAGCAGCAGCAGCAGGAGGAGCAGCAGGAGGAGGAGAGCGCTGTGGCTCTCGTGTTTTAGGCTCAGTTTCCTCGTGTTGTTTTGCTCTGACTCAGATGACAGTGAGTCCATGCTCCGCTCTGACCTCTGACCTCTGACCTCTGACCCCTGACCTCTGACCTCTGACCTCGCCACACGTTTGGGCGAGTGCTTTTTAACACTTTCTCCTCTAAATGACAACTACAATGATATTTATCAGATTTCAGTTTACACACTGGATGATGTAATGACGCACAGCGAGACAGAGCCACGTTTTCTGATTTAAAGATGAGATAAAATCGTTTTTAAAGTCCAGGACTTTTCCTCTGCACCGACCCAGAGAGAGAAGTGTGATCAAACCAATAAAGTCTGTCCTGAAAACCGGTTTAAAAAGGACTAAACCAGGTCTAAACCAGGACTAAACCAGGACTAAACCAGAACTAAAACAGGACTAAACCAGGACTAAACCAGAACTAAAACAGGACTAAACCAGGACTAAACCAGGACTAAACCAGGACTGAACCAGGACTGAACCAGGACTGAACCAGGACTAAACCAGGACTAAACCAGGATTAAACCAGGACTAAACCAGGACTAAACCAGGTCTAAACCAGGACTGAACCAGGACTAAACCAGGACTAAACCAGGACTAAACCAGAACTAAAACAGGACTAAACCAGGACTAAAACAGGACTAAACCAGGACTAAACCAGAACTAAACCAGGACTAAACCAGGACTAAACCAGGACTAAACCAGGACTAAACCAGGTCTAAACCAGGTCTAAACCAGGACTAAACCAGGACTAAACCAGGTCTAAACCAGGACTGAACCAGGACTAAACCAGGACTAAACCAGGTCTAAACCAGGTCTAAACCAGGACTAAACCAGGTCTAAACCAGGACTAAACCAGGTCTAAACCAGGTCTAAACCAGGTCTAAACCAGGACTAAACCAGGTCTAAACCAGGACTAAACCAGGTCTAAACCAGGTCTAAACCAGGACTAAACCAGGACTAAACCAGGTCTAAACCAGGACTGAACCAGGACTAAACCAGGACTAAACCAGGTCTAAACCAGGTCTAAACCAGGACTAAACCAGGACTAAACCAGAACTAAACCAGGTCTAAACCAGGACTGAACCAGGACTAAACTAGGTCTAAACCAGGACTGAACCAGGTCTAAACCAGGACTAAACCAGGACTAAACCAGGATTAAACCAGGTCTAAACCAGGACTAAACCAGGACTAAACCAGGACTAAACCAGGACTAAACCAGGTCTAAACCAGGACTAAACCAGGACTAAACCAGGTCTAAACCAGGACTGAACCAGGACTAAACCAGGACTAAACCAGGTCTAAACCAGGTCTAAACCAGGACTAAACCAGGTCTAAACCAGGTCTAAACCAGGACTAAACCAGGTCTAAACCAGGTCTAAACCAGGTCTAAACCAGGACTAAACCAGGTCTAAACCAGGACTAAACCAGGTCTAAACCAGGTCTAAACCAGGACTAAACCAGGAATAAACCAGGTCTAAACCAGGACTGAACCAGGACTAAACCAGGACTAAACCAGGTCTAAACCAGGACTAAACCAGGACTAAACCAGAACTAAACCAGGTCTAAACCAGGTCTAAACCAGGTCTAAACCAGGACTGAACCAGGACTAAACTAGGTCTAAACCAGGACTGAACCAGGTCTAAACCAGGACTAAACCAGGACTAAACCAGGATTAAACCAGGTCTAAACCAGGACTAAACCAGGACTAAACCAGGACTAAACCAGGACTAAACCAGGTCTAAACCAGGACTAAACCAGGACTAAACCAGGTCTAAACCAGGACTAAACCAGGTCTAAACCAGGATTAAACCAGGTCTAAACCAGGACTGAACCAGGACTAAACAGGACTAAACCAGGACTAAAACCAGGTCTAAACCAGGTCTAAACCAGAACTAAACCAGGTCTAAACCAGGTCTAAACCAGGTCTAAACCAGGACTAAACCAGGTCTAAACCAGGACTAAACCAGGACTAAACCAGGTCTAAACCAGGTCTAAACCAGGACTAAACCAGGACTAAACCAGGTCTAAACCAGGTCTAAACCAGGACTAAACCAGGACTAAACCAGGACTAAACCAGGACTAAACCAGGTCTAAACCAGGACTGAACCAGGACTAAACCAGGACTAAACCAGGTCTAAACCAGGTCTAAACCAGGACTAAACCAGGACTAAACCAGAACTAAACCAGGTCTAAACCAGGTCTAAACCAGGTCTAAACCAGGACTGAACCAGGGACTAAACTAGGTCTAAACCAGGACTGAACCAGGTCTAAACCAGGACTAAACCAGGACTAAACCAGGATTAAACCAGGTCTAAACCAGGACTAAACCAGGACTAAACCAGGACTAAACCAGGACTAAACCAGGTCTAAACCAGGACTAAACCAGGACTAAACCAGGTCTAAACCAGGACTAAACCAGGTCTAAACCAGGACTAAACCAGGTCTAAACCAGGACTGAACCAGGTCTAAACCAGGACTGAACCAGGACTAAACCAGGACTAAACCAGGACTAAACCAGGTCTAAACCAGGTCTAAACCAGAACTAAACCAGGTCTAAACCAGGTCTAAACCAGGTCTAAACCAGGACTAAACCAGGTCTAAACCAGGACTAAACCAGGTCTAAACCAGGTCTAAACCATTTCTAAACCAGGACTAAACCAGGACTAAACCAGGACTAAACCAGGACTAAACCAGGTCTAAACCAGGACTGAACCAGGTCTAAACCAGGTCTAAACCAGGACTGAACCAGGACTAAACTAGGTCTAAACCAGGACTGAACCAGGTCTAAACCAGGACTAAACCAGGACTAAACCAGGATTAAACCAGGTCTAAACCAGGACTAAACCAGGACTAAACCAGGACTAAACCAGGACTAAACCAGGTCTAAACCAGGACTAAACCAGGACTAAACCAGGTCTAAACCAGGACTAAACCAGGTCTAAACCAGGACTAAACCAGGTCTAAACCAGGATTAAACCAGGTCTAAACCAGGACTGAACCAGGACTAAACCAGGACTGAACCAGGACTGAACCAGGACTAAACCAGGACTGAACCAGGACTAAACCAGGACTAAACCAGGACTGAACCAGGACTAAACCAGGACTGAACCAGGACTAAACCAGGACTAAACCAGGACTGAACCAGGACTAAACCAGGACTGAACCAGGACTAAACCAGGACTAAACCAGGTCTAAACCTTCTGCCTGTGTGACTGTGGCACAGTTGTTGTCCTCCCCGTCACCAGGAGGTTGTGGGTTCTGCTCTTGTTTTCCAGTTGACTGCAGCTCTGAGCTGAAAGTCTCTGTCGTCTCCAGTGAGTCACTTTCACTTTGTCACAAACATAAATTCATTTTATTGAGGGTTTTTTCTGGATGTTCTCTGACCCTGAGGAGCATCCGGAGTAATCAGCCGAGTCAGGTCCCTCTGACTCTCCCATCAGGCTTTGTGTTTGCATCTCATTTAAACCATCTGTTCTGTTTCATTCTCACATGTTTAACACAAACCTGCAGATTTAGGCTGAGTTCTTCTCTCAGACTGAAAACACTCTGTTCCACCTTGTGATGTCATCATGTGGTGATACAGGAAGTGCTCCACTGTGTTTTTAAACTCCACTAGAATCATCTGGATCATTTCAGTCCTGGAGTTGTAAATCTACTGAACTAAAGGTTTTTTTTTTTTGGTTTTTTTTTAATTTAACCTTTATTTAACCAGGATAAAAACTCATTGAGATTAAAAATCTCTTTTTCAAGAGTGTCCTGGCCAAGAGGCAGCATCAACACAGACATAGAACAACACAAAATATTCACACTTTCACACAAACCAAAGCATCATAAAACGAGTCCTATGTGAAACATTTACAAATTGATCGTTCTGTTTCAAGTTCAGTTAAAAGTGATTTAAAAAGAGTTCAATGATACCAGGTAAAGGAGCTGTTCACCTGAAAAACTCCCACTTGATGACATCACAAGGTGGAACAGAGCATTTTGATCTTTGTAGATGTGACAGACTCATAATAAGTGTGACTCAAACATGTGAATGAAACAAACACGACTCAGGTCTGTTTTTGAGGCGTTAGAGCAGCTGTTAAAGTCAGATCACATGAGTCTCTGTCAGACGTCTGTGTGGGACAGTTCTGTTTCCAGACAAACTTCATCCTGGTCTTGGCGGCCTGTAGGACCTCCTGTCCTACAGGGCAGGGACAGGAGGTTGGAGCTGGAGGAGGGAGCGAGATGGAGTGTGGTGGTGGAGCAAGTCCGTGAGGTAAGGAGGGGCCAGGTTGTGGAGCTTTGAATGTGAGGAGAAGGATTTTGAAGTGGATGCGCTGAGGGACGGGGAGCCAGTGGAGCTTGTGGAGGACAGGGTGGTGTGTTAACGTGAGCGGGTGAGGAGCTGGGTGTGGGTGAGAGCCGGGTGTGGGTGAGTGAGGAGCCGGGTGTGGGTGAGGAGCCGGGTGTGGGTGAGGAGCCGGGTGTGGGTGAGGAGCCGGGTGTGGGTCAGGAGCCGGGTGTGGTGAGGAGCCGGGTGTGGGTCGGGTGTGGGGAGCCGGGTGTGGGTGAGGAGCCGGGTGTGGGTGAGGAGCCGGGTGTGGGTGAGGAGCCGGGTGTGGGTGAGGAGCCGGGTGTGGTCAGGAGCCGGGTGTGGGTGAGGAGCCGGGTGTGGGTCAGGAGCCGGGGTGTGAGGAGCCGGGTGTGGGTGAGGAGCCGGGTGTGGGTGAGGAGCCGGGTGTGGGTGAGGAGCCGGGTGTGGGTGAGGAGCCGGGTGTGGGTGAGGAGCCGGGTGTGGGTGAGGAGCCGGGTGTGGGTGAGGAGCCGGGTGTGGGTGAGGAGCCGGGTGTGGGTGAGGAGCCGGGTGTGGGTGAGGAGCCGGGTGTGGGTGAGGAGCCGGGGGTGGGTGAGGGAGCCGGGTGTGGGTGAGGAGCCGGGTGTGGGTGAGGAGCGGTGTGGGTGAGGAGCCCGGGTGTGGGTGAGGAGCCGGGTGTGGGTGAGGAGCCGGGTGTGGGTGAGGAGCGGGGTGTGGGTGAGGAGCCGGGTGTGGGTGAGGAGCCGGGTGTGGGTGAGGAGCCGGGTGTGGGTGAGGAGCCGGGGGTGTGGGTGAGGGTGAGGAGCCGGGTGTGGGTGAGGAGCCGGGGGTGTGGGTGAGGAGCCGGGTGTGGGTGAGGAGCCGGGTGTGGGTGAGGAGCCGGGTGTGGGTGAGGAGCCGGGTGTGGGTGAGGAGCAGCAGAGTTCTGGATGTCCTGTAGTCTGTTGAGGGTTGTGGATGGTGGACTGTAGAGGAGGCTGTTGCAGTCGTCGATTCTGGATGTGATAAATGCCTGGATGAGGGTTTCAGAGGCAGAGAAGGTGAGTGATGGGTGGAGACGGGCGATGTTTTTGAGGTGGAAGAATGCAGTCCGGGTTATGTGCTTGACGTGGGGTTCAAATGAAAGAGTGGGGTCGAGGAGCACACCGAGGTTGCGGATGAGTGGGGATGGGGAGAGTGTGGTGTTGTCAAAGTGCAGGGTGGAGTGTTGTGAGGATTTGGTGATGTTGTGTGGACCGATGATGATGAAGTCTGTTTTGTCGCTGTTTAATTTGAGGAAGTTGTGATTCATCCAGTTTTTGATGTCTGTGAGGCAGTGGGTGAGAGTGGAGTGGATGCTGGGGTTGATGGATGTTGTGGAGATGTAGAGTTGGATGTCGTCAGCGTAGCAGTGAAAGTGGAGACCGTGTCGACGAATGATGTTGCCGAGGGGGAGGATGTAGAGAATAAAGAGGAGAGGACAAAGCACCGAACCCTGGGGGACTCCCTGCTGCAGGGGGGCTATGGAGGAGGAGCAATGGTTAATGTGGATGAACTGTTGCCGGGTTGTGAGGTAGGACTGGAGCCAGAGGAGAGCGGAGCCGGTGATGTTGAGTGAGTTTTTGAGGCGGGACAGGAGAATGGAGTGGCTGATTGTGTCGAAGGCTGCAGTGAGGTCCAAGAGGATGAGGATGGAGAGGTGGCCGGAGTCAGAGGAGAGGAGGAGGTCATTTGTGACTTTGAGGAGAGCTGTTTCGGTGCTGTGTTTGGGACGGAAGCCGGACTGGAAGGGGGTGAGGTGGGTTTGGAGTTGGGCGGCGACGACACGTTCCAGGATTTTCGACAGAAAGGGGAGGTTGGATATGGGACGGAAATTTGCACAATTATCAGGGTCAAGGTTGGTTTTTTTGAGGATGGGGGTGATAGCAGCCAACTTGAGAGACTGTGGGACAGAACCGGAGGAGAGCGAGGAGTTTATGATTTGGGTGATCAGTGGAGAGAGTGCAGGAAGACAGGCTTTGATGAGAGGAGAGGGAAGGGGATCCAGGAGCATGTAGAAGTTTTAATGCCAGAGAAAAGTTTTGTCAGGTGAACAGGGGAAATGGGTGAGAAGTGCGAGAGCTGTTGATGGGGCGGAGGAGGATCAGGTGGAGCAGTGTGGGAGGAGGAGAGGTCTCTATTGAACTGTAAATGGAATCTATTTTGGACTGAAAGAAGGATTGAAACTGGTTGCATTTGTCAGTGGTGAAGGAAGATGAGGTGTTATTGTTGGGCTTTAGGAGGGTGTTTATTGTGGAAAAGAGAGCTTTGGGGTTATTGGAGCCGGAGTGGATGAGGTTGGAGTAATATTTAGACCGGGCGGAGTTTAGTTTGTCTTTGTATTGCTGTATGTAGTCTGTGTAGATTTGGAGATGGATGGTTAAACCACTTTTCTTGTACAGTCTCTCAAGCTGGCGCTTACGGACCTTCATTTGATGGAGCTCAGGGGTGTACCAGGGGGCAGTATGGGTGAAGGAGACGGTTTTAGTTTTGGTGGGGGCCAGTTCGTCAAGACAGGAGGAGAGGGTGTTGTTATAATGAGTGACAAGTTCAGAAGGGTTTTCAGACGGAGGGGGGGGGGGGGGGAGGGGGGGGGGGGGGGGGGTAACCAGTTTGGAGGAGAGAAGAGCAGAAAGAGCAGGAGTGTCAATGGATTTTAGATTTCTGAAAGTTATTGTACGTTTTGCTTTGTGGGCTGTGAGGGGGATTTGTAAGTTGAAGGTTATGGCAAAGTGGTCAGATATGCAGAGGTTATGGCTGGAGAGATTGTTTATTGTGGGACCAGTGGAACAAACCAGATCAAGAATGTGACCATGAGTGTGAGTGGGGAAACTGACATATTGAGTGATGTTGAAGCATTGAAGAAGGTCCATGAATTCAGCAGCGGGTTTGGAGTTGACATTGTCAATGTGGAAATTGAAGTCACCAAGCAGAAGGATGGAGGATGATATGGCACTTAACTGAGTCAGGAAGTCTGTGAGGTCTGGAAGGAATGAGGGGTTGGGCTTCGGGGGGCGGTAAATAACAGCAGTTACAAGTGGAGATGGACCGGACAGTTTAAAAGCAGTATATTCAAATGAGTGAAAGTTTGAGAGAGAGAGAGGGGTTAATTTAATGTCTTTTTTGAAGATACCTGCTGTGCCGCCGCCGCGCCCTTCAGAACGGGGGTTTTCAACAAAAGAGAATCCGGGGGGTGTGGTCTGATTGAGGGAGAAATAGTCCATAGGTTTATGCCAGATTTCGGTCAAACAGAGAAAATCCAGTTTATTGTCTATGATGTGCTCATTTAAGATGAGTCCCTTGTTGCTGAGGGAGCGGGTGTTGAGGAGGGAGAAGTTCAGGAGACGTGAGTTGGCGGTGTGCTGTGATGCGCGTGGAACAGGGCGGAGGTTGGACCGACTCACGTGTAGGTTGTTGTGATGACGTAATGCGGAAGTGTCAGAGCGGTGGGACCAGATGGACGGGATGACGTCCGGATCCCCGATGTGGAGGACGGGAGCTGCGGAGGAGTCCGAGCCGTTGGAGGGAAGCAGCACACTCCGGGAGGCAGCGGTTGTTGAGCTGGCGGAGGGTAGAGGCGGAGTACTGCAGCAGCGGCGGCGGCATCCTCAGACCGGTGAATGCTAGCAGGGAGCTAGCATCACGGCGCCGAACACCGGCACGACGAGGCTGGAACCACACCGCAGAGCGTGACGTCCACCGGACAGGAGCTCTGAGCAGGCTCGGGAAAGGTGGACCAAGCTGGCGGGACAGGAGCCGGTGCCTGACAGGGGCTAGATGGTAGGTGAGCCCCGAGTTGGCGGGACAGGTGCTACGAGCCGGCGGGACATACGCCCACAGCACGCGCGAAGCCGGAGCGTCCCAGCTCAGGTAAGCAAAAATGTTCGTCAGGATAGCCCTGTCGTAATGTCAGGTTAGCGGACCAACACGCCAGACTCGGGGCAAGTTCACAGTGTTTATTTACAGTCTTGTGAGATATATACAAGGTGCAGTGGTGCCGGGTGATTCTCTCTCGTGGCGAGATGAGCAGGGAACAGCCAGGGTCCGGTGACAGGAGAGGAGCAGGAGGAGTGAGGTTATAATACCGGGGTGTAGAGCTGGAGCCAGAACGGAGCAGGTGCAGGAGCCGGGTGCGCAGAATGCCGTAGTCTGAGGAGGCAAAAATATCCAGAATCAGGACGGAGCAAAAAGGTAACAAGCAAGAGTTAAACAGAGCTAGGTTATTCACGGTAGTCATGCGGACGGTTTGGCGATCGTCTTGGCGATCGTCTTGGCGATCGTCTTGGCGATCGTCTTGGCGATCGTCTTGGCGGCTCCCGGGTTTCTGTGGTGTTTCTACAAAAAGCGCGGTCAGAGAGATCTGCTGCATTGAGCTGAAAAATTGAACCAACAACTGAAAACGTTGCTGTTCTGCAGGAGATGACGCCTCTGGATCCAGATGGAAAAAGCCAGATGCCCCGCCCTCCTGCTCTGATGTAACATGTGAATCTCGGGAGGTTTAGAAAAGTCCACTGAACCTCCTGAGACTCGAGATCTTTCACCACTTTATTCCCTTCTCTGTTTTTTGGGCCGACTGGACCTGACGAGTAAAAAGAATTATATTTTTACTTTATGTAGTTTGTAGAAAAATGATGTAAAACAAACGTCCTCATATGTGACGTTTGAATCATTTTGATAAAACATTTGAATAATAATTTAAAAAACTATTAAGATCCTGAAACAGCAAAATTTGTCCTGAATAAAAACAAAATGAGAAACAGCAACTGAAAATCTGGAACAAAGTGTCTCGTGAAGATCTGCAGAAAGAGCAGGAGACGTGTCTTTACAAAAATAAATCAATGAATCAAAAATATTCTGAAGATTCTAAACTCTTAAAAATATTCTGAACTGAACATTTTTACTTTGTTGCTTCTTCTAAAAATTTGCACCGTGGCCCAGACGACTCAAAATGTGTCGTCCACATGAGGGCGCCAGGTCCCAGGACGTGAAGTGTGAAAACATGAAGTTTGTCTTAAACACCGGGAGGTCTCCGGTTCGAGTCCCAAACCTTCCTGGAGTGTGAGGTTTGGTGCTTCAGCTTGTTGTGAAGTTTTGATCCAATCTCAGAGTTAAAGGTTAAATCCTTCTGAGGTTTTACTTCAGGGAGACGACATATTTGTCTCTGGATCTTGTGAGAGTGTCCACATGTCCTTATGTCCATCATCTGTCCACCTGTCCATGTGTCCACCTGTCCACCTGTCCATGTGTCCAATGTTCCATGTGTCCATCTGTCCACGTGTCCATGTGAATTGAATTATCACAAATGTAAAGACAAACATAAATGGGCGGAGCTCGTCTGTGGGAGTCGGGTGTTGGACTCAGAGGTGGACGTCTTTACTGAAAGTCCTGTTCTTACTTTTATTATCATTTGAATATTTTATGTATATCTTATTATCCTGTACTTTGACTTTTTATCTTGGTACCATTGTTCCTGGGCAACAGTTACAGAATAACCTCTAGTCATAGTAAAAAAAATGTATTTGAACTTGAGCAAATTTCAGCAAAACAAAGGAAAAATAAACAAGATTTTTAAAAATAAAAAAAGTCTCATGTCATAGGCTTTAAACTTTCTGGGGTTTTGTTCGGCCTTTAGTCTGTCGCCCTCTGCTGGCCAGGCTCTTTATGGCATCACATTTTCACTTTTATTCACGTCCAAATGAGATAAAGTATTTTACTTAATATGATGTAAAGTTGTACATGTGTGAAGTACACGTGTGTACTGTGTGAAGTACACACGTGTACTGTGTGAAGTACACACGTGTACTGTGTGAAGTACACACGTGTACTGTGTGAAGTACACACGTGTACTGTGTGAAGTACACGTGTGTACTGTGTGAAGTACACACGTGTACTGTGTGAAGTACACACGTGTACTGTGTGAAGTATACACGTGTACTGTGTGAAGTACACGTGTGTACTGTGTGAAGTACACGTGGTGTACTGTGTGAAGTACACACGTGTACTGTGTGAAGTACACACGTGTACTGTGTGAAGTACACGTGTGTACTGTGTGAAGTACACGTGTGTACTGTGTGAAGTACACACGTGTACTGTGTGAAGTACACGTGTGTACTGTGTGAAGTACACGTGTGTACTGTGTGAAGTACACACGTGTACTGTGTGAAGTACACACATGTACTGTGTGAAGTACACGTGTACTGTGTGAAGTACACACGTGTACTGTGTGAAGTACACACGTGTACTGTGTGAAGTACACACATGTACTGTGTGAAGTACACACATGTACTGTGTGAAGTACACGTGTACTGTGTGAAGTACACACGTGTACTGTGTGAAGTACACACATGTACTGTGTGAAGTACACACGTGTACTGTGTGAAGTACACACATGTAGTGTGTGAAGTACACACGTGTACTGTGTGAAGTACACACGTGTACTGTGTGAAGTACACACGTGTACTGTGTGAAGTACACGTGTACTGTGTGAAGTACATGTGTACTGTGTGAAGTGGACCTGTGCTTTACTCAACATTCGCTGTTTAAATTTAAATAAAATTAAAACTGCAAGCAGTGATAAAGGCCCTCGCCACCCCTTGCGACCGCGGGGTACACGCCACCGTGGAGTTCGCGCCTCTCGTTCCCGCTTACATCGCCCCTCCCCCCAAAATCAGCGACTGAGTAATACTACTCCATTCATCCCAATGAGAGCATTTATGACATTTTCACGCCTGCACGGTTGGAAATAGAGGTATGTCTTTATTGGCTTTTTTGTTCAGTATGATGAGTGGAATATGTGTACCAAATTTGAATGGTCTGTGACAAAGTAGATTTTTTCATCCCAGTTAACCAAAACCCATGTATTTCAATGAGAAATGTCGGTCGTTGCCATGGCAACACGATTGCAAATAGAGGTATAATCTCATTGGCTTTTTTGTTCAGTATGGTGTAAGGTTTTTTGTAGCAGTGCAGCACTACTCCAAACTGGTTTCTTGATTTACTGATGCTAGAGTAAATAACTCGTGTCCAACAGTGGATATGGAAGCAGGAGGATCACCAGGATGGAGACCAGCTGAAGACGACAAGGACTGTGGACAAGAAGATAACACCTATGATCTGGTCTTGCAACTTCTTATCTGTGGCCCCTATTCACCAAGGGATGTGTGACCTCCACCTGAGACTGTGTGACCTCCACCTGAGACTGTGTGACCTCCACCTGAGAGGGCCATAAACAAGGACATTATTTGACTCTAAAACAAACACATTGTTAGATGTTAAAGTAATCACATTGTTTGATTTTGCCTAAAGGTTTCGTAAGGTTGTGACAACATGCTGACCTGAAGAAGACCTGCCTCTCTCACACACATACACACACACACACACACACACACACACACACACACACACACACACACACACACACACACACACACACACACACACACACACACACACACACACACACACACACACACACACACACACACACACACACACACACACACACACACACATGGGGAGACCCTATATAAGCTGTCAACACAAACATCTCAGGACTCTCTTCTGTCCTTTTCCTGAGAGTCCGGTGCTTCATTGTTCACTTTACCTGTGGAACTCATTAAACCTTCTGACTATGTTTCAGTCTTTTGTCTCTTTGATGCTTGCACCAGAAACGAACAATTCTTACAATGGGGACAGGGATGTCCATGCCAAATTTCAAATATTTTTGAAAAAGTAAAATTTTTTGGGTCCCATTCAAAATTTCAAGGGGGCGCTGTGGAGCAATGAATTGTCTCAGTTATGTAAACTGTACATCATTAGGTTCAGATCAACATTGTGACCAAAATGTATATTAATGCCGGATAACAGGACACTGCATGTTCGCGTTAGGTGCAATTTAATCCTTCAAAAAAAACGCTGGTTTTTTTTCGCAAGTTGGCCACACCCACATTTTATGACTTTAAAAAATCCAAGTGAGTCACCTTTAATCCCACATGGGCCAAGTACATTTAGTCCAATTTTCAAGTTTGTTGAATAAAAATCCATGGCGTAAAAAATCTAAACGTGAGAGTTAAAATTTCACAAAAATGGGGGTTCCGCCCACAATGGCCGACTTCCTGTCGGGTTTAGGGTGGGGTCATAATATAATTTTTTACTTGTCTTGACATGTTCTATGGTTCTACCAAATTTGATTTGTCTACGATGAAAAAGGTCTGTCATTGCCGTAATGTATTTTGAACTTTGAGGTGGCGCTACTGAGTCATTTTGATTTTTCATTTTTAATTTTTTTGCACATGAAAATACAAAATATTTCACCAACCTTGAATTTTGGGTCATAGTTGGATTAGTGCAGAGCATCTATTTAGTCGACAACAAAGTCCAGTACTCTGAACCCCATTCATTTCAATGACACATTTATGACGTTACCACGGTAACATAGTTACAAATAGAGGTATGTTCTCATTGGCTTTTTTGTTCAAGATGGAAAGATGGATGGATGTACCAAATTTGAAATGTCTATGAAAAAGTTTGCAAAAAAAATGAATGGGGGATGTTAGGGATGTTAACATTCAGGGGATCAAAAATAGCTTCAATCCGGCCGCAAAAATAATAATAATTAAAGCCGCAAGCGGCATCGAACGGCCCTCGCGGGCCGCGCTTCGCACTCGGCCGACCCGGCACTCCCTAAGGGTGGCGCTACAAAGTTGCACCCTCAGACTTTTTGGTCGTTGTTGGTGGTTGGTTGGTTGTTGGTGGTTGTGGGGTTGGTGGCTCTTTGTTGGTGGTTGGTTGTTGGTGGTTTGTAGTTGGTGTTTATTGGTGGGTTGTTGCCGGTTGGTTGTTGGTGGTTGGTTGTTGGTGGTTGGTTGTTGGTGGTAGTGGGGCTGGTGGTAGTGGGGCTGGTGGTTGTGGGGCTGGTGGTTGCTCTAAACTTAGTTTAACCTTGAATGAACCAAACCTTGGCCTTATCGCGTCACTGCAGCTCATTAGTGTCTCATTAACTGTTCCAGAATCAAATCAAACCTGTTTTTAAATGTTGTAAATGGTTGGTCTATTTCTAGGAAACAGTTTACAGGGGAGAGGATTCCCAGTCCTCTCGCCCCGTCCCTTTTAGTCGCCTTTTACGACACGCAGGGAATACGGTGGTAGTATTCTTTAGTCTGGCTGCTGTGAGCACCCAGACTACCCCCCCTAACCACAGGGGAAGGAGGGAGGGAACGGGAGTGTGTGCCCTGTCTAGGCTACCCCACTTTGTGGGACACAGCACTGGTATATAGATAGATATAGTAAATGGTTGGTGGTTTGTGGTTGTGAAGTTGTTGGTTGGTTGTTGGTGGTTGTTTGTTGGTAGTTGGTAGTTGGTGGTTTGTTGTTGGTGGTTGGTTGGTTGGTTGGTTGTTGGTGGTGGTTGGTTGTTGGTGGTTGGTTGTTGGTGGTTGGTTGTTGGTGGTTGGTTGGTTGTTGGTGGTGGTTGTTGGTGGTGGTTGGTTGTTGGTGGTTGGTTGTTGGTGGTGGTTGTTGGTGGTGGTTGGTTGTTGGTGGTGGTTGTTGGTGGTGGTTGGTTGTTGGTGGTTGGTTGTTGGTGGTGGTTGTTGGTGGTGGTTGGTTGTTGGTGGTTGGTTGTTGGTGGTTGGTTGGTTGTTGGTGGTGGTTGTTTGTTGGTAGTTGGTAGTTGGTGGTTTGTTGTTGGTGGTTGGTTGGTTTGTTGTTGGTGGGTGGTTGGTTGTTTGGTGGTTGGTTGTTGGTGGGTGGTTGTTGGTGGTTGGTTGGTTGTTGGTGTGTTGGTTGTTGGTGGTGGTTGGTTGTGGTGGTTGGTTGTTGGTGGTGGTTGTTGTTGGTGGTGGTTGGTTGTTGGTGGTGGTTGTTGGTGGTGGTGGTTGTTGTTGGTGGTTGGTTGTTGGTGGTGGTTGTTGGTGGTGGTTGGTTGTTGGTGGTTGGTTGTTGGTGGTTGGTTGTTTGGTGGTGGTTGTTGGTGGTGGTTGGTGGTTGTTGGTGGTTGGTTTGTGGTGGTTGGTTGTTGGGGTGTGGTGGTTGTTGGTGGTGGTTGTTGGTGGTGGTTGGTTGTTGGTGGTTGGTTGGTTGTTGGTGGGTTGGTTGTTGGTGGTGGTTGGTTGTTGGTGGTTGGTTGGTTGGTAGTAGTGGGGCTGGTGGTTGTGGGGCTGGTGGTTGCTCTAAAACTTAGTTTAAACCTTGAATGAACCAAACCTTGGCCTTATCGCGTCACTACAGCTCATTAGTGTGTCTCATTAACTGTTCCAGAATCAAACCAAACCTGTTTTTAAAATGTTTCAAAATAAATAGTTTTTATAATGGACATATAATTATAGGAAGTGAGAAGAGGAGCAGAGACAGTCACATGACTGGTTTTAACTGGACAGTCAAGGTACAAAGAGGAAAAGAGCCACAACCTCAGTGAGGTATAAAAGGAAGGAGAGAAGTCGAGGAGCAGAGACAGAGGAGCAGACAGGAGCAGACAGGAGCAGACAGGAGCAGACAGGAGCAGACAGGAGCAGACAGGAGCAGAGAGGAGCAGACAGGAGCAGACAGGAGGAGACAGGAGCAGACAGAGGAGCAGACAGGAGCAGGATGATGAAGACCTCTGTGATGCAGGTGGCTGTGGTGACCCTGTTTTTTCACTCAGGTAAGAGTTAAACATGTTTTGTATTTTCATTTGTTTTTTGACGAGGTTCAGTCGTGTTTAGTTCAGAACAGCAGGTGGAGAACAGCAGGTGGAGAACAGGAGGTGGAGAACAGCAGGTGGAGAACAGGAGGTGGAGAACAGCAGGTGGAGAACAGCAGGTGGAGAACAGCAGGTGGAGAACAGCAGGTGGAGAACAGCAGGTGTAGAACTCTGTGGGTTCATGATGGTTCAGAGGTGGTGTTGTACTAAACTGATTGTTCTGAGTTTCTCCATGTTCTGACGCTTCATCACAAACACGTCTCTGTGACTCTGTCACATCAGAGTCAGAGCCTGAATCTCACCAATAAACAAACTCAAGACGATCAATCCTCCTGCCGCCATTTTACAACCACATCATCTCAGGATCATTTTGGACGTGACGAAGGACTCAGAGATGGAGAACTGCACCATCACCTGGTCCTGGTTTAGTCCTGGTTTAGTCCTGGTTCAGTCCTGGTTTAGTCCTGGTTTAGTTCTGGTTTAGTCCTGGTTTAGTCCTGGTTTAGTCCTGGTTCAGACCTGGTTTAGTCCTGGTTCAGACCTGGTTCAGTCCTGGTTTAGTCCTGGTTTAGTCCCTGTTGACCCTGGTCTTGTCTCTTGCAGCTGTTGGGCTTCAGTGCTGGTCTTGTGGAGGTGGTTCTTGTTCTTCTCCGACGTCAGTGACCTGCTCCTCAGGACAGACCCTTTGTGTCTCCAAAACGACTAAAAGTAACTGTTCATATTCACTGTTTCTTATTTTGCTGATTGGTCTGTTATTAATGTTCACGTGTTGATTTAGGGACAAAAAGTGAAATAAAAGCCCAGTGTGATGTAGAGTGGTTCTGTGTTCAAACTGCACCTTCGCTCTGTCAGTCCAGCTTCTTTCAGCTGAGGCTGAAGTAAAGTTCTACCTTCCACAGACACATTTTGAAAACAAGATGTTGAAATCTTTTTCTAGAGTTTTTTGGGCACGTGGCTAGTGGGGAGTTACAGTAATCTAGTCTTGATGTAACAGAAGCATGGATAAGTTTTTCAGCGTGTTCTACAGCTTTGGTTTATATATGGATTTACCAATGAATTCATTAAAAACCCTACAGTGTGATTTCCTGATTCTTTCTGTCTCATAGCTGAAGTGAAACTATGATGAAAATCACAGGCATCTCGTCTTTTTAAGAGAAGAACTTGAACAGTTGGTGGACGAATAAAAACTTTTTTCCCCACTGTATTTCTCCATCCTTCCATTTTCTTCCACTTTATCCGGGGCCGGGTCACGGAGGCAGCAGTTTCAGCAGGAGGCCCAGACTTCCCTCTCCACAGACACTTCCTCCAGCTCCTCCAGGAGGATCACGAGGTGTTCCCAGGTCAGAGAGACATAGTCCCTCCAGCCTGTCTTGGGTCGTCCCCGGGGCCTCCTCCAGGTGGGATGTGCCCAGAACACCTCCCTAGGGAGGTGTCCAGGAGGCATCCTGAGCAGATGCCTGAGCCTCAGCTGGTTCCTCTCGACGTGAAGGAGCAGCGGCTCTACTCCGAGCTCCTCCCGTGTGACTGAGCTCCTCACCCTGTCTCTAAGGGAACTTCCAGCCTCCCTGTGGAGGAAACTCATTTCGACACCTTGTATCTGTGATCTTGTCCTTTTGGTCATTATTTCTTTGAATTTTAAAATACATTTTCAGATATTGTTCTTTTCATTATAGTTTTATTCTGTGGAGCAGGATAATCTTTAATAATAAACTGAAAGGGAATGTGATAGTTCTGCCTGATAGTTCTGTTTCCCCCAGTCCAGCTCCAAGTTCCAGTCCTTTTTGTCACCTCCCTGGTTTTCATTTTGGTCATCAGCCCAGGATTCCCCATATATCCTCCCTCACTTCAGGTAGTTCTTGCTAGATTGTTGAACACTCAAGAGCAACTCTCAAGCCCTGAAAAAGTCTGAAATCTGATGAAACCTCCTTGTTATATCTGATATCCTGTACCTGCATCTGAGTTACCTCTTCCTGAATTTATTTCCCCTTATTTGAGTCCCCGTATTGGAAGCCGTTTCTGTTGATATTTAAAGAAGACATACTTCCTCAGTTGTTTTGTTTGCCTGATTTCCACATTCTGCCTTACCTTCTAAAGGACACTTTCCGTTGTTTCTAAACGTTTGACTGCTCCATGTGTGTTGCGATTGAGTCCAGTTTTCCCCCCGTGACAAAACAATCTAGCCACAATATGGACTCAGCACACGATGAGAGCCCAATGGAGCGGCTTGCTAGACTGGAAGCTAGCATGCAGCAGCACTAGGCTGAGCTAGTGTCTGCTGCTGCTGCCGCTCTTCAATCTACTGCAGATTTGACAGCTCAGATCCAGCAACTAGCAGTTACCGTTACCCAGCTAGTCACCGCCGTAGCTCCCGCTCCACTTAATCCACAACCTTTGGTCGAGGCCATTGCGCCTGGTCCTGTTTCTGAGCCTCGAGTGGGTGCACCTGAACGCTATGGGGGGGACCCTGAAGGATGTAATCCTTTTTTTGACTAACTGCTCCATACTCTTTGCCCAACAACCAAACACATTTGCCACGGAGAGGGCCAAAGTGGCATTTGCAATAAATCATCTTACCAAAAGGGCTCGGTTGTGGGGGACAACTGAGTGGGAGCGCCAGACCAAACTTGATTGCCGTATCCAAGCCCGGCGCCTAGAGAAAGGGCAAAGACTTCCTGAAGGACACCCTCTCGCTCGTCCACGTTCCCATTAAGACTGGTTAGCCACACCTCAGCTCCTCAAGAAGGGGATCCTGAGCCTATGCAGGTGGGCAGAACCAGCCTTCCTCCTGAAGAGCGAGAACGCCGCTGGCAGCATGGTCTTTGTTTCTACTGTGGAAAGCCCGGCCATTTTGTTTCCAGATGTTCAGTAAAAAGGAACAGCTCATCAGTAGAAAGGGGACTACTGGTGAGTCAAGCCTCTACACTACCCCCTGTGTTAAAAGACCTCAGTTTCAAGCTCGTCTACTGCTCGAGAGTGATATTCACACTGTGACCACTCTTATCGACTCCGGCTCTGACATCAGTCTTATTAATGAGAACCTGGCCCTGCAGTTAAAGATCAAACTATTCCTCTTCCTGCACCTGTACCTGCTAATGCTCTGGATGGCAGACTTTTAGGCACCATAACACATCACACTGTCCCTGTCCCTGTTCACCTGTTACTGGATGGAAACCATCATGAGACCATCCAGTTTCATGTCCTGAAAACTCCTCAGCGACCTGTAATCCTTGGTTTCCCATGGCTTCTCCGTCACAACCCCCATATTGATTGGTCTACAGGTTCTATTTCTAAGTGGGGTTCATCCTGTCGTGAGATCTGCCTCAACCAAGTCATTCCAGCAGTGCCCATCACCTGACAACTCTGGTCCTCAACCAAACCTAACAGGTGTTCCTGAGGACACCACTGCAGCACCTGAGACCTTTCATTCTGATTCCCATGTGGTTAAACCAGTGGCTGCTCGCGTCAAGTTACCCAGAGCCATGCGGATCAATCCGACATTCCATGAATCCAGATTGAAGCCTATCTGTGAAAACTCTCTTGTTCATGTTTTGCCTCCACCATCGCCAACACGTCTGACCGACGGGGAGCCTGGATACACTGCGCGTCACCTCCTGCGTTCCAGACGTCGTGGTCGGGGCATTCAGCACCTGGTTGATCGGGAAGGCTATGGTCCAAAAGGGCGTTCATGGGTGCCCGCAAGCTATATTCTGGACCCACATCTCAAAGCCTTCTACAAGCAACATCCGGATCAATCTTCTAAGCTCTTAAAGTTGCCATGTTTTTCCTCCTGCAACTCAGGGTGAGTCATTCTGTGTGAAGATGATTCTGACCTTTCTGTAGAGTTTTGGCCTCATGTGATGGACTCTGTGGGTCTGAGGGGTACTCCCTCTGTGGGTCTGAGGGGTACTCCTCCTGTGGGTCTGAGGGGTACTCCCACTGTGGGTCTGAGGGGTACTCCTCCTGTGGGTCTGAGGGGTACTCCCTCTGTGGGTCTGAGGGGTACTCCTCCTGTGGGTCTGAGGGATACTCCCTCTGTGGGTCTGAGGGGTACTCTCTCTGTGGGTCTGGGGGGTACTCCCTCTGTAATACAGCTGTTTCTCAGTGACTTCCTCCTTGTCCAGCTTCTGTAACAGTCTGTGATGTTCTTCTTGTTCTCACTGGTCGGGTCTCGTTTCAATAATCCATAGGTGGCGCTGTCACTGAGGAGGCTGTTCACCTTCACCTCGTGATCAGCTGAGTTCAGGATCACGGTGTAACCTCCTGTTGATGCAGTGGTCCTTTTCTAGAGCAGTGAGAGCCTTCCTTTCCTCTGATGTTATTGTAACCAGGGTAAAGGATAGAATAATAATAGTGTCGTCGTTCTGAAGGAGGGTTATAAGGGCAAAAGTTAGAGCCAAAAAAAGAAAGAATCACTGTAACCACAGGTGAAGTGAATTGATTTGGACAGAATGAGCACAGATTATATAAAGTCCTGCTGACTTAGTTGTCCGGTATTAGTTAGTCAAGTCAAAAATCCTTTGATGCCGTGTGGTACCGTCCTACCACACTCCAATTGTCCGTAGTGGTGGGAGAACAGGCAGCTCTCTCAGAAGGCCAAACTTTGGTTCAGTTCAGATAGGGAGGCTCGCCATCCCCCTCGTCAGGGAGAACTCCCAGTTTCAAGGTCCACTCTAAAAAACCCAACCAAGACACTTCAGTTTCATTGAGAGTCCAGTTCCTTCAGCCCAGTTCCTCTGCAGATCAGGTTGATTCAAATCCACAGTGGCTGCAGAGGTGGGTCAGGTCCAGTCGTCTGATCTCTCGGTTCAATGTTGACATATTCAGTTTTAGTAAGTTGGTTATGGCTCAGGTTCAAGTTGTGTGTTGTGCTCTGGCCTCTCTCCATCAGCAGAAAGAAAGAACAACACGTGCACCCAGGGCCAATAAGGAATTTGCATATCTATTCTGGCCTATTACAGACGTGGGGTTACTCAGCAGAAATGATTGAATCTCAGCTAATAAAGTTTTGCATCTGGGTCCTAAAACCCACTGGGTTACACCATGTTGGAGGGAGGAGGTTTGGCTCAGTGCAGCTGATACTTTCAGTCTAAAATCTCCAGCTTCTGTCTGTGACGTCGTCCACTGTGGGGATCTGCTCAGATGTTAGAGAAGTTCAGTCCTTTGGAAAGTACCTCTTTCTCTGTCTGGATGAGCTCGTGGCTGGAAAGGTTCTTCACCACCCGGCATTCCCTGTTCAGACTAGGAGGCTCGGAGTTCATCCCCTCCATCTGTCTCTGATCCCTGGGTCAGGTTGTTCATTAGGACCGAGCCAACAAACAGAAACTGTAAACTGTCAACCACCAGGTGTGTTAGTTTGAGTTTACTGAGCTCCTCCTCCAGACAGATATAAGTCAGTGTCCAGCAGAAATCTGACCAGAACTGAAGAAGAGACTTGGACAAGCAACGGAATGTCTTCATTCTAAACTTTTTGTTCAGTTGACAGAATGTTTTTGTTTTACGACCTGTTCGACTGAGCGATTACACAGACACTTTACTTTGTTGAAGTGGTCAAAGAGGCTTGTGGGTCTGAATGTGTTTTGTGAGTGTTTTTTTCAGGCTGTGCTGCACTGACACCTGCACTGTCCTCTTCAGGAGACTCTGATTGTTCCTCTTGTTTGTTTCAGTCACCTTCAACAATGGGAATGACGAGAATACCCAGACCAATAAAGGCTGTGCCTCTGCCTCAGACTGTACAGCTGCAGGGGTCTGAGTTTGTTTCTTTTAACTATGGCTCCACCTCTATGTACATTGTGAACACCACCTGCTGCGACTCAGACAACTGCAACAAAGTGACTCCATCCAGTGAGTTTTTCTCTCTTTTATCAGCTGACATTCTGCACTTTGAAAACGTCTCATTTACACATATTTCCTTTTGTTTTCAGCGCCCCCTGTGGGCTCTCTGAAGTGTTACAGCTGTGGATCCCTTCTCGTATGAATGCACTGCCAGTTTGAGCTGTAACACCCAGGAGGTCTGTGGACAGGCTGTGTGTGAGTAACATTCAAAAGAGACACTTCTCTACTGTGGTCTGACGTAGTTTTAGGAACATTACTGTTTTCTGTGAGAAAATAAACTCTGACCTTTTGTTACAGTTGAACAGGATGATGCAACTCGCCCATTTCACGGCTGTGTCTCTGAAGAATCTGTGTAACAACCCCACACTGTCTCAGCATTATTTTGGCGACGGAACCCCAGTGTCCTGCTGCAAAACTTCAAACTGCAACGTCCAAGGTTAGTCCTGGTTTAGTCCTGGTTTAGTCCTGTTTAGTCCTGGTTTAGTCCTGGTTTATCCAGCCATCCTTTTCTTCCGCTTATCCGGGGCCGGGCTGCGGGGGCAGCAGTCTAAACAGGGACTCCCAGACTTCCCTCACCCCAGACACGTCCTCCAGCTCCTCCGGTGGGACCCCAAGGCGTTCCCCAGGCCAGCCGAGAGACCATAGTCCCTCCAGCGTGTCCTGGGTCTTCCTCGGGGCCTCCTCCCGGTGGGACATGCCCAGAACACCTCCCTAGGGAGGCGTCCAGGAGGCATCCTGAGCAGATGCCCGAGCCACCTCAGCTGGTTCCTCTCGACGTGAAGGAGCAGCGGCTCTACTCCGAGCTCCTCCCCGTGTGACTGAGCTCCTCACCCTGTCTCTAAGGGGGCGCGCCCAGCCCACTCTGCGGAGGAAACTCATTTCGGCCGCTTGTATCCACGATCTTGTCCTTTCGGTCATGACCCAGAGTCATGACCATAGGTGAGGTGAACGTAGATTGAGGTAAATCGAGAGCTTTGCCTTTCGACTCAGCTCCTTCTTTACCACAACGGACCGATACAGCGACCGCATCACTGCAGACGCTGCATCGATCTGCCTGTCAATCTCACGTTCCATCCTTCCCTCACTCGTGAACAAGACCCCGAGATACTTGAACTCCTCCAATTGAGGCAAAGGCTCACCACCCACCCAGAGAGGGCACCACCTTTTTCCGGTCGAGAACCATGGCCTCAGATTTAGAAGAGCTGATTTTTCATCCCCAGCTGCTTCACACTCGGCTGCAAACCGCCCCAGTGCTGCAGGTCCTGGCTCGAAGAGCCATCAGGACAACATCATCTGCAAACAGCAGAGATGAGATCCTGTGGTTCCCGAACCAGACCCCCTCCAGCCCCTGGCTGCGCCTAGATATTCTGTCCATAAATATAATGAACAGAACCGGTGACAAAGTGCAGCCCTGGCGGAGTCCAACATGCACCGGGAACAAGTCTGACTTACTGCCGGCAATGCGAACACAGCTCCTGCTCCGGTCATACAGGGACCGGACAGCCCTTAGCAAAGGGCCCACCCGGACCCCATACTCCCAGAGCACCCCCCAAAGGACACCACGGGGGGACACGGTCGAATGCCTTCTCCAGATCCACAAAACACATGTGGACCGGTTGGGCAAACTCCCATGAACCCTCGAGCACCCCGATGGAGAGTGTAGAGCTGGTCCAGTGTTCCACGACCAGGACGAAAACCACACTGCTCCTCCTGGATCCGAGGTTCGACTATCGGCCGGACTCTCCTCTCCAGTCCCTGGAATAGACCTTACCGGGAAGGCTGAGGAGTGTGATTCCCCTGTAATTGGAACAACACCCTCCGGTCCCCCTTTTTATACAGAGGGACTACCACCCCGGTCTGACAGTCCAGAGGTACTGTCCCCGACCGCCACACGATGTTGTAGAGACGTGTCAGCCCAAGACAGGCCCCACAACATCCAGAGACTTAAGGTAGTCGGGACGGATCTCATCAACGCCCGGAGCCTTGCCACCGAGGAGCTTGCTAAACCACCTCAGTGACTTCGGCCAGGGTGATAGACGAGTCCGCCCCTCCGGTCCCCGGGCCTCGGCTTCCTCCTCGGAAGACGTGACAGTGGGATTGAGGAGATCCTCAAAGTATTC
Organism: Periophthalmus modestus; assembly: GCA_019594935.1. NCBI lineage: Eukaryota > Metazoa > Chordata > Actinopteri > Gobiiformes > Gobiidae > Periophthalmus > Periophthalmus modestus. The sequence continues at coordinate 394,513 of JAIEZT010000203.1, forward strand.
CTTCCACCGTCCGACAACATCCCCAGTTGAGGTCAGCAGCTCTCCACCCGCACTGTAAACAGTGTTGGTGAAGCACTGCTTCCCCCCCTCCTGAGGCGTCGGACGTTTTTGCCAGAATTTCTTTGAGGCCGTCCGATAGCCCTCCTCCATGGGCTCCCCGAACTACTCCTCCCAACCCCGAGTTTTTGCCTCCACGACAGCACGAGCCGTGGCATTTTGGCCCGCTGGTACCTGTGAGCTGCCTCAGCAGTCCCACAGGCCAACAAGGCCCGATAGGACTCCTTCTTCAGCCTGACGGCATCCCTTACTTCCGGGAGTCCACCACGGGTTCGGGGATTGCCGCCGCCGCGACAAGCACCGCAGACCTTACGACCACAGCTACGGGCAGCCGCATCAACAATGGAGGTGGAGAACATGGCCCACTCAGAGTCCATGTCCCCAGCCTCCCCCGGGATCAGAGAGAAGCTCTCCTGGAGGTGTGCGAATTGAAGACCCCCCCTGACAGAAGGCTCCGCCAGACGTTCCCAACAGACCCTCACGATACGCTTGGGCCTGCCAGGTCTATCCGGCTTCCTCCTCCGCCAGCGGATCCAACTCACAACCAGGTGGTGATCAGTTGACAGCTCTGCCCCTCTCTTCACCCGAGTGTCAAAAAACACGCGGCCGGAGGTCAGATGACACGACTACAAAGTCGATCATCGACCTCCGACCTAGGTGTGTCCTGGTGCCACGTGCACTGATGGACCTTGTGTTTGAACATGGTGTTCGTTATGGACAAACTGTGACTAGCACAGAAGTCCAATAACAAAACACCGCTCGGGTTCAGATCAGGGAGGCCGTTCCTCCCAATCACGCCCCTCCAGGTGTCACTGTCGTTACCCACATGGGCGTTGAAGTCCCCCAGGAGAACAACGGAGTCCCCGGTGGGTGCACTGTCTAGTACCCCCCCCAGGCACTCCAAGAAGGCCGGGTACTCTGCACTGCTGTTTGGCCCGTAGGCGACACAACAGTGAGAGACCTGTCCCCGACCCGTAGGCGCAGGGACACGACCCTCTCATTCACCACGGGGTGAACTCCAACACGTGACGGCTGAGCTGTGGGGGCAATGAGCCCACACCAGCTCGCCGCCGCTCCCCGCGAGCAACGCCAGAGAAATGGAGAGTCCAGCCCCTCTCAAGAAGTTGGGTTCCAGAGCCCAAACTGTGGCGTGGTAGGCGAGGCCGACTATATCTTACTCAGGTAACGCTCAACCTCGTCCCCGCACAAGCTCAGGCTCCTCCCCCCCAGCGAGGTGACATTCCATGTCCCCAGAGCTAGTCTCCATGTCCGGAGATCCGGTCGTCGGGGCCCCCCGCCGTCGACTGCCGCCCGGATCTCTCTGCACCGGGCCCCTTATGGATCCTCCCGCGGGTGGTGGGGGTCCACGTGAGGACGGCCCCACGTCGCTCCTTCGGGCTGAGCCCGGCCGGGCCCCCGTGGGGAAAAAGGCCCGGCCACCAGGCGCTCGCTGTCGAGCACCCACCACCCCAGGCCTGGCTCCAGGGTGGGCCCCCGGTGACGCGGTCCGGGCGGCGACTTAACTGGCCATTGAATATTATTCTTCATAAAGGGCTTCTGAACCAGCTCTTGTCTGACCCGTCCCCCTGGACCTGTTTGCCCATGGGTGAACCGTACCAGGGGCATAAAGCCCCCGACAAACAACCCCTAGCTCCCAGGATCATTCGGGCACTCAAACCCTCCACCACGTTAAGGTGGCGGTTCAGGGAGGGGTAGTCCTGGTTTAGGTCCTGGTTTAGTTTTGGTTTAGCAGTCCTGTTTAGTCCTGGTTTAGGACCTGTTTAGTCCTGGTTTAGTCCTGGTTTAGTCCTGGTTCAGTCCTGGTTTAGTTCCTGGTTAGTCCTGGTTTAGTCCCTGGTTTAGTCCTGTTTAGTTCTGGTTTAGTCCTGGTCTAACCTGTGTATCTTTCAGATCTGGGGGTTACAGTCAGTGTATGACGTGCACGAGACTCATCATGTTCTTCTCAGCGCTCAGTGACCTGCTCCAAAACTCGCCCCCTTGTGTTACTCTGTAGCATCTACAGGTACAGTATCTGTCCTCTGATTTGGTTGGTTCATGTCTGTAGTGGGCGGGTCTCGCTCTGGGGCCAGTCCACAGTCCAGACCTTCAGATCTGACCTTCTGTCCTGTTTCAGCTTCTTACAGTGTAGAAACAACAGCTCAGTGCCTTAGGCTTTATGAGGGAAAAGGCTGTGGGCTCCTCCCTTCGTTCTGTACAGCTGCAGGCCTGACTTTTTTTTTCTTATACTTTGGGTCCCGTTCTTCCCTCACAAACGCCACCTGCTGCGACACAGACGGCTGCAACACGTCCAGACACTATCGGTGAGTGCTCTTGATCCTATAAACTATAGAAATACTAGACAGTTTCTTAAAGGTTCAACTTTGTCTCTCAGTTTCAGCGCCCCCTGCTGGCTCTCTGCAGTGTTATTAGACGGCTGTGACTTAACCACAGAAGAAGGTACTGCAAAATGTGCCTGCAACAATCCTGGGAGACCTGGCTCCTATATCTCTAGTGGGAGGTGACAGATTTAAACTTTTATCGTTTATTGTACTCAGGACGGACGACGGGGGAAGCACAGCCTCTGATTGGCTCGTTTGTATGACGGACTTTCAAAACCTTCTTTTTCCCCTCACCTTTAAATATCCTTTTTTTGCTGCACAGCTGACCTCTTTTTAGTCGTTTTCTAAGGTTCCCTGCTCAAAAAAAACAGCTGGATTTGTGTTTGCTTCATTCACGTTTGAGTAACGTCCTTCATTATAGTCGTCTGTAACATCTCCATACAACGCAAAATGCTCTGTTCTCCACTTTCACACCGTCTTTTCAGTTTGCGAGGAGAACTCCAGCCTAACTCTGCAGGTTTGTGTGTTAAACATGTTAGAATGAACAAAATCAACCCACTTCTGTTTCTCTATAACATATATCAGAAATAGTGTAAAAAAATGGGCCTTTGCTCATCCATCGCACTTCTGCCATATCACCACACAGACCAACCCAAAAATGAGACTAGCACTGGTCCTCTGCTTCCCAAAAAGACTTTGTCCCTGAAAACGAGTCCAAACGTTCATTTGTCATGTTATTATAATTGCTACTTTTGGTTCTTTTTAGCGACACACACATTTGGGCCTAGAAAAGCTTGAGTTTTAATAATATGATCAACCAGGAAGTTAATACCCCAGCCCCCCCATTCATTCAGATATCGCAGAGGAAACCCTGAACTTACAAGCCTCTAGTGGTGGCATGTGCGAATACAACAGAGCCAGGTCCTGGCTAGTGTCATTACAGATGGAAGCGTTGATCCCACACTGTGAAATATACCTCTTTAGACTAGAAGACACCTGGGTGATCTTCTGGACCTCTGCGTGAGTCACATTTCTCTATTAGACCTTCATGAACCTGTAACTGGTGACCCCCTTGCTCCACATCAAGAGAGAAGGTGGCACTTTAGCTTTCAAGAGGTTTATGTTCTGGTCTTTGACCTGTGACA
>JAIEZT010000204.1:0-84076 GCA_019594935.1 Periophthalmus modestus
CACTCTCACAATTTGTCCAGTTGACAAGATTTTTAACTTTGTCCTTTTGCTATTAATATCAGAGCAATCAGGTTGCTTTTCATTCTCCAAGGTCGCTCGCGCTCGTATGAAGCAACAGGTTTAAGTGCCGGCTCCCTGACCTCAAACCATCAGTGAAAGGAGCATTACCTTCAACAGCCTCACTCTGGATTGGCTCTTTAGTTGCTATGATATGGATTTCCAAATATGCAAAACCTCAAACTCCAAATTACCCCTACAGCTGCTAGCCTGGATGAGCTTCATTTGACCTGGAGCTGAAACGCTGTGGGTGACGTCAGATTCACTTAGCTTTCGTTCACGTCTTTTATACAGTCTGTGGTCTGAACGTGTATGTTTGTAAAAGGCTATAGTGCACCTTTCACTATACTATACTATACTATACTATACTATACTATACTATACTATACTATACTATACTATACTATACTATACTATCTATACTATATTATACTATATTATACTACCTTTCACTAAGTCACTCTTTTCAATTCTTATTGTGCACTGAAACTAATAATTTAACCTCCTCTCACCTGTCCCATCTGTGAAGAGTTCTGTTTGGCCAGCGATCCAAAATGATCCACACGATCCCTGACGGAGCCTCTGTGTGAATCCTGCGAGGACTCCCCCTTCAGGTCGTCTGTGGAACTGGCCCCGCTCAGCTGCCGTCCAACACCACACTGCTGCGGTTACTACGGTTACTCAACCCATCCGATTCTATATCCGTCAACGTCAGCTCGCTCCCGCGACCACTTTGATGGGAATGGGGTTGGATATCTCCAGTTTGTTTTTGGATTCCCGTTTGGATTCCCGTTTGAGGTTTAAAAAAAGCCGCGCCGCATGCTCATCTCCTCTAGGCTGCGCAGTTCGGCCGCAGACATGCGTTCCTTCTTCTTCTCCTTCCTCACGCTGTCCCGCTCCTTGTCTTTTTTCATGAGGTTAAACATGGTGGACGGTGGGCACTAGGGGGCGATGTGGAGAGGGTAAACCAGACAGGGACCGAAACCCTATGGAAGAAGAGATGGGACAGGAAGTATTAAAATCAGAAAAATATATGTATTATTATTAGAAGCAGAAGATAATGAACAGATCTGAAGTATGTAAAAATATTGTAATTATAAAAAGGCTGAGCAGTTAATCAAGTTTAATCAAGGGTTATTTATAATCTTCGATGATCAGCTTGGGTCTTTTTAATGCAGAGGTTTACAGCCAATCCTCTGTCAAAGCTTTTTACATGGAGTGTACACAGACACTGGGGGAGAGGCAGATTAAGTGTCATTGCCCAAGGACACAACAACAGCAGTCATCGGTGGGAGCTGGAATCGCACCGCCAACCTGTGGGTCAGTGAATGTGACTGCTCAGCCAATGATGTTAAAGTCGAGAGCTGGATTTGGATCAATGGACAAACACTCAACTGAGCTCCTGTCGTATGTGGTTTGGAGCAGAGTTCAGACTTTAGAGGCAGAAATTTGCCCATTTTTATCGAAATCATGTTCAGGAAATTTATATTGGAAGACTTTCTTTTTTTCTTTTTAGCTAAACTAAATAAAATTGCGTTTGATCAAGATGTCATATGGCCAAACCCTAGATTGGGCAGCAGTAGCTCAGTTGGTGTTTGTCCTCTAATCTGAAGGTTGGCGGTTTGAATCCCGTTCTTTACATAAACATCATTTGTTGAGAAGTCAGAGCCACTAACCCACAAGTTATGCAAAACACTTCACCCACCTCGCCCTGAGTGTCTGTGTACACTGGTGTATGAATGTGTTTGTGAATGGGTGAGTGGTTCCTAATGTAAAGCTTTGAGTGTCTTGAAGGTAGAAAAAACGCTATATAAAAAAGTGGCCGTTTACAAAATCAGCGTTCAAATTGTCGGCTAAAGTTCCATGCATTCAGAACTCATTTTGTTTCCTAGTTTTATGATCCGCAGATCCAACAGAAACAGAAGATTTTGTTATTTACAGAAACTATTTTACCCATTTCATTTTTTGGACAACACTCATTAATCAAGCTCTCAAATTATAGCAATATATAAGTGGAAAAATCCTTACGCAGCCAACACAAAGACAGTTAAACATCTATCACTGAGTATTAAAACTTATTTCAACCACTCTGCGACAGTTAAACGAGGAGACCGAGCACACTGCACTCACAGAGCACAGGAGTTGAACCCACAACCTCCTGGTGAAAAGACAGGATAACGAGACCTGTCACGATAACAAACTTTGAACCACAATATATATATCTCAAATCTTATCGCATTACAACAAAAACAACACAATTCCCCCTTTGAGGATAACCACTCTGCCACAGTCACAGAGGGAGGACACGCACGCTCCGCTCACAGATCAGGAGTCGAACCCACAACCTCCTCACTGTGTCATTTCCATAGTGGGCATAGCAGCCTTTTGTTGTATAAAGCACAAAGCATTCTCAGTACATCCTCTGCATTCCTCACCCTTCACCTTCCTACTTCCAGGCGTCTGAGCGTCAGTGAAAACAACAACGCACATACCAAAACCACACTCACATTTCAAGCTCGATTTCAATACTAAGGAATAGACTCAATACCGATACCACGATGATAATTAAAAACACACTTTCTTTAGACAATAGAATGATTTTCAACATTAAATGGAAGTACTTTCTTTTATATTCCCACGTGGCCTTTACGGATGGGACGATAAACAATAATATCATTTATCGTGATTAAAAAGAGTTGACAATAATCCTTCGTGGCACTTTTTATACAATCGTGATGATCGCCAACAAATATAATAACCGTTGTGTCACCAGAATGTGGAGAAAAAAACGACTCTAGAGGAGGTCATCAGGGAGAAGTACAGTATTTTCCAGATGATAAGTCGCACTTTTTTCATAGTTTAATCAGGGATGGGACTTATATTTGCGATTTATAGGTGAAATGTATATTTTTTTCTTCATCATTATGCATTTTGGCTGGTGAGACTTTTACTCAGGTGAGATTTTATTGTGAAATATATGTTTTTGTTTTTTTTCTTCATTATTAAGCATTTTGGCCGGGGCGATTTATACTCAAGTGTGACTTTTACCTATACACTTTTTTCTGCCCATTCTGGTGACACAGTGGTTATTATCTTTGTTGCCGATCATCACAATTATATAAAAAGTGCCACGAAATATTATTGTCAACCCTTTTTAATCACGATAAATGATATTATTGTTTATCATGAACCTGATGATCTCCTCTAGATCACTGTTGTTTTCACTTACAAAGTACAATACTTTTAACAGTTGTTTAAACATGAACCTATTTATTATATTTAAAACTGTAATTATTCATATCCAGAACATTTTTAAAGTGTCAGCAACAATAATTATCATAACATAATCGTTTGTATGGCAATTATTCCGGACGTGATAATCGTGACACCAAATTTCAATATCGTCCCATGCTCCATGTCCTTATATCTGTGTAATCCTCAGTGTCCCGGTAGGTTCCACAGTGGTTTATGGGCGTATACTAGTCTATGATCTTGAGCTGTATCAGAACAAGTATAAGAAACATTCTAAAACTAAGCTCAAATGAATATCTAGCTTCGATACTAGTTTTAATATCGGTTAGTAATAGATTTTTGATATTTTTGACAACCGTCATACAAACATGTTCTGAAATGCATGGGATTCTTGTATTAGTTTATCAGTTAATATTTCTTCATGATGATTCTCCTGATGTTGTTAACAGTGTGAACATAACCCTACTCTTTAAAAAGTAAAATCACAAAGCAGAATTAGATTTTTTTTTCCCCCAAAATGGTGCAGCCGTGACTTTCAGAACCTCCAGAGGCTAAAACAAACAGGGAGAGGGAGAGCGTGTTTCTCATTAGGTTTAGAGTGACACAGCCTGATCTCTGCAGGGGGCATGCTGCAGACCTCCAATAACAGACTAACCCTGTGGAACTACTGCTGCTGCGTCTGGCTCTTTAAAATGAGAAATACCTTCACACTAGAGCCATCCGAGTGGTCAAAACAGGACTCATAAAAAACTGTGTGATTTTTGAGAATTTTACCTTGGTGGTGAATTCAAAAGTTATTATTATAAACACAAACCAAATGACAACGGATGAAATAAGACACTCAGATAAGGCCAACATATGATGGGCCAAGGTAATGTCATGAAACAGGCCTAAGGAGCAGACAAAACCAGGTCTGAACTGCATGAACTGATGGGTAAGATGCTTTTTGGGATTAACAATATTCAGATAATATGGAGCTCAATAGTAAGCACTGCCCTGCTACTTCTAGAAGTAAATGTCTTGACTTGCAGTGACTCGCAGACTTACTCGCAGACTTACTCGCAGACTTACTCGCAGACTTACTCGCAGACTTACTCGCAGACTTACTCGCAGACTTACTCGCAGACTTACTCGCAGACTTACTCGCAGACTTACTCGCAGACTTACTCGCAGACTTACTCACAGACTTACTCACAGACTTACTCACAGACTTAAGCGCTGGGTTCGTCAGCTATGCAGTCTGAAACCTCTTTAAGAACATGCATTCTAACTGAGCGAGATCAACTCTCCACAGATCTGATTTTTACATTCAAAGTCCACATTTAAGCGCATCCAGAAGATCTAAGAAAAACTGAAGTACAAATTGAAATAGTAACATAAGAATAACATGTTTGCACACATCTAAACTACAGGTTTAGCCGTTTTTATGCAGAATAAGACCACAGGGAGACACAGGGAGGGCATCTGGCACACGGGAACAGTTCAGAGCATGTTTGTACAGATCTAAACTACAGAGTAGCCCTTTTTAAAATGCAGAATAACACGGGGAGGGCATCTGACACACTGTGAGACACAGGGAGCACATCTGACACACTAGGACACTTCAGAACACATTTGTACAGATAAACTACAGGTTTAACAGCTTTTACACAGAATAACACAAGAGATTTTGCTTTCCGTGGAGGAAAATTATGGTACTTTGCGACTTTTTTCGATTTTATTGCGACTAATCTTGGTACACAATTAAATGATCATGTGACAAAGTTGCTGTAGGTGCAGAAAAATGCAGGTAAAACTCGTATGTGAAAACCTGGATGACTAGACTGGACTAAACTCCTGATAATCTCCAGTAAGCAGCAGATGTTTGGAGTCCACAGCAGCCTGCTCTCCCGCACATGAGCCCGGGGAGGTGTCACTATTCCTGGGCTGTCAAACTTCCAGGGCTCGCTCTCCTCTCTCCCACTGTCCAGCGCCTTTTCGGTCCATTTTACACCCAAAAACAACACAAACCAGGCATAAACGAAGCTATATATCCACAGAATTACTTTCACATTCACTGGAAACTCCACAGACGTAAAGGGAAAGCGTGACAAGGCTAAAAAGCAGGGTTTTAGCTTAGCCACCGATGCTACGCTACATGTCCAATAAACAGCGTGGAAATATTAGCCAAACAGTCAGTTAACGGCTAAAAACAGCTAATTGGTTAATACAGCTGGATTTTAAAGTGTCTAATGGGATTTAAGGAAACTTTTAAGGGTGTGAAATCCAGCATCCAGCTAGCTTAATTGGCTGAAGTCAATTCTTTGCCCTCATTTTTTGGTTAAAGGCAAATCTGAGCGCATTGGGTTTATGTGCGTGGAGCAGGAATGCCTGGTCCCGTCCAGAGTCTAGCGTCAAATCTGGGGTTAAATGAGACAAAAGCGGGTAAAATAACATGTTTTTTTTCTTGCGGGTTAAAGGTAATAGATACTCACCGCTCAGCACACGATTGGAGCACCGCTGGTCCTGGTGGTTTTGGGGTGCAGCCTCGGGAACAGCAGCCGCAGACGAGCTGCTCAGAGGCGGCCACGGAACAAAGCGGAGCCGCGGTTACACTGCGCCTCTGCCCGGACACGAGAGGGAAGTGCAGCCGCAAACACACTAACGTTTTGGTTTATTTTTTTTGTTTTTTTTCAGAGTTTCGATTTTTTTTTTTTCATCTTAGATCCCCGCGCATACAATTATAATACTTAAAAATGTATTTTTATGAATTTATCGTGCTGTATATTTATTTTTGTTTTATTTATATTATTTATTTTATGCCTTTATTTCAAAAACTGTCCCACACATACAAATTATAATACTTTTTTTTTAACATTATTTATTTATTATGCTATATATATATGATTTACTTTTCTAATTTATTTATTTCAAAAACTGTCCCACACATATAATTATACTACTTTTTTTAGCATGATTTATTTATTATGCTATATATTTATTTAATTTTTATTTTATTTTAAAATGTATTTTATTTATTTATTTATTTTATTCATTTTTTTTCTATGTATTTAGTTTATTTCATTGATTAAATTTTATTTATTTATTTATTTATTTATTTCAAAAACTGTCCCTCGCATACAGTTTAAAATACTTTTTTAAGATTATTTATTTATTATGTTATATATTTATTTTATTTACTTATTTAATTATCCATCCATCCATCCATTTCCATCCATCCATGTATTTATTTCAAAAACTGTCCCATGCATACAATTATAATTCTTTAAAAAAAAACATAATTTATTTATTATGCTATTTATTTATTTATTTTTAATTTGATTTTATTGATTTTATTATTATGCTATATATTTATTTTATTCATTTTTTTTTATGTATTTAGTTTATTTTATTGAATCAATTTTATTTATTTATTTATTCATTTATTTATTTCAAAAACTGTCCCACTCATACAATTATAATAATAATAATTATATAATTATAATCCTTTTTTTTTTAAAACATAATTATTCATTATGCTATATATTTATATTATTTATTTAATTACTTTTATTGTATTTACTTTATTTATTTGCAATGTATTTATAAGTCTCCTTCTTGAAAATGTGTAATTTTCTTCTTTTCGTTACCATTTTCTGTGTGTTTGTTTGTTTTAGTGGGCCTAAATAGGCCTCAGAAACATCTTCTTAATTAAAAAAATAAAAAATAAAAATCACCTTGTTTGAAGCTAATGCATTGGATGTATATAGTACCTTTCTCCAACACTCACTCAGACCTATTCAAACTAGATAATGTGGATGAAGTGTCTTGCCTAAAGACACAACAACCACTTTAGTCCTACTTAAACAGGAGTAATATATCTGATAGTGTAACAGTACTCATACTTGCTACTTCCAGACAGTTAGTTTACAATTTACTCGTACTGGTCTATTTTTAGTCTTATTTTGGTTATTTCATTAATCACTAATATTACTTTAAAAATATTATTATTACTATAGTAACCATAGTAACGGTTCTCTTAGTAAAATATTACCAACTTAATACTTCACTCACCTTTGGTTAAAATAGTGTCTACACCAGTGGTGGAAGGTAATGAAGTACAAGTAGTAAAGTACTGTAATTAAGCAGAATTTTTACCTATCTCTACTTTACTTAAGTACATTTTACAGTGGATACCTTTTACTTTTACTTCACTACATTTGAGAGTAGGTATCTGTACTTTCTACTCCACTACATTTTTGATCAGAACTGAAAAGTAAAAAGTACTTTTCATATGATTTGAGGGGTTATTTTTACCACGTGTAACATCTTGACTAAAGTTTTCGAGTTCAAGCTTCGGCTTTGAGCAAAACAAAAATAAATACACAGAATTTATCTCAAAAGTGAAGAAATTGATTTGTATTGCTACTGTTGACCAAAATCTGTAATTTTTTTTAATTAATATAATACTTGTATTTCTTTCTTTCTTTATTTATTCTTTATTTGGCATGTCCCCCCGGGAGGAGGCCCCGGGGAAGAACCAGGACACGCTGGAGGGACTATGTCTCTCAGCTGGCCTGGGATCGCCCTGGGGTCCCACCGGAGGAGCTGGAAGACATGTCTGGGGTGAGGGAAGTCTGAGAGTCCCTGCTTAGACTGCTGTCCCCGGGACCCAGCCCCGGATAAGCAAAAGAAAATAGATGGGTGGATTGTCAGAGACCTTGTATAAATTCATTAATCTTACAAAAGAAAAGATGATTTGCACTAGATTTAGCTGCTGCTTCTTTCCATCTTCAGTCCCTGAGCAGTACAATAACAAAAAAATACACATTTCATTACAGTGACATTACAAGATTAACAGTTTATCATGAACATTAGCAGTAAAATACAATAAATGCCCCTATGTCCAATACACGATGTTTCCTACAGTCCAAACCAATACTCTTAAATGACATGTTTAAACAGGTACTTAAAGTAGTTTTTTCATGTGATACTTCCGTCACTAGTCTACGCATCAAAAGTACACAGTAAAAGTACACAGCCTTTTCCTCGTTGATAAATTCCCGTTTCTCTGTATATATTTGCATCTGGCTCAGTCTTCATGTCTGACACCTCTCTCCTGACCTTGTAACTCTTTCTGCCTAAAGACGGATGCATGAGGCTCAGGTATCACTCAGAAACTTGACCCTACAACTCTGCTCAAAGAAGAAGCGGTTGCTACAAATTCAACGTCATAGCAACATCCCACATGGTTCCACGATCCTCAAAGGAGCAGAGCGAGACAGACACACAGCAGCAAAAACAAGGTACGTGGAACTGCATCGATAATGAAACATATACTGGTTTATCTCAGTAAGTAAACTGCAAAAACGTCTAGGTATACTCAGTGTTTTACATTTTTAAAGCTATATTACGTAACTTTACTGGTGGGAGATCAGTTACATGCTTTTCTCTATATAAAGACGTTATTGCTTTGCTTGGAATATTACACAGTATGGCATTAAACTAATCTGTTTTGTATTTGTTACGGTTGCTTCATTGGCCTAAAATACATTGAAAACCCTGTATTCTTACTGGAAGCTGGCTCGCCTCTCCACAGATCTGACCTCTGACATGGTCTTATGGTGCTGTCACCTGCTTGTTTCCTTGGAGATAGTTTGATGCCAAACAGAGGAACATTTCAAGCAAAACAGAAGCAGAAAAGTTCCATAGTGCAGGTTTAAAATGTGTCATGAGCTGGATAAATGTAAAATCAAACACAGTGATGTTAATGTTTGAATCACCGTATAAATATATTTGTTTCTCCATTTTCTTTTGAACCAACTTTTTAATAATTCATATCTTTAGGCCTCATTGTTAAGCCTGACTGACCTTTCTTCAACTTCATCCTGGTGTCTGGTAGCTCCCTCCTGTGACAACTGCAATCTCAAGTACTTGGTGACATCACACAGAACTGCCCTGATTACAGCCAGGTGTTTCTGATACAAACACCTGGCTGCAGGGGCGGAGTTTGAAGTGTGGACACCTGTCAGACCAATCAGACTGTTCCTTATACCTCCAGACGCCGCCCCTCCTCCCTCCTCACTCTCCCCTTTACTCCTCCAGACTCCGCCCCTCTCCAGGTGCAGCCCAGTTTATCAGCTCTGTTTCAATTGTATTTGTGGGCATTAAGTCCCACTTTAAACGATAATAATAACTCCTAAAACTTCTCTTCTTCTTCCTTCTCTTTTTCTCTCAGCTTAACACCATGGCGTTCCCAGCCGACAGCGCCCCCTACTACATCGGGATGCAAAACACGGTCCATCCTTTTCCCAACTCATCTTTCTCTCCTCCTGGACCTCCTCCTCCGTACAACTCCGTACCTGCTGCTCCGGGCCCTATCCCTAATCCGGGACCCTCCATCCCGGGCTGCCCCCCTGGACTCGAGTACCTCACCCAACTCGACCAAATACTCGTACAGCAAAAAGTCGACTACGCCGAAATGATCATCGGATGGGAGATGAGCAACAATTACGTCATCAAAAACAGCACGGGGCAGCAGATTTTTACAGCGCGAGAGAACGATCGAGACTTTTTCACGATGCAGTTTTACGGTCCGCTCAGACCTTTCACCATACACATATATGACAATTTTGGACGTGAGATTTTAACCATAACACGCCCGATAAAATGTGGAGCTTGCTGTTGTCCATGTTGTCTCCAAGAAGTAGAAATCCAAAGCCCCCCGGGAAACCCCATAGGCTACGTCGAACAAAACTGGCACCCGTTTATACCGAAGTTTACGTTTTTTAGACGCCACTCGGAGCGCGCAGTTGAAGATAAAGGGTCCATTTTGTGATTGTAGTGCTGTTCAGATGTTGTGTTTGAGGTTTTGTCCGGGATGAGGGGGCTGTGGTGGGGCAGATTTCTAAACAGTGGGGAGGGTTCCTGCAGGAGGGCTTCACGGACGCAGATAATTTGGGATTTCGTTTCCGATGGATTTGGACGTTAAGGTTAAGGCCGTGCTGCTCGGAGCAGTGTTCCTTATAGATTTTATGTATTTTGAGACTAATAAAAATGACAACAATAATTAGGTTCATAAAGAAGCAAACAGGTAGTAAAATGTTATAATTAATTACACTTTGGAGGAACTTTTTGTAATACAAGGTTTTAGTTTATAGAACAGACACACGGCCCTTTGGGTTTATTAATCTGGTCCACCGAATGTGACCAAATTATATATAAAATAGATAAGAGTAAACCAGGTTCAAAGTTTTTCTGCTGTGTTTATTTTACTGAAATTTAATAAATCAATTCTTAGTTTAATTAATGCATTTGGAAAACAATTTGTACAATGAGCCTTGCATATTCATGCTTTGTTACATGTAACAGGCCAAATCTATATATAATCTCTCTCTCTCTCTCTCTCTCTCTCTCTCTCTCTCTCTCGCTCTCGCTCTCTCTCTCTCTCTCTCTCTCTCTCTCTCTCTCTCTCTCTCTATATATATATATATATATATATATATATATATATATATATATATATATATATATATATATATATATATATATATATATATATATATATATATATACCATATATATATCCTGGCCTGGTCCCTCTGTAAAATTTTTGAGCCCACTGTTCTCGGGCATCTGTTCTTGATGCCTCCTGGGGTGAGGGACGTCTGGGAGTCCCTGCTTAGACTCCAGCCCCCGCGACCCGGCCCCGGATAAGTGGAACAAAATGGATGGATGGACTGTGATCCCTGTGTCAAAAAGTCTGCCCCTGTTATACTAAACTAAAGTGAATACTAGTGAAAGACACTGAAGATGTGATTCATCCTGAAGAGTACATGAGTAACAGTTACTCTCTCCAGTGTGATTCAGTGTACAAGTATAATTACTCTTAAAGTAAAAAAAAAACAAACAACTACAACACCACAGCCAAGAAATTTGTCTTTGTTCAAATGTTTTATTAAAAGCACATGCAACAGTTGCAGTAAAGTAAAACTAAAATATCTATGGTTACATCTGATATCTACGATTGAAATATCTACGGTTAAAATATAACTACAGTTAAAATATCTACGGTTACAGTTACAGTTAAGCCTAAAAAAAGTCATAAAAGCACATGCTGAGACACTCTGATAACATGTTATTTTTTTAGTTCACTTTATCAATTTTACTATATTTTTATTGTACCTCATTGACCTCTTATTAAAACACTTTTTTTTTTTTTAAACCATATGTCATATTGTGAATTTGTTACTTATTTTTGAAGTTATATTCTTACTTGTGTAAATTAAAATCACCAAAAGCTGCCAAAATATTAATGTTATGTAGCAAATTATTCAAATACATGAGTGACATTTTACACAAAAAAAAAAAGGCAAGCTAAAGCAAAAGCTTCATTTTATGTTTGAATATAATATATATAAAATTTCAGTTTCCACCTAATCCTTAAAAAAATGTGTTACATATATGATGATGATGTTCAGTAATATTTAATACAGACGAGGGAAGTTCAAATGAATATATAATGGACATAGGTAGTTCTAGGGTCCAGTCACTAATTTAAATATATGAGTGAGTGAATTTACCTTTAGATATTTATGAGATTGACAATATTATATGATCAATAGGGAAAACTGGCCCTTGTTTCCATCTGGAAGTACAACATCAACACGTTCAAGAACAGAAGTCTGCACCTTTAACAGCAGAAGAGCCACACAAGTCAGAAAAAGCCCTTCGCTTTTACAATCAATGAGACAAAGTTATAAAAAAAAAATGATGTAAAAGAAGTAAATTAACTGCAGCTATTAACACATTATACTGTAAATGTAACATTTTGTGGGCTCTGTAGATGTATTTGGTCTGGGGGTTTTAAGCAAATTATATGTAATTTCCTCCATTCGGGTTCATTTTATGTGTAATATTTATTTCACGAAATTATCATTATTCTTTCAGATTTTATGCATGGAGTCTGCTCAGACGAATAGTAAAAAATATATAGATAAAAAATTATAATATCAATAGAATGAATGCACTTTTTTCTCATTCAAAGTGTTTTTTCTCACTGGTTGCAGACCCAGCTCTAGAATCTGAAACCCACCAAAACTAGAAAAAGCCTCTTTAGAGACTGTGAGTGAAATCGTCAGCGTAGTTCAGCATGTGTTTGAGAGCAGTCAGGATCAGTTTGTCCATGTTCTCATTCTGTTGAAGGTACCCACTGCAGTAGTTTCTTACTGGGAAAAAGTTGTTCTCATCAAATCCCAGTTTTGTACCGTAGTCTGTTATCTGCAAAACAGGAAAATATAAAACAAAATCACAGAAACATGGAGATACAGAAGGTCTGGTCCTGCACCTTGAGCCAGGCTCAGACACGGCCGTCCAATCACATCTGTTTATTTCAGTGACACGTGTGAAACAAAGAAGCTCATTGGTCATCTATCACTTTGAACTAAATCAAATTTCTCTCACCTCAGATTAACAATTTAGTGCTTTGTTCATTGATTCTGCAGAAATATGTAATGTTTTTGTTCTTTTATTTCCTCATAAGCAGTCATTTGTTTTGATACAAATCTGTGTAATTAGAGAGATTCACCGGTGACTGAACACACATCTTCATCAAGTATTAGAGAAGTGTGTGTTCTGGGTCTTACCCGGGCTCAGGCTGCACACGGTGCAGTAGTGAGAGGTGCTCAGACCTCACACTGTGGACTCCGGTGGGGTCCAGTGGAGGTGCCGTGGTCTGGCCAGAGCCAACCACAGCCTTTTCAATGAATAAATGAACAGTTAGGGCCACGTGAACACTTGGTCTCGCGTGTGCAGCGTGAAAGGCAGTGACACAACAGCAGAGCATCGCTCTGAGTGTGAGTGTCACACTGCAGTGACAGTACTGCTCTGACACAGGAGACGCAGCTGGGCCGGTGCAGTCTCAGGTGTGTTATTGTATTTTTCATACTCCTGGAGTTGTCTGTGTAATTCCTCGTTATCCAAATCTATCAACTGGACAAAAAGTTGTTTTTTGACGTTTGGCTGCTCATCCAAGCCACTTCTTCATTTCTGGTCAGATTACTGCTGGACACTGTCTTATATCTGTGTGAAGAAGGAGCCACAAACTGACATGCTTATTGTTTACAGTTTGTGTTTGTTGAATAGGTCTGTTGAGCTACACTAAGTACGACCTGTGCTCCAGTCATATTTTCACAATCGTTCAGGCCCCTAATGGGTGATCACACCTAGCACACCTTGTTGTTTTCTTTGTTTTGATTTGGGTCTGAGGATGGAGTTATAAATAGGAGATAGATGGTGCCTAAGGCCCCTGTTCCTGATCACAGAACAACTTTTTGTCCAGGTGGCAGATTTGAATTTTTCTTTTACAACTCTTTGAGTTCACAGTGTTGTTGTTTACTTGGACAAGACTATTGTATGTATGAATGTGGTGTGTGAGAGAGTGCTGTTGGTGGATGGGGTGCAGATTGGCAGCCTCACTTCTGCCAGTCTGCCCCAGCTTAGCGGTGGCTACAATAGTAGCTTTTTGTGGAGACAAAGAAAAACAACTTGATTATTATTATGTGTTTATGTTTTGATTTGTGCTATTTTATTGTCTTTCTTATTCTGTAAAACACTGAATTACTTTGTGTAAAAATTGTGCTATACAAATAAACTTGGCTTGCCTTGCCTAGAAGTCTAAAGCATTATTACTCCTTTATTGTGACTTTTATTGAAACTAAATTGTAAAACTATGATATATGTCTCAAAAACATCCTGCATTTGTTTCACAAATAAAGTCATTTGAATTTTTTTTTTTTTTTTTTTACTCAACAATGAAACTATAGAATAGACAGTATTTCAATACATGGGCAACATGGATAAAATGTGTTTCTTTGAAAACAATATAAATATAATATCTAAAGGAATTTAGAATATCTCTGCATCTTACCTTATCCAATACAGCTTTCACCATGAAGACGTTCATCACATTCTGTTCAACTTCTTCATGGATGAGATCAATGTGTGTCAGAAGGACCACGTGAGGAATATCTGAAAATAGCACAAAATTTCAGTCTTGGTTCTTGAAGGAGACATATTCAAAACCAACTTTGAGGAGCTTTTAACCAGCTTAAAATTGGTCCCCTTAATCATTTACTGACTTGCATTTTGATCTATTCATGCATTTTTGAGTCTTAGAAAATAGTCTGTTTAAACCTACTCCTAAACAGCCACAGACATGTGAGGGCCCAGGACAAGAGCCTAACAATGTAGATTAATAGGAAGAGGTTTCAATTGTAGAACTTTGCGTTGCAACATTGTAATTTCCTCATTGTGGAACAAATAGAGGTTTATCTCCTGTGACATCACAATCCTGGGAAAATCGAGTGTTTTGTGATGGCTCAGGGGGAGTGGATTAACTTTATCAAACGAGTGTCAATGAAGCTGAATACAACTCAGTATGTTTTCAATGAGGGAAAGATGATAATGTTGAATAAAAGCTCATAAAAGTCAGTTTTGCATAATATGTGTTCTCTAATACTAAATACCATAAAAGGCATTATATGTCTTTACAGTTGTCATAAAAGGGTTGTTCTTACGCAGATCTCGAGTTGCTGTTCGCATTCTTTTTATGTTGGAAATGTGCTCTTTGTGGATGTCTGACCTGTGTGCAGGGAGCACACAAACCAGAAGATGCACCTTGTCCTCTGGAGCAGGGTCTGGGTTGTAAAACTTTGAGCTTGTGTCTGTCAGCGGAGAGTAAGGGTTGAACTGCAACATGAAAAATATGTGACATTTACAGCCCAAATGAACTGTCAAGTGATGAGAAACTTTGAGTAAGTGCATCGTGACACAGGCACATCCCCACTTTGTGAGAGTCAGAACCTTCACTGCACTTGATCACACAATCCAGGCTTCAAACTGCACGGCTACAATGAGGAACAAATAGAATACAGTAGTGTCAGAAGTGATGTAGCTAAAATGAGTTACCCAAGACGTTTAGTCTTGTTTGCAAATTAAAATGAGCTGAAAACATTGGCATTTGATTATTTTAGAGCATTTGGGTATTTCAAGTTGGGGTGCTGGTGTTTTTACTGCAAAAACATATACTGGGCCCCCCTTCTTGTCTCCATTAATATTTGGACCATACTGTGGGAAATTCCAGGCTGTGCAATAACCTCTCCATGGACACAGTGCACCTTTTCACACAGTACAGCAGTGTGGTACAGGACGGGATGTGGTGTGGGGAAAACTCAATGGGAAAAAAATCAAGTCATTCATGAGTCTTAACAGACGTTATTGACCTGGTGTTACCCCAGAAAAGTAAACAGATTGTTGTGTTGATGTTCATTGAAACACAGTAGGCGGCACTAGCATGTGACCTTGTTAACATTCATGGATATTCACAAATATATCATAATGAATGCATTTTCTCTTATAGTTGTTGAAGAGTGGGGGATAGAGGAGCTCTTCTACATTAAAATGAATGAATCGTTTACCCCGAAGGAGGGGTGTTAACCTTCTATTAGTCTTTCCTTTATTCTTTGTTTGACAGGAACCATGTACAAATTCATTAATCTTACAAAGAAAATCTGATTTGTACCAGGTTTAGCTCCTGCTACTTTCCATCTGCAGGCCCTGGGCAGGTGAACGCACATTAAAAAACACATTTTAATTAACAACTACAATATACGACAGTTTGTCATAAACAATAACAGTTAAATACAATAAAAAGTGTCCCCATGTCCAATACGGTATGTTCCCCCCAGTCCAGACTAATATAAAAAATCATTATGTGCAGGTTTATACAGTGAGGACAGAGCGGCACCAATTAACTAGACTGATGTGGACACAAGTGGGCATTTCTTTCATTACTGACTGTATCTATGTAATTAGAATTTAGAATTTAGATTCTTATGTACAGACCTCGATTTATTTTATACTTTGACAGTTTAGGCTGTACTCTGCTTCCTTCGTATCCCAGGATGTTGCTGTGACATCCCTGTCAACTAATTTCAACAGATTTTGGTGCTGTCTTCCTATTTGGAGGGTGCAGAGTACAGCCGAAACTGTCAAGGTATGAAATAAATAAAGGTCTGTACATAAGAAAGTAAATTATAATAATCATAGCAGAACACCTAATGAACCTAATCGGACTGTATCTATGTCATTTCTAAATGATACCTTGTAGCCGTCTCTCACATGTCCTTTCAGCGTCAGAATCAGGTCATCAGTATGAATTCCTTTCTCATCCCGTGGCTCCATTCCCATTATGTCCGTGAACACAAACGGGAAGCACTCGTTTGACCTTTCCCTCCGGATTCTGTGAATTTTGTACTAAACAACCAACACAAAAAATAAAAAATAAACAAATGTAGTAAACCCAATCACATATTAAAACAAATACATTGAAGCATGTTAATAGTGGAAGTGGTCCATGGTTTATACAGTCGAACTAAGTGCATCTAATATGCACAAGGAGAAGGACAATGCTTAAAGAAAGAATATTTTACTTCTATGGGGTATTAACTAAGATAAGATAAGATAAGCCTTTATTAGTCCCACAGTGGGGAAATTCCAGCATTGCACCGCACACATAGAACAGAAGGAAAATCGTACATGCACAAAAAAAAAAAACTAAAAAAAAAGAAAAAAAACTGCTAACATATAACATATTTCGATCACCATGTTAGCTTTTATTGTTTTGACAATGCTATATTCGCATTTGCATCCCGCTAATGACACTCTGTGAAGTTGTTGTGTACAGTTTTGTATCATGTTTTTGTATATTTATGGAGAATTGTCCTCCAATCTTACAGCTAAGGTTCAAATAGGGCACAGGAGAGATTGCTACATTATTCAGATATGCATGTGTAAAGTCTGTGCTGCTTGTCACGGTGGCAACCCCTGAAACCGGTGGTGGATACTGGAAGTAAAGGATGTCGTCAGGTGGAGCAGGCGTCCTATCGAGCCTTGTTGGCTTGCGGGATGGAGAGCTGCTAACCTCGGCTGGGGATGTTTTTGGACAGTGGAAGGAATTCTTTGAGGATCTCCTCAATCCCACTGTCATAACTTCTGAGGAAGAAGCAGAGCCTGGGGACCTGGAGGCAGGCTTATCTATCCTGGCTGAAGTCACTGAAGTGGCTGGAAAGCTCCTGAAATCCGTCCCACAATATTTTAAGTCTCTGGATGTTGTGGGGTTGTCTTGGCTGACAAGTCACGCAACACTGTGTTGTGGTCGGGACAGTGACACTGGACTGGCAGACCGGTGGTCCCTCTGTTTAAGAAGGAGGACCGGAGGTTGTGTTCCAACTACAGGGAAATCACACTCCTCAGCCTTACTGGTAAGGTCTATTCCAGGGTGCTGGAGAGGAGAAGCCGACCACTTTGCTAAGGGCTAAGGGCTGCCCAGTCCCTGTATGACCGGAGCAGGAGCTGTGTTCGCATTGCCGGCAGTAAGTCAGACCTGTTCCATCTTGGACTCCGCCAGGGCTGCCCTTTTGTCACCAGTTCTGTTCATTATATTTAAGGACAGAATTTTTAGGCGCAGTCAGGGGCCGGACGGGGTCCGTTTCGGGAACCACAGGATCTCATCTCTGCTGTTTGCAGATGATGTTGTCCTGATGGCTTCTTCGAGCCAGGACCTGCATCAGGCACTGGAGCGGTTTGCAGCCTAAATCAAAGGCCGTGGTTTTCGACCTGAAAAAGGTGGTGATGAGTCATTGCCTCAAGTGGAGGAGTTCAAGTATCTCAGGATGTTGTTCACGAGTGAGGGAAGGATGGAATGTGAGATTGACAGGCGGATCGGTGCAGCGTCTGCAGTGATACCGTCGCTGTATTGGTCTGTTGTGGTAAAGAAGAAGCTGAGCCAAAAGGCAAAGCTCTCGATTTACCGTCAATCTACGTTCCTGCCCTCATCCATGGTCATGAGCTCTGGGTAATGACTGAAAGGACATGATCAAGGATACAAGCGGCAGGAATGAGTTTCCTCCACAGAGTGGCTGGCCGCACCCTTAGAGACAGGGTGAGGAGCTCGGTTTTTTGCTAAATGACTTTAGCAAAAAATGTGCTTTTTCAAGCACATTTTTTGCTAAAATAAATCTGCATTGATCAACATATTTTTACCGTGTATTTAATGATTGCAGGTCGGGGCGGGATATATAAACAGATTCTGTTGTGTGGGGCGGGCCATGCCCGATCCGCACATCCCATGTCCCTCTGAGACGAGGCCGAGGAAGACCTAGGACTATGTCTCTCGGCTGGCCTGGGAACGCCTTGGGGTCCCACTGGAGAAGCTGGAGGAAGTGTCTGGGGTGGAGAAAGTCTGGGAGTCCCTGCTTGGACTGCTGTCTCCATGACTCAGCATGGATAAGTGGCAGAAAATGGATGGATGGAAGTGGATGGAACCTGTCATATGTACTTTAACCCATTGCATCAATATGTTGCCTCTTACCTCCCGAGTAAAACTGCTCCTATCATTGTGAAGTTCATTAGCTGAAGCAGGAATGGCTGAAGTTCTGCGGAGCACAGTGCTCACTGAGTTGATAAAACTGGACTTGCCTCCACCCACAGGTCCATACAACAGAATATGCAAATATTTTGTTTCATCTTTTGAAGGTTTGAAGTCCTTTATCAGGCTCAGAAGCTCCTCCTTCTTTCTGTTGACAACAATTATGTTGTTAGTATAAATCAAGGTTTACCAAAAAAGAAATTGTCAAAATCCCAGGAATGCTAAATGCCTCAACTTCACAAACGTTTGTCTGGCTGCTTCATGAAACTGTTTTTTTTTTGTTTTTGTTTTTTTGCTTCCGTAGAAAAATGCGTCCTGTGCATTTACCAATCCTTCAATGCCCTGTGCGGTTAAACCTGACAGGAGCAGTGGGCAAATGAGGTACTTGCATGTATAGCCTACATTTCATGGACTGATTCTTGAATAATTGAATTAAAATTGATATGGAAGGGTGTGACTAGTTTTTTCTTCAAGGATGCACCAGTTCTCCTTACACTGCATTAGGGTGTGTTCATGTGACATCTCAACATTCCTATAGTGTAAAACTGAGCTGGAGGACAGATCAGAATTCTATGGCTGCTACAAAGTTTTTTTTAATTTTATTTAACCTTTATTTAACCAGGATAAAAAAAACTCATTGAGATTAAAAATCTCTTTTTCAAGAGTGTCCTGGCCAAGAGGCAGCATCAACACAGACACAGAACAACACAAAATATTCACACTTTCACACAAACCAAAGCATCATAAAAACGAGTCCTATGTGAAACATTTACAAATTGATCGTTCTGTTTCAAGTTCAGTTAAAAGTGATTTAAAAGAGTTGAACGATACCAAATCCTTCAGTTTAAAATCCCTCTGGAGTTCATTCCAGGAATGAGCTGCAGCAAAGCGAAAAGCCTTTTTCCCAAGTTCTGTGCGTGTTCTGGGCACCGAGAGCAGGAGCAGCTCCTGAGAGCGGAGACTGTAAGAGCTGCTGCTCCTCACTTCTATGAGCTGCTGGAGATAAAATGGCACCAGCCCAGCAAGACATTTATAAATAAAAATATACCAGTGTTTCAATCTGCGAAGTTCTTCTCTGTGAGCATTGTAAGGTTTTTTTGTAGCAGTGCAGCACTACTCCAAACTGGTTTCTTGATTTACTAATGCTAGAGTAAATAACTCGAGCCCAACAGTGGATATGGAATGCAGGGGGATCACCAGGATGCTACGGAGACCAGCTGGAGACTACAAGGACGGTGGACAAGAAGATAACACCTATGATCTGGTCTTGCAACTTCTTATCTGTCGTCCCTATTCACCAAGGACTGTGTGACCTCCACCCTGAGAGGGCCATAAACAAGGACTCTAAAACAATCACATTGTTTGTTTTTTTCTGAAGGTGTCTTAAGGTTGTGACAACATGCTGACCTGAAGAAGACCAGCCTCTCTTACACACACACACACACACACACATTGGGAGACCTTATAAAAGCTGTAAACAGGCAAATCTCAGGACTCTCTTCCTATCCTTTTCCCGAGAGTCCGGTGCTTCATTGTTCACTGTTACCTGCGTGGAACTCATTAAACCCTTCTGACTTTATACTTGAGTCTCTTAGTCCTCTTTGACGCTTGCACCAGAAACGAACCATTCTTACAGCAGAAAAAAAATGAAATTATATTTTCACAATAACTTCAGAAAGTGGTGCCATTATTCAACCTCAAAGACATGATTGTGATCAGCTGAAAGGACTTTAAGCCTTAAGATTAATATGAGTTCAGCATTTGTAGAATTTCTGTTGAGATATTTGTTTAAAAACTGTGAATCTTCTAGAGTTACATCCATCTTAAAATATGACATCATCCAATTCTAAAACACGAACACAACCTAGTCACGGTTTTCAATTGTAGACAATGATGTTAAAAATGAATGATAAAGCCAATCCCCGTGTAAAGTTTATAAAATGTTTATTTTCATTTATCTGGTCTCCTCACAGTAGTATGTAAAACAGGAGGTTTAGTGTCACCAGATGTTCATCAGAACTACTAAGTGAGCTGAAATTGGTTGGCCTTTAATTCAGAGTTTGTGAAAGAGGGATTGCCTCTCCATAGACCTGACCTGATACCTGGCTTGGTGACGTCACCTAATTGTGGGTTTAATAAAAGTTACAAAGTTTACATTTAATGCAAGATTTAGCTCACCCCTCATTGAAATGCCTCCATGGTGTCTTCATGACTGTAGGCAAAACATAAAAAATTAAGCACTTACCTATTAAGCATCAAGTGCCAAAAATAATTCAAGTAATCTTACGTGGAGGAGGACATTGCTCTGCAAACACAAATGAATCAAGATAGTTAGAGAAACTTTAACAAACAATGATTCTGTCTGAAGGTAAACTTACCAGGCTCTTTAGCTGAGGGGAGAAAACAGAACATTTAGAGCCAATAATATTGCCATTTAGGAAATATCTGAATTTCACCAAGCTTGACTTTTGGGTTAAAGTTTCATTAAAGTTCAAGGGGTCAGATTTGAGTGAGTGATAAAAAGTCTAATAATAAAAACAGAACAGAGATTTTTGATAATTATTTTTCAGTTGTGTGACTTTGCCACATTGTGCCCCATACGTATAAGCTCTTTGTACATTAATTCATGAGCCCAGAACAAATATATTTAGTTTTTGGATTAAAAAAACAAAATAAAAAACTTTAAGATGGCACTGGACACACATATCATTATATTCAGTTCATTAATCGCGATTTATTGGGTCCTCTCACAACAATTTTGATAAAGATCATGCATGTCCCTGATGGACTAATCCACCTGTCTATCATGCCTATCTGAACTCAGTGGTGACCGGACGACCATCTTCATAAAGTACTGGAGAAGTGTGTATTCTGGATCCCAGACCTGGTGATGTTACCCTTTTTGGTTGATAAACCAACCAAAAAGGGTAACATCACATAAAATCAGACTCTTATGATCGCTGACACACTGAGCAAGGTTTGTTAGTATATAGCAAAAGACGAAGTCAAAATCTGTCAACTGGACAAATCATTGTAGGAGTGAATACTTTTCGCTGCTCATCCAAGCTGCTTCTTCAGTCCTGATCAGAATGCTGGTGGGCACTGCCTTATATCTATCCGCAGGGTGGGGCTAACTACACTAAAACTATAAACATCTATTGTCTCCAGCTGAAACTGGAGACAATACCCTATTCAGCCCTTGACGACCCTGCTATTGTTCTCATTGTTCTGGGTCTGAGGATGGAGTTGTAGAACTCCATCTTCCGGCTGAATAGGGTAGTTTCAGCTGAAACTAGAGACAATAGTTGTTTACAGTTTCAGTGTAGTTAGCCCCTCCCTGCGGATAGACATAAGGCAGTGCCCACCAGCAATCTGATCAGGACTGAAGAAGCGGCTTGGATGAGCAGTGAAACGTCTTCACTCCTACAACAATTTGTCCAGTTGACAGATTTAAACTTCGTCTTTTGCTATGGATCAGACCTGGACGAGTGAGGGTTTTCACAGATATTTGTTAGTATGTGTCACATTTAGCTTTGAGAAGATGATCTTGCCATTACCCCCCAGATGTACTTTTCTACAAACCAAGCCACACACTTTTTAAAATTAAAAATAAATTACTTCCACCAAATTTCTGAGTGCCATTGTAGATGATGATGATGAAAAAATTGGTGAGATTGTGTTTATTTGATAAAAAACAGTAAATCTCTTGGCGTTATAAGAAAAGTATTTGGACTATACTTTACTTACTTTATATTATAGTTTCATTTACCCTTTTCTGTCATATTGTAATATAGTGTAGGCAAACACATCTACACTCAACAGAATACTGATGGTGCAAAAACATTTGAATATTTATTAAATTTGTATTTTTATGTCTGAAATTCTGTGTAATAAAACCATCATCTCTGAACATTTAACTTTAAAACTAATGCTGAGATTCATCGATACAATACTCGTCATGTTTATCTTTCACAATGTGTCACAGACCTCAGTCTGGCCCACGATGCAGAGACTGTTTATGTGGAGCCACTTTTCCCATCTGGCTCATGACAACATATTCGAATTTTCATTTAAATAACTTTGGAAATGAAAGGAAATGTTTGATATTTCATTGAATTGTTGGATATTTTATCACATTTTACACACTGGTTCCTCTCGACGTGAAGGAGCAGCGGCTCTACTCCGAGCTCCTCCCGTGTGACTGAGCTCCTCACCCTGTCTCTGAGGGTGCGCCCAGCCACTCTGCGGAGGAAACTCATTTCGGCCACTTGTATCCGCGATCTTGTCCTTTCGGTCATGACCCAGAGCTCATGACCATAGGTGAGGGTAGGAATGTAGATTGACCCGTAAATCGAGAGCTTTGCCTTTCGACTCAGCTCCTTCTTTACCACAACGGACCGATACAGCGACCGCATCACTGCACCGATCCGCCTGTCAATCTCGCGTTCCATCCTTCCCTCACTCGTGAACAAGACCCCGAGATACTTGAACTCCTCCACTTGAGACCATGGCCTCAGATTTAGAAGAGCTGATTCTCATCCCAACCGCTTCACACTCGGCTGCAAACCGCCCCAGTGCCTGCTGCAGGTCCTGGCTCGAAGAAGCCATCAGGACAACCTCATCTGCAAACAGCAGAGATGAGATCCTGTGGTTCCCGAACCAGACCCCCTCCAGCCCCTGACTGCACCTAGAAATTCTGTCCATAAATATAATGAACAGAACCGGTGACAAAGGGCAGCCCTGGCGGAGTCCAACATGCACCGGGAACAAGTCTGACTTACTGCCGGCAATGCGAACACAGCTCCTGCTCCGGTCATACAGGGACCGGACAGCCCTTAGCAAAGGGCCCCGGACCCCATACTCCCAGAGCACCCTGTGAATTCATGCACCTGTGAATTCATGCACAGCTAAAATTATATATTTAATTTTATGTTTAAAGCTGTCACACTTTGCATAAATGATCCTCCTTTGCCTGTCACTGTACAGTACAACCAGTGTGTGCATAAAGGTAAATGTGTTAACATGTTTACAATTTAAAATGATATTACTTACATTCACTGGATCCCATTGTCTAATATTTCTGTGAAATATCTGCGGCAAAATTAAAATAAAGATGTATAAATTGTATGTATTTAACAATATGTCTGTTTAAAATGTATTTTACTGCTTATGGATACAATCACTAGAATACACATAGTGACAAAATATGTGTCCATCAAACATGGTTCATAAAGTATCAAACTCTCAAAAGCACAGTTTAAATATTAGAGGACAGTGAATCGGTCTTACCTGCACAGACTGTCTCTTGCTGCACAAACGTGTCTAAAGATTATAGACTTGTGTGGGGGGGTTTTATACGTGCCTTTGTGGTTTCTTGTTGTGGTCTAGATGAACAATTTGTTTATTTAAGCTGTAGATAAATCCTATGCCGATATGCAATGTATAGTGTGCGAGTGTGATGGAGTTTCCTGTGTCACTGTGGCAGGAAACAAGATGCAGCGAGCAAAGTTTTGTATAACTAACAACATTATAGTGGCAATTTAATCGTGCTTTGAATAATGCTGCTGTTTTAAAATAGTAAAAAAAATCACTTTAGTTAATTTATGTCTGTGAAGATATTGAACTTAAATCCAATATTTATTCTGTGTGAATAGATTCTGCAATAAACCCAGGTGGATACTAGAGAACAACATATAATTACTCAAGAAGAAGTACAGAGTAGTGGTCCTGTAAGTTAATGCAATAAGGAGGACAAAATATGACTGCACAACATATTTTCAAACTAAATTAGAAAGACTAAATCAAATCTGAGGGAACATATTGTGACACATTACTCAAGTGGGAGCAAAAGTCTAAAAGTCTTCAAACTACTTGGAAAAAAAACAACTACATTTTATTAGAAAAGCTACATAAGTAAATCTGCATTTAATCTGAGTAATTACTGAATTCATCTGACTGTGAATGAGGCCATTCATCTCAGACTCAAACTTTATACCACTGGCCACAAATAAAGCATTCTCTGTGTTGTCTTAAAACTTTGGTTTAGCTGACCCCACAATGCTGCCATCTCCCTCAGCAGGAATCACCTGCAGGCAAATTTTCATGTCGTTCTTGCTCATGGCTCTCCTTAACAGTACACTCCTAGTATTGATCTATTTTATTTTAGTTTTTTATTCGAGATTCAAAATTCAAAATTAACTTTACTATTGGGAAATTTGCTTTGGGCTATTCACCCTTTCTGCTCAGCGCTCTGCAATAAATAAAAAGCCTAATCCTGATTAGATGCTAAAACTGCATTTCAGTGCACTGCACAAGTGCAATGACAATAAAGTTGACTATAATCTGAGCTAACCAATAAAAACAGAATACATTATTCTTGTATCATTGATGCTTATTTAAGATAAGATAAGATATGCCTTTATTAGTCCCACAGTGGGGAAATTCCAGTATTGCACCACACAGTTAAGAACAGAAGGAAAATGGTACATGCAAAATAAAACAAGATAATAGATAAATAGATTAATATAATTTTTAAAAGTAGACTTAAAAACAGACTAAAAATAGACTCTAATATAACATCTCCGTAAAGTGACGTGAGTGAGTATTGCACATGGGTTTGGTTAAATATGGTTGAATGACACATGTTCAGTGTTAACAGTGTCATTATACAGTCTGACAGCAGCAGGAAGGAAAGACCTGCGGAACCTCTCCTTCACACAGCGAGGGTGAATCAGTCTGTCACTGAAGCTGCTCTCCGGGGCAGACAGAGCGTCCTGCAGGGGGTGAGACTCATGGTCCAGCATTGAGATGACCTTAGCCAGGACCCTCCTGTCCCCCACCTCCTGCACTGAGTCCAGAGGACAGCCCAGGACAGAGCTGGACTTCTTGATGATCTTGTCCAGCTTCTTCCTCTCCCTCTCTGTGATGCTGCTGTTCCAGCAGACCACACCGTACAGGATGGCTGATGCCACCACAGAGTCATAGAAGGTCTTCAGGAGTGGCCCTCTCACTCCAAAAGACCTGAGTCTCCTCAGGAGATAGAGCCTGCTCTGGCCCTTCCTGTACAGTGCGTCTGTGTTGTGAGTCCAGTCCAGTTTGTTGTTCAGATGAACACCCAGGTACTTGTATGAGTCACTCTCTCAATGTCCCTTCCCTGGATGTTCACTGAGGGGGCAGTAGAGTGGCGTCTGCGGAAGTCCACCACCATCTCCTTGGTCTTCCCTGCATTGATGATGAGGTGGTTCTGCTGACACCAGTCCACAAAGTCCTGCGTTAGTCCTCTGTACTCCACATCGTCGTCATCCTTGATGAGGCCAATGATGGCAGAGTCATCAGAGAACTTCTGCAGGACGCAGCTGTCCGTGTTGTGTCTGAAGTCTGCAGTGTAAAGGGTGAAAAGAAAGGGCGTGAGGACAGTGCCCTGGGGCGCCCCCACACTGCAGGTCATGAGATCAGACACACAGTTCTTGGCTCTCACAAACTGGGGCCGGTTTGATCAAAATCTCAGGAAGTGAGAATTGAGGTTGTTCACTCACAGCAGGTCCCCCTCTGTCTGGGCAGGAGGTGCTTTGAAGCCTGAGATAGTCTTCTCCACACCCCCTGGATGTTCTTCTCCTGTAGCTGCTGCTCCATCCTTCTCTTGTGGCTGGCTTGGCTTGTCCTGATTTTCCTCCTCAGCTTTTTCTGTACTGTCTTCAGCTCCTCCTTGGTCCCTGATCTAAAAACTCTCTTCTTCTCCTTCAGCAGAGCTTTTATGTCGCCGCTCGAACGGCGCATTTAAGTCGGGCGGTACTTCGACCCGCACTTCGAACAGTTCATGGAACGGTGCATTTGGCGAATTGGGACACAGCCACAATTTCTGAGCAAGGAGAGCGCAGCAGCTCCACCGACTGCGGCCGCCTGCATGGACTACAAACGCTTAATGCATGATGGGAAATGGTGTCCTGTCACACGTGCATTGACAGCTGATTGGGTCCGAGTTGAGTTTTGATCAAAAAAGTGACGCCCTGACGCACGGCGCCTCCTCCTGCAACTTTACACAAACTACTGCCACATATTTGATATGGACATATGTTTAAATGTGACTAAAGTGTCCAGGCTGGTATCAGATGTGAATCACTTTAAACAAATACAATATAATTACAATCTGTTAAAGTGAAATAAATGTTAAACGTTCACATCAGTTGTATTTTTACTGTTTTAACAAAGTAAGTGACGGCATAGTTACTTTGCCCAGTAACTAGTTACTTCTCCCAAAAAGTAACTGAGATGGTAACGCAGTTACTTTTTGGGAGAAGTAACTTGTAACTATAACTAATTACATTTTTGAAGTAAGATTCCCAACACTGGCTGGTACACAGGCTCAAGATGGAGAATGTTGTGGTCAGCTCTACCCAGGGGAGGCAGTGGGGATGAAGAATAAGCCTCCTTGGCGTTGGCAAAAAATAAATCCAAAGTTTTATTGTCTCTTGTGGAGCAGGTGACATACTGAGTGTATGTGGGCAGAACAGGTGCAGGAGATGCATGATTGAAGTCTCCAGAGATCAGGAAGAGCCTGTGGGAGCCTTGTTTGGAGTGTGCTGGTACAGGAGTGCAGCGTGTCACAGACCGTCTCAGCGTTAGCAGAGGGAGGAACATACACAGCGATGACAATCACGTGTGAGAACTCCCGGGGCAGATAGTATGGCCTCATGCTAACAGCCAGCAGCTCAATGTCTTTGTTACACAGCTGCGTCTTCACTGTACAGTGTCCAGGTTTGCACCACTTCTCATTCACAAACAAGGCCAGACCTCCTCCTTCCCTCTTGCCGCTCTCTGCTGTCCTGTCCGCGCGCAGCAGGTGAAAATTGTCCAAAGCAACAGCAAAAGTGAAAAGCATGATGCTGCTGTCTCTGTACTCCCGCTGATACCGCGTGAGCGCCGCTAGTTCGTCCGTCTTGTTCGAAATAGAGCGCACGTTTCCCGCGATGACAGAGGGAGCACAGGTCTGAAGCTTCTCTTCTTTTCCTGGAGTTTACGTCCCGCTCGTCTGCCCCTCCGCGTTTTCCGCAGCAGCTCCGCTGGAATGTCGTGTCGGTCCTGCGGGAGCACGACAGCCCCGCGTAGTGCCATCAGCTGTTCTCTGGAGTAGACAATGGGTGGTCGCGGCCCCACGCACATCGCGCCAGTGAAATTTGGCGAAATACAACAGAGCAAAAACTGAAACTAAACAGAAACACCGCGTTTCTGGAAAAAACACACCATT
This sequence comes from Periophthalmus modestus, assembly GCA_019594935.1. NCBI lineage: Eukaryota > Metazoa > Chordata > Actinopteri > Gobiiformes > Gobiidae > Periophthalmus > Periophthalmus modestus. Next base: position 28,020 of record JAIEZT010000204.1, read on the forward strand.
TACAAAAAGTGCAAAGCAAACAAAGAGGGTAAAGAGTAAAAGAGTAGGGAGTAGTAGAGTAAAAAGTTGGAAAATAGAGGAGCGCGATGCAAACCAGCTGCAGCTCTCGCCTGGTCGCCTGGTTTATATGTTTTGTTCCTACAGCAATGAAGATTTTTCAGATCACCGTATGAATGTAGCCCATGTGGTGTTTATGTTTGTTTTATTTCACCAAAATCCTGTTATGTTCATTATTGAAATTGTATTTGAGTTTATTGAGCCGTTTTTATCAGAGGCTTTTATTTTGGCGGGGCCTGTAATTCCCGCGGGGCCGCGCGGTCCCCCTCAGTTGCTGCGAGGAGAGCAGAGGGGAGGTAAAGAGTGGATTTGTGTCCCGTGTTTATAGTTAAAATAGTTAACAGAAAGTTCGTGTCAGCACCGTTTGTGTTTTGTTCCTGATTTGTAAGGCCTTTGCCATTATTCCTGTTGTTAAGATGTGTGTGAACAGTGTTTTATATGTAAATACAGCACTTAGAAAAATGTACGGTTAGCGAGTGAAGGTGTGCTAGCAAGTGCGATCTCACACGTGTTTGTGGTGCTCTGTGTTTCTGTAAATGTGCGGGATTGCCAGACCTGGACTGTGTGCTGTATTGTGATTTTGATGTGTTTCACACAGGTATGTGAATGTCATTTTTGTATGTCAATTTATAATGTAATTTACTTGTTATCATTATTGTAATTAGTTAAGTAACAAAAAAAGACAAAAACTCAGTTGCTGCGAGGAGAGCAGAGGGGAGACGTGCGGGATTACCAGACCTGGACTGTGTGCTGTATTGTGATTTTTATGTGTTTCACACAGATAATAAACCCTCCCCTGAATGGCAGACCCCTGTGTGTGGCTCAGTTCGTCTACACAACACAACGCAGAAGGTGTTAGCCGGAGAGCCTAAACCGCCCGGCTACATGAAGACAAACAAAAGCATACAATTTTTTCTACTCATATAACTAAATGAGATGTAAATATTTATTATGTAAAAATTAATTATGTAAAATTTATGCCACCTTTATCCCAGTGTGGTTACTAGTTTTTTTTTCAGGTCTACTGTTCATTTTCAATCAAGAAGTAAATTATTAAACCTGTAATGGGGTGACAGTGGCTCAGTGGTTAAAGCTGTGGTTCCCCCAACCCAAAGGTCAGAGGATCGATTAATGCTTGGACCAAGTTCTGTCATTGTGTCCTGTGTGTGTGTGTGTTTGTGCGTGCGCGCGCGTGTGTGTGTGTGTGTGATTGGTGGTGGTCAGAGGGGCTGATGGTGCAGACTGGCAGCGTTGCTTCCATCAGTATGCCCCAGGTCAGCTGTGGCCAAAGTCCCATGGAGCACAGTCCATAGGTACATACAGCAGGACAGGATATGCAAAGAACTTTTTTCATGGTCTGAAGTTCTTAAGTTCAGAAGATCCTGCTTCTGTCTGTTAATGAGAGTCTGAATGAATGTATTCAGAGAACAATAGGTTTTAGTGAATAGACAACTGGCTGAGAGTGTCTTTGCCAGCACTGTTTCTCCGCAGGGTTGTGTCCTGTCTCTAATGTTTTATATAATGTATAAAGACACCTGTAGGAGCAGTCCTGACTCTGGGACCAGCAGGAGGCCGGTCCCTGAAGTCCTCAGAGTGTGAGATGGTTCATGTGGCTCTAACATGTGGGAGATGTACTTCGGTGCTGGTTCATGGAGAGACTTGTTCACAAGCAGAGCTGCTTTAAAGTCTCTGAGCCACAGGAGCCGGTGTCTGAGCACAGGACTTATGTGCTCGTACTTCCTGGTTCTGGTCAGGACCCAAGCAGCAGTGTTCTGGATGTACTGTTCTGCCTTAAGGCTCATTTGGAGAGGCCAGTGAGCAGGCCGTTACAATAGTCTAACCTCCTGGAGACAAATGCAGGATAAGTCTCTCTAAGTCTGGTTTTGACAGTTTACTTTGAATGTTTGCAATGTTATTAGATGGTAAAAAGCTGCAGATGTTATTGATTTTTGATTATGATTGCAATTGTGGCTGTTAAAGTTCAATTATTGCTCCTAGATTTCTAGCCTGATTTGAAGGTTTTAGAGAAAGAGACTCGAGGTGACTGCTGACACTTTCTCTATGTTTCTGTAGACCAAAGACTATGACTTCAGTCTTGTCTGAGTTTAGCTGGAGAAAGTTGTTTTCATCCACACACTGATCTGTTGGATGCAGTGTCAGAGTGAATCCACTGGTCCATATTCACCTGCTGCAGTGAGACATAGATCTGAGTGTCATCTGCAGAGTTCTGGTAGGACACATTATTGCTGCGTATTAACTGGCCTAACTGCAGCATTTAGAGATTGAACAACAGGGGTCCCAGGATTGACCCCTGGGGCACCCCAGGGGTGAACTCTGACTGGTGACGATCTCTTGGACAGTTTTGTCAGTTACAGGTGCAAAGTGAGTCAGCTCTAAGTGTCTAGGTGACTGCAAGTGTGTTATTTGTGGCATTTTTAATGCTCTGAACCTTGTCATTGAAGAATATTGCAAACTTGTTGCACTTACATGTGGAAATTAGTTCTAATGGTAATGGTTGTTAATTTGTTTTACTTTTGCAACCAGGACACGAGAGTTGTCCAATAATATCAGAAAAATACCTGTGCCTTGTTCTACATAAAGTGTGGTTGTACATTTGCATCTTTTCTCTGTAAATCTCACAATGAACCTGGAGCTTTGACTTGCACCATTCCCGCTGGGCCCTCCGGCACTCTCTTTTCTGTGCCCTGACCGAGTCATCATTCCTTCATGGCGCTTTCTGCTTATCGTTAACCATTATAACCTTCATCAAAGTCAGTGTTTGTCGGTTTCTGTTCTGTTGCATGAAGAACAGGCGCAGAGGCACCGGAGTCGTTCTGTAGATCTTTATTGTACAGTCGGGTTAAAGGCAGCGTACAGCAAAATTTAAAAGAGAATCAAATGCAAAGTCTAATGCAGAGTCTAACAAATTGAGATTACACCAGTGTTTTAAAATCATTCCAGAATGTGGTGTCACGCACCCTGTATGAAAGAAGGCTATTGAGAAGAAATGGCCTTGACCAGAATGTAACTGTTATGTCTGAGTTTTCTGTGATTATGAGAAATGACAACTGTTATATGGGAAATGTTCTGTAAGCAATGTATTATATTTGTATATTGTTCACACATTCAACAAATCATCAACATTAGAACCTGAGGCATTTTCAAAGTGAATCATTTCCATGATGCACCTGTTTTATCATTTATGCATCTCCTCTGAACAACTGCAGGACCAGCCTCTGGTTTGGGAATAAGAGACAGATCAAAGAAGACACAGAAATTGTCAGACAGTGTCCCAACTTCATTGGAATTGGGGTTGTACATTACAGAAATAAGAACACAGGCGATGGAAAAACACAATAGATTTCAGTCAAATAAAAAAAAATAATAATAAAAAAAAGAGCAACTAAAGTTTATAATCTGGGATTATAGAATTTAGCTTTTGAGAGACATCTTACAGTATTTGAGTAATTGCTGAAAAATATGGTTGATGTAAATTTTGCCAATTGTTTTTTTTTTTTAACCAACTGACCAATAAAATACTTCAGTGTCTTGCCATAAGTCAAAAATATATAATAAACTGGGGGCACAGGGGAAACAGTGGTTTGCCTATTCTGTTCTTAATATGTGCTCACTTCAAGCTGAAATCCCTCCATGGCTTCTCTAAAAACTACAGACAAAACAAAGAAAATTAATTAATTAATTAACTGCAAAGCAACAAGTGCCAAAGTAATTGTGACAAAAGGTGACTGCATCAATACTAAAAGGTAATTCTTGACGATCCAAAATGTACTACTTACTTTTGCCTGCCAGGAGGAAAACAAACTTGAATATTATTCAGATGTGGTATATCAGTTATAGTGAAGCATGAGAGTGAGAGGGTGTAGTCACGTTTAGCCTACACCTGCATCGCCTTGTAGAACATGAAGTAAACATACTTCATGTTTATAGCTTAAAAATACAGCGCTACTTACATGTTTTGAATCCCATTAGAATCATAGTCTCAAAATATCTGAAGCAAAATTAAGATAATTAATAAAAATGTTGTCGTAAAGTGTAGGTTGAGAAGGGCCAAAGGAGGCAGAACTCAGGGCAAGTTTACAGTGTTTATTTACACAAAGTGACAAAACAAGCAAGTGACGGTAGAACACACGAGGAGCTGGGTGCAGGGGTGCAGGTCGGGGTCCAGGGCAAACACAGAGGTGCAGAATATGCAGACGAGGGAACAATACCAGTACCGGGAAACAGGGTCAGAGTCGGGAGTCCAGAGCGGTGCAGGGAGACAGGGTGCTGAGCTGGTTCAAGGAGCAGGGTTGGAGTCGGGAAACAGCGTCGAAGGCGTGAGTCCATAAAGGAACACGAGCAGGAACAAGAGCAGGAACACGAGCAGGTACACACACACACACACACACACACACACACACAGGGAAACAGGTAGATAGATAGGTATTTTATTCGGTCATTACATTCAAAATCAAAACTGTGGTGGTTTGGGTGGTGGTCCTGCCCGGCTGCCCCACCGGGGGGCGCTGTGCGGCCTGCCTGGTCCCTGCCTGGTCCCTGACCCTGCCTGGACCCTGACCCTGCCTGGACCCTGACCCTGCCTGGACCCTGACCCTGCCTGGACCCTGACCCTGCCTTTGACCACCGGGGGGTCCTGTCCCCTTCCCTCCTGGTCTGCCCCGCCGGTGGTCCCTGGTCCCTGTTCCTTGTTCCCTGGTTCCTGTCCCGTCGCCACTCCAGATCCAGCTTTTGTTCCTCCCTGTTTTTGGTTCGTCTTCATTTTGTTCATCTGTGTTCCTGTTTTCTTGGTTATGGACCATGCAGATTCTGTTTTGTTTTTGTCATTAAACCTGTTTTTGGACACTCCTTTGTGCCGCACTTGAGTCCGCACCACACAAACCGTGACAGAAGGATCCAGCCATCGATGGACTCAGCGCACAAGGAGGCCCACCTGCCCTGCCCTTTGGACCGGGACCCTGTGCACCTGTTTGCCCTGCCGGGGGGTTCTGTTCTGGATTTTACCCGTTTGCCCCACCGGAAGGGCTCTGTTTTTGCTCCTGGCCTCGCCCGGTCCTGGGACTTTTTGTTTTCTGGACTTTTGCCCTCCTCCAGACCCCCTCCACCCACCCGGCTAAAGATTTTGGACTTTTGGGACGTCTGGGAGCCGTCCCTTGGTGGAGGGGTACTGTGGTGGTTTGGGTGGTGGTCCTGCCCGGCTGCCCCACCGGGGGGCGCTGTGCGGCCTGCCTGGTCCCTGCCTGGTCCCTGACCCTGCCTGGACCCTGACCCTGCCTGGACCCTGACCCTGCCTGGACCCTGACCCTGCCTTTGACCACCGGGGGGTCCTGTCCCCTTCCCTCCTGGTCTGCCCCGCCGGTGGTCCCTGGTCCCTGTTCCTTGTTCCCTGGTTCCTGTCCCGTCGCCACTCCAGATCCAGCTTTTGTTCCTCCCTGTTTTTAGTTGCTGCCTCCCTGGTTGGCTCCACACCTGTTCCTTGTTGCCAATCAGGGGGGCAGCCTTTATATTCTGTTTAGTCCCTGTTTAGTGGCTGGATCCTTGCCTTTTGTTAGCCCTGCCTTTTGTTAGCCCTGTCTTTTTGTTAGCCCTGTCTTTGGTTCATCTTGTCTTTGGTTCGTCTTCAGTTTGTTCATCTGTGTTCCTGTTTTCTTGGTTGTGGACCATGCAGATTCTGTTTTCTGTTTTTTGTTAATAAACCTGTTTTTGGACACTCCTTTGTGCCGCACTTGAGTCCGCACCACACAAACCGTGACAAAAACATTATTCAACATTCATCAAACACAACTCAACATCCACATCATGACCGAAAGGGTTTAGGCTGAAGTAAAATTTACTTATAATGCCTCACCCATTTTAGTAACACATGGAAATGCAAAAGATAGCAGCAAGAATCAGTTTTGCAGCGTGACTTTTTAAAGTAAAGAAAGAAAAAGACAAAACAAAACAAAAAAACATAAAACAAAACTACAAACCACGACAGTTCACATAGATTATTCCAGAGTACTGTAATTTTCGAAAAGTGATGTTTTATACTGCTTTTTAAATGCATTTATTGTGCAGGAGCTTTTTAATTTATCATTAAGGTTATTCCACACATTGACCCCTCGTACAGAAATACAATAACGTTTTTTACTGGTTCTAGTTTTAATTTTTTTGAATAAACCTGTTCTTCTAAAATTATATTGACTGTCTCTCTGTTTGAATAGCATCTGTAGTGAAGGGGGGAGCTTATGATTATATACCTTGTACATTATTACGGCTGTGCTTAAATCAACAAGATCAAATAGTTTTACTAATTTTTAACTTAAAGAAAATTGGATTCGTTGGCGCGAGATAGTCTCCTTGATTAACAATTCTGACGGCCTTCTTTTGGAGTAGAAAAATTGATTGTATATTAGATTTATAATTATTACCCCAGATTTCTACACAGTAATTTAAATATGGTAAGAATAGACTATTGTATAATAATTTAAGTGAAACCTGACTCAACATAAATTTCATTTTACTCATTATAGCAGCAATTTTAGCTAGCTTTGTCTGAAGAAAACTAATGTGCGTTTTCCAATTAAGTTTTTCATCAATATAGATACCTAAGAATTTGGTTGCAGTCACTCTCGTTCAATTTCAATGTCATTTAATTTAATATTAGTTGGGCAATCAATTTTTCTATTCCCAAAGATAATATATTTAGTTTTATTTAAATTCATTGAAAGTTTATTAATATCAAACCATTGTTTTATTTTGCTAAGGTCATTTACTACTGTGTGTATAAGATTTTCTAAGTTCTTTCCCGTGCAATAGAGGCTGGTGTCATCAGCAAACAAAATACAGCTCACATTGTCCATTGCCTCACAGACATCGTTTATGTACATAATAAATAATTTAGGTCCTAAAACAGAGCCCTGCGGAACCCCATGCGTAATAATTTTTTCCTCAGAATTTATATCATTTATATGTACATACTGAGGTCTGTTCAGAAGATAGCTTTCCAGCCAACTGAGAGCAATTCCTCTGATGCCATATTTTTCCATTTTTATTAAAAGTAGTGTATGATCAATGGTATCAAAGGCTTTACTAAGATCTATAATATACCTACAGTATATTCTTTATTATCTATTGCTGTAGATATCTTCTACACAAGCTCCATGATGGCCATTGAAGTCGACCTCTTTGGCCTAAAGCCGTATTGATTATCACTCAGTAAATTATACTTATCAATAAAATTATCCAATCTTGATACAAAAAGTTTTTCTAAAATTTTGGAAAATTGTGGCAGAAGAGATATAGGTCTATAGTGTCTATAGTAGGTACAGGTAACAGGGAACACAACAGGTAGCACAACAGACAATCTGGTCCCGAGTGTAGGGTCCTGGCTCCTCTTACCCCTGGCAGGTGGCGTTGATTGCGCTGATAGAGTCCAGGTCCGCATAGGAGGAGCCAGGACTCCACCCAGCTCCGGCTCAGGCAGGTGAGGGAAGGGGAGGAGCAAGGCAGGAGCCAAAACAGGGAACAGGAATCCCATAGATCGTGACAAATGTATAAACTGGTAATCTATCTACTGGAGATCTATCATGGCTGTGTGTATCTGACGGTAACATATGCATTTTCAGTACATGGGTTGAATATTAAAGAGCAATCAGTGAATAACTCTTACCTGCAAAAACTGTCTTACTAGCTGCGCAACTTTATCTAAAGTTGATACAGTTGTGTGCATTGTTTTATAAACTCTCTTGCTGTTTTGCCACATAAAATGAACATGATTTCAGCAGTGTCAAGAATAAGCTTCACATAAACAACCTTAATGTCACAGATACTTGCAAATGTTCAATGTGTTGCATGAGAGTGTTTCCTGTGACAGGAAAGAAGATGCACAGAGCATTGCCCTGCACACTTCCTGAGCTTTTGTTTTGTGCAACCAAGGTGAGGATAGAAACAGAGAACGAGAGAACAGGGTTTTGGTGGCTTTTACTGTCACGTCAAAAGCAAAATCTCTCTAAATTGGGAACTTAACAGTGAATTATTTTAAATCCTTTACATTTGTGTTATTTTTGTTTGAAACTGCAGGATGTCGACTGAAAACCCCGACAGTCTTGATGAGGCAGATACAAAGGTGAGTGTCATGTTTACATGGGGAAAATGAAATCATCACATTTAATTTTAAAGTGTAAATATGTAATTCTCTTCTGTTGCAGGATGAAATTCACAAACTCCTACTTGAACTCAAATCTGCATCTCCTGAGATACATGAATGTTTGTTTGAGATTTCATATTAACTACTATGCATTATATTTTAAAGTCATTTCAGGGTTTGTTTTGTAAATTCTCTTCTTTCTACTGAAGGTGGTCGTAAACTTGTCGAGACCTATGAGGAGCAAAGACCATTAACAGAGGAGGAATTGAAGAAAGCTCTTACACTTTTGAAGCCAAAGCCAAAGCCAAAGCAAGGTGAGTCAACTAGAAAACTTACCCGATGTTAGCTTACACGTTAAATATCTTTCTATAAAACAGAGGCATTGAAGATATTTAGCTTATTTATGTTAGAAAATACAATTTTTTTTTTTTCTGTCATTTTCACACTGTAGTATTACTAAAAAGTCCTGGCATGTAACAGTTGTTCACTTTAAGGGACTCATAGTTAAAAGACTGATTTTGCAGCTTTGTGGACTCGGTGTCTAACAAAAATGATTCGACTGAAGAGACGTAGTTTTTTTTTTGCCTTCCACTCGACATTATCACACCAAATAAAAATTATTTGGTGTCCATATGTTTAGTTTTATAAACACAAACAGCAGAAACTGAGACTTTGTCTAAACTACTTTATGAAACGTGTGTATGAAACAACGAGGAGCCGTCCATTATTCAACTGTACCGTACGATGTGAAGTCGTGGCTCGAGCTGAAAACACTTGGAGATGGACATCTCTCGATTTGTCTCAGCTTATTTTTCTATTTATCACAAACCTTTGAATATGTTTAATGACTAAAGCTTTATGATCATTATAATATAATTGTATAATAATATAGAATATTATTATACCTTAAGCTATGTTATTGGGTCTAATAAATAATAATAATGGACATTTTGTTACCATTATATTTCATCTATCAGGGCAATAGCCAGTCATGTGACTTTCTCACACGTCCCATCACAGATAAGCCCTCTGTGGATTTGTCCACGACAAATAAATTGTCTTGTATGAACTTTTTAAAAATACAATTTTAAGAGAGGCATCTTGTTAGATAGCACCTTGATTTGCACGTCATTGAGTTGAGCTCACAAACCCGCATAAACGCTCTACTGGCTTTTTTCAAACAAAAAAATGAATGAATGAGAAATATTTTTCTTGAAATTTTCCAAAAATTACAATTTTGTTGAAAATTCACTATGACCACACCCAAAGTCACATTCAAAATGTAACTGATAATCTTTAATTGAACTTGGGTTGAGTGGGTTTTGGTCAAATTGGAAGTGTTTTTGATGAAAACTGCGAGGAGGTGTCCTAAGTACGTCAGTGTGTGCTTTTGTCATTCCTGCATTTTATTCTAATATGGCTGATTTCACACGTGGATTAGGGCGGGGCCATGTACTTTTCATGTCCTGACATGTTCTATTTTTCGTGCCTTATTTGTGCAACCCCATATAACACAATTTAATATGTGCAATGTTTAAGAAATGTTCAGCTAAGTCAAAAAGTCCCATTTTACCTACATTTATTGGGAGTTTATCTCAAACACACCTCATCTTTGTTGAATTTTTTACAGAAACTGCCACAGAACAGCAGGAGCATTCTCAGATATAAAAAACAAAAACATGTGCGTATGTATCCCAGAGCACTGTTGTGAATACTCTGTTAAACTTTACACAGAATTAGTTCTCATCATCCCAATCAAAAAAGTCAATGAAACCATGTCGTATTTCTCAATCGCCAAAGTTATTTTAATGGGAGTATACTGTATACAGAAGTGGACTAAGTGAGTGACGTCACCCACACTGTTCAGATCCAGGCAAATGAAGCACATCGAGGCTAGAGCAGGTATATTTGGAGCCGAGATCCACTTTTGGAACTTCGATCTTGAGAATCATAGCAACCAAAGAGCTAATCTAGAGCGAGGCTGTTGACAGTAACGCCTTTTGGTGAATTCTCAGTTGAAACATATTTTTGTCTTTCAGACAGTTGCATGTTCTCGTACTTCTGGTCATTGGTTTCGATTATTTGGAACCTATTCAAAGTGAAAGTCTTAACAGTGATCGGATCAGAAACCTTTGGTGCTCATGAGGAAATTCTGAAGTTAATAAATGTACAGGAACATTCTACTGACTACGAGTGGGTCCTGGTCTTCTGTCCTGTCATTTCTCGAGTTTGGACAGACGTGGACACGGCCTTGGCAAATATTCCAGGTAAATATTGTACATGCGCCTTTTTCCACATTTAACCTGCAAAACTCGACATAAACTTCAATATAAACACAGAAAAGTCAAATATATAATGTCCTGGCTGATATCACTAGAATCCAGACTCCTGATAGGACATTTGTACCTGTGTTAATGTATTTTGGACTGATTTTTATGTTTTTGTCCAACTAAATTATTATTATTGATTATTATCAACATAATTATTATGAAATTTATGTTTAAAATACAGCATCATGCTACAGAGAAATTCGGCAGATACTATAATATTATGGTTTGTATGTGTTTTTTTTAGAGGAAGCAAAACAGAAGAAAACAGTTTTGGTGCTGATGTATTACACAAGAGATGTCACTTTTTCTACAGCGACTGAAATGCATCCAGACGTTAAGTTCAGCGTTGACGTTCTCTTCCATGACACTGGCTTTTTGGACTGTGACAAAAACAAACAAGCCATAAAGGAACTGAAAAAAATCTTACAATCTAAAAGAATGATATGGTAAAAGTAGAGATGAATACCTAAAGAAGCCTAAAAATGAACATGGCAATGGATTCATTTAAATTTATGAGCAGCTTTAGCCGTTTTGTAAAATTATCATTGATGATCCTGAATTTGTAGAAAACCTGTGGGTCAGAAAATGTAAATAAAAATGATTTTATCATTTGTACCTTCACTATTTTTATTTGACAAATATAGACACATTTTATTTATCTACATTTATTGGGAGTTTATCTCAAAAACACCACATCTTTGTTTAATTTTTAAAGAGCAGCAGGAATATTCTCAGATAAAACATTTGTGTACATATGTAAAGCTTGTTGTGAACAAACTGTTAAAATACAGTTTGATAACATGGTTTGGTTTATTTTGAATTTATTAAATTAGATCTGCTATTTAATGGAAAGTTGTGTATCATCCCCTTTGTCCTACAACTTTGGACTATTTTTTTTTTTTTTTTTTTTTTCCATGGAGAGTCCGAAACCTTCTATTTTCTGTGGGGATGTTGTTATTTGCTGGAATGTTCAACCAAACAGCATAAAATCTGGAGATAGATGGAGATTGATTGTTTCTTGGCAATTTAAAAATAAAAAACAATTGGAAACTGTGGGACATGTCTGTGGCAAAACAATAAAGTTTCCATGACCTCCACCAGAAAAGTTACACGGTGCACCTTTTTTTAGTCTGGTACTGTACATTTACAAGAAACCAGCACTGATTTCCTCACACTTTTGTCCTGTTTGTGAGTTAACTTCACCCACACTGAGAATACTCCCTGCAGTGGGCTATAATGAGAGTCAGTGACATTCAGACCTGTATTTTGCCCTCACGGCTGATGTGGACACAGATCTGCAGGTAGATAATCTCCATGACAACGGACAATTTATGAAGACAAAATTATGTAAATCTTAAGCAATTATATCTAAAGTAAAAAAATGTTTGAATGAAAAAACATTGTTCATTTTGTATAGTTCGTTGATACTTCCCTACATGACCTACTGTGTGGAGGTGTGAGGAAACACATATAAAACAAATACCATTCATATTGCAGTTGTCCAAAAACGAGTAATAATAGTAATAGTAAATTGTGAACAAAGCCTCTTATAGGGCTCATACAAATGAATTCTTTATTCAAAAAACACGATGAAATTCAAGGACCTGGTAGATTATAAAACTGCACAATTTATGTATAAAATTAAGAATAAACAACTGCCATTTCATATCCAAGATCTATTTAAAGATTAAGTTTAAGATTGTGCTTATAATCTTCGAGGCCATGATGTATTTAAAAAAACACGCGTCAGAACAAAAGTAAAACAGCACTGCATTTCAACAGCTGGAGTAAATGTTTGGAACAAGCTAGATGAGAATATTAAAGACTGTAGAACTTTGAGCCGTTTCAAAAGTTTGCTCAAAAAGAAAATCATAAACCTATATGTTGAATGCTGAATTATGCTTTCTTGTTTCTTGTTTTTTGTTTATATTGTAATACTGTTGAATGTAGCTGCTCCTGATGTTTAGTATAAAAGGTGTAGGCGTTATAAGCTCAGACTTCTGCCTATTTCTTTTTCAGACTTTGTGTACTTTGATTTGCTTTTGTGGACTCAAGAAAGAAATGTCTGAAACAAATAAAGATGATGATGATGACAGGTGTATTGTTCACTTTAATAACATCACCTTGAATTACCAACTGAGTGAAACTAGAAACAGAAAAGAAATAAACAGTATTTAGACCATATAGTAATACAATATCTCATATCTGATATCTCAAATGTAGCTAACATCGACCAAAACTACATCTAGCAAAAGTATAATTTTTCAGTACAAATATGCACAAATGATTGAAAATATGCTCTCTAAAACTCTTATTGCCTTTTTCAGTGTGTTGTATTTCTAACTCTACAGCAATTAACGGTAAAATTTAGTATTAAAGTTAGCATTAAACACTCACAGTGCCTCCTGCTGGCGGAGGGGAAAACTACGCCAGCACAGACTGCTTGAGTCATTTGAAAAAATAGAATCAGAATCACTTTTATTGATCCACGAGGGGAAATTCTCTTAGTTAACAGATGCCACAACCACAGAATAGAAATTTAAAGGATTAAATGCAAAACAGTAAAAATATAAAAATAAAATAAAATAGAGGCTATAAATAAATAAATAGATCTCAGCATCAGACGATATTTACATCAATGTACAAAATGCAATATTGGAGTACTTGTAAGTGATCATTACAGCACAAATATTCCACAAGACTATAGTTTCATGCTTATAATTGCTCAAAACGTATATTTTATTGTATTTTTTTTTTTTTATAGCCATTTCTATTGTAGTAAAGTTACTCACCAATTAAGGTTTTAACAAGCTACAATTATTGGATCTTTGTAACTTCTCTTGGCTATTAAATATATTTTAAAAGCTGGGAGTTTAGGACTACACAGACAATACAACTGGACAGTAAAGCCATAAGGACTCTGTAGTAAATGTTAAAGGACACATATGATGAATACTTGTGGCTTTAATTCCCTTTTAAACATGTTTTTGGTCAGTTTGGGATAAACATTTCACATTTTCTCACTTAAAATAATGTCTGCACTTGGATAATGTGCAGCTCCGTCTCTAATGAGGCATTTAGCCATAAGAGCTCAGCAACAGGAACAGACGATTACAAAATACATCTGGTCAAACGCTAAAAAAGTGAATTCAGCATAAAATGTGTCCTGTGTATGATGTTCATCTTATAGAAAACTGTTGCATGTGTTTGGTCCCTGGTGTTTGGCCCCTGGTGTTTGGCCCCTGGTGTTTGACCCCTGGTGTTTGGTCCCTGGTGTTTGGCCCCTGGTGTTTGGCCCCTAGGAGCTGGAATCGAACCAACAACCTGTGTGTGGATCTGACCACTCAACCAGTGATGTTTATGTCAAGTGTGGAATTCAAACCACCAACCCTTACATCAGTGGACCCACTACCAACTGAGGTATTGTCGCCATATATCATAAGAAACTAAAATACAAAATGTAAAGTTCAACCTTTTCTAAATTATGTAAAAAATGCTATTTGAATGACAGACAAGATGTAGTCTATACTCACTCCTAAACATTTGTCCAGTTAACAGAGTTTAGTTTTTGTTTGCTATGGACCTCAGACCTGGACGACTGAAGGATCACACATCTTCATGAAATATTGAAGATGAAACATCAGTTCTTAACTTGTGTGTATTTATCAAATCTACCACTAGGGGGCGCCACTGTCCTACACAAAAACATGAGAGGCTAGACCAGGGGTGTCAAACTCATTTTCACCGAGGGCCACTTCAGCAAAATGGTGTCCTCAAAGGGCCAAATGTAACTGTAAGACAGTATAAATGTCACTTAATGTAAGCAAATGTAATGTAAATTAACTACCTTTGAACGAGTTTTTAACTGTTTCTGTATTTTTTACGTATGTAGACATCTTGTGGGGCTGATTCTTTCAGCACAGCACTTGTACATGGCAGTGTGCTGCGAAGAACTCTTCCCATTAACATCTGCGCAGGTGATACATTCAGTCCAGTAACTGGAGTGTTTCTCAGGGACAAAAGTACTAGATGTGGATCAGTCCCTGTCAACAGTGCTTTCTTAAGTGCATGTTTAACAGTCTTAATGGCGTGCTCAGCCATTCCATTTGAAGAGGGAAAACCAGGGCTGGAGAATGTGAGCTTGATTTCCCATGAACTTGCGAATGACTTCATCTCATAACTGGCAAATGGTGCGTGATCGCTCACTATCTCTTTTGGAATCCCGTGCCTTGCAAAAACTGATTTCATTTTTTGAATCACAGTGAGCCGTCTTATTAGGCAGATTCATAACTTCAGGGTATTTGGTCAAGTAATCAACTAACAGGAGATATGACTGACCGTTCAGCTCAAAAATGTCTGCTCCAATTTTCATCCATGGGAGCTCTGGAACTGGATGTGGAATAAGTGGCTCCACTTGGTTTCTTGGTTGCATTTGTTGACACTGTTCACACTTTTCAATCATAGACTCAATATCACGTGACATTCCAGGCCAGTACAGAACTTTTCTCGCTTTGGCTTTTGTGCGCTGTACCCCTTGTTGAGCAAGTATCACGTGTTTGAAGTTTTGTGGTATAACAATCTTGTCTCCTACCATGACAATGTCCTTGTTGACACTGATGGTGTGTCGCAATGGCCAGTAGCTGTGGAGTATTTTGTCCAGACTTTTCCTTTTAGCAGGCCACCCGATCATGTGTCTTTCGTGCACAGCCTGTAGCCGTGCACGAGCTGTCTGCTGCTACCGCTGCTTTCAGCTTGTTGAGAGTGTCTTCACTCAATGCCTCTGTGGCCTCTAAAGCGTACACAACTCTTTCATCACTTGATGTTTCCATTTCGTTGTCATTGTCATTGGGTGTTGTGGCACGTGAAAGTGCGTCGGCTATGTACATGTGTTTGCCAGGTGTGTATGTGACAGTGAGATCGTACCTCTGCAGTTGTAACAGCATGCCTTGTAATCTTGCTGGCGCTTTACAGAGTAGCTTGCGCATAATTACTTCAAGCGGCTTGTGATCAGATTGCACTGTCACTGGTCTTCCATAGACATATTGGTGAATTTTTTTGGCAGCAAACACAATGGCTAGCAATTCTTTCTCTATTTGTGCATACCTCTTTTCTGTGTCTGTGAGTGCTCGTGACGCATAGCATACAGGTTGTCCTTCCTGCAGCAGACATGCACCCAGTCCATCTTTTGAAGAGTCAGCTTGTAATGTTAGTGATTTCCTGTGGTCATAAAATCTCAAAACTGGTGCTTGTGTCAGTGTGGACTTTAGTATTTGTAAAGCTTTGGTGTGATGTGATTGCCACTGCCATATTGTGTCCTTTTTCAGAAGCTGTCTCAAAGGAGCAGTTAGCGAAGCTTCATTTGGAATGTACTGTGTCAGAAATTATGTCATTCCAAGAAGTCGTTGAAGGCTTTGTTTGTCTTCTGGAGTAGGCATATTCACAATAGCTTTGATCTTTACGTCATCTGCTTTCTGTCCAGCTGCAGTGATGATGTGACCCATGTATTTCACTTTATTCACTTTGAACTGTATCTTGTCCTTGTTAAACTTTACATTTGCAGTTTTTGCTCTTTCCATCACTTTTTGTAGGATCTCATCATGTTCTTGTTCTGTAGCTGCTGCAATGATCATGTCATCTGCTATGATAAACACACCAGGTATATCACCAAAAAGCTCACAGTTCTTTTGTTGAAAAACCTCGCTAGCTGATTTAACTCCAAATGGGAGTCGGAGAAAACGGTACCAACCCAAGGGTGTGTTAAAAGTACAGAGCTTGGAAGATGGCTCATCCAGTTTGATTTGCCAGTAACCATATTTTTCATCCAGAATGGTGAAGATAGATTTTCCAGCTAGTTTACTGCGGACATCCTCATGTGTGGGAATGGAGTAGTGCTGGCGTTTCACTGCTCGGTTCAGATCACAAGGGTCCAACCACACCCTTAGTGTCCCGTTCTTCTTCTGTGTGACGACTAAACTGTTCACCCATTCTGTTGGTTCATTGACAGGTGTAATAACATCTCTGTTTTGTAGATCTTTCGATGTCTGTTTTCAGCGGGTTCAATATGGAGAGAGGCACATTACGACATGCGCGTATCACAGGCGTTACATCTGTATCAATGTGTATGTGGTGAAGTCCAGGAAACTCACCAAGTCCTGTGAAAACTTCTGCATACTTCTCCAAAAGTTCTGTCTTGGTGGCTGGTGGTTTAGTCATCTTTGTAGTAAGTGACTCAACTCGTTTCACCAGTTGCAGCTCTTCACATGCTTGTCCACCCAAGATTGACTTATCTGCATGGCTAGTCACAAAAAGTCAAGTACAACTTTGTTTTCCTTTACTTCACATTCAAGAGACACCACACCATCTGCGTGTATGCGAGCTCCACCAAAAGCTATGAGTGCAGTCTGTGGGCTTTAACTGAGGTGCACTATAAAGTTTTTTGTAAACTGACATGGGAAGCACATTTACATCTGCACCTGTGTCAAGCTTGAAAGTGACTGGCGACCCTTTGATTTTGACAGTCTCTATCCAACTTTTGTTAGTCTCTCTCTTGTCACTGCACAACATTCCTATGTACAGTGGATCCACTTCGGTCTCAATGTTGTTCACAGTTTTAGTATGCTAGTAGTTACTGTTCTTTACTGCAGTAGATCTACACATCTTTGCAAAATGGTTAGCTTTTTTACACTTGTGACATGTTGTTCCATAGGCTGGACACTGCTTGAGCTCATGCTTATTGCCACACTTAGTACAAACCATTTGCTTAATACTACTTGCTTTATTTGTAGGTTTTAGCGGTCGACTGTGTCCTGTTGCTTTTCTTAATGCATCCACTGACATGTCTTGTGTGACTGGAGCTGACTGCATAGCCTGAATCTGGGATTTGGCTACCTCCGCTGATCTGCATATTTCTATTGCTTTGCATAGAGTTAAGTCATTATCACGAAGCAGTCTTTCTTTTAATCTCATGTCATTAATGCTGAAAACCAACTTGTCTCTGATCATGTCGTCTTCATTACGTCCAAACTCACAGTCTTTGCTTTTCTGACGGAGTTCTGTGACATATCTGTCTATTGTGATTCCTTCTGGCATTGGATGTGACCAGAAATGATGACGCTCGAAAACAAAATTTTTTCGCGGGCTACAATAGTTCTTGAATGCTAGCATAATGTCTTCAACTGTTAGCTCGTCTCCGGCAGGGGTAATAGTCAGTGTGTTATATACTTCTAGCACCTCCTCACCGATAGTGTGTAGGAGAATGGCTGTTTTAACATTTTCATCTTTCTCCAACGCACCTGAAGCAACCATGTATAGTTGAAATCTTTGTTCCCATCTGCGCCAAGTCTCAGCCAAATTGCTGTTGAGTAGCAGAGGCGACGGCGGTTTGAATTGCTCCATGCCGTTAGCAACTTTTTAAGCTGTGTGTCCGTCTCCTGCAAGCTTACTGTTGTGGTCTTTGTTCACTCGCTTCGCAAGGCAGCTCGAACTTCTGACACCATGTTTTGGCTTTATGCTATTTGTAGTCTTTGACGTGGGTTATATGAATATAAATAACAGACCGCTGAGACAAGACTGTGGTGCAGGTCCATTGATTCTTTTTAATGACTGATACCAACTTAAACTGACAACCGTTATACAACAGCACCACCTATTGGCTGGTGGCGGTTATAGCACTGAGTGCAATATACCACACATCTTGGCAAAGTGTGCAGTTATTCGGGTGAGTGTGCTGGTCAGACTTCATACCTCTTTGCGTTTGGGTTCACACTCCCCTGGATGGTGATGGTTCGACCGGGCATGAGTCCTCCACTGATGGAGCTGCGGTACGGGACCACCTACACAAAAACACCACTTTCTTAGGTCGTTTTCACACTGCCACTAGTGAGGTCGTCGTAAAAGATCATTTGCTCCAAGTGGTGTGTTGGGGTAGGGCGTGTGGCCCAGAGTATAGGTGGTGCAGGTGTGTGAAGGCGGCCGACATCAGATGTGCTTGTATCATGTATATTTGTACAACTGGCCGCTGGAGCTGCTGTTTGTCACTGATGAGGCAGTTTGGATTAACTTAATATCAGCAACACATCTCTGGGATGGGAATCAGCTCCTCCAAATCTGAGGCCATGCTTCTCAAACAGAAAAAAGGTGGTTTGCCCTCTCCGGGGTGGTGGTGAGTCCTTGCCTCAAGTGGAGGAGTTCAAGTATCTCGGGGGGTCTTGTTAACGAATGAGGGAAGGATGAAGAGTGAGATTGTCAGGCGGATCGATCCAACATCTGCAGTGATGCGGTCGCTGTATCGGTCTGTTGTGGTGAAGAGGAGCTGAAGGAGCTGAGTCGAATGGCAAAGCTCTTGATTTACTGATCAATCTACGTTCCTACCCTCACCTATGGTCATGAGCTCTGGGTCATGACTGAAAGGACAAGATCGCAGATACAAGCGGCTGAAAATGGGTTTCCTCCGCAGGGTGGCTGGGCGCTCTCTTAGAGATAGAGTGAGGAGCTTAGTCACACTGAAGGAGCTCGGAGTGGAGCCGCTGCTCCTCTACGTCGACAGGAACCAGCTGAGGCTCGGGCATCTGTTTGCCTCCTGGACGCCTTCAAGGGAGGTGTTCCGGGCATGTCCCACCGAGCCCCGAGGCCCGAGCCCCGAGGAAGAGGACACACTGAGGGACTATGCTTCTCGGCTGGCCTGGGAATGTCTTGGTGTCCCACCAGAGGAGCTGGAGCAGTGTGTGGGGGTGAGAGAAGTCTGGGAGTTCCTCCTGCTTAGACTGCTGCCCCCCGTGACCCGGCCCCAGATAAGAGGAAGAAAATGGATGGGCGTCTCCTCCTGTGCCTGTCTGCACAGGTGAGCCTGTGCCTGTCTGTGTTCAAAAGTCTTTTTCTCCTCCTCCATCAGTGTGTACAGTCCTCACAGTGTTTTTTAGCCACAGGTGAAAGAGAAGACCACCACGTAGGGGGGGCGAGTGTGTGCGAGTGTTTTCACGGGGCTCTGTCGCTTGAAGTACGTTGTCATAGAAATAAGTTCTTTGATCAGCTGATGTGGCTCCTATGGCTCATGGTGTTGGGGGGAGAATGATGCGCGGGTGTTTGTGAACAAGACCAAAAGTAAACTATACAGGAATAAATCTAGTGCCACTAGGGGGGCGCAGACACACTTTACTTTTACTTCACTACATTTGAGAGCAGGTCTCTGTACTTTCTACTCTACTATTTCGTTATTTTTAAATTTTATTTATTTATTTGACTAAGACATTGCATGTTAATGAACAGACATGATTCAACATGAAAGTAAACACACCATTTTAGCCAAAGGCTAATTTACATCAGTTGTCACAAAAGGGCAAAAATGACACACTACACTCGTTGCACAGTCCCCATAAATGTACATTACACACGTTGAACATTACACACATTTAACATTACACACATTGAACATTACACACATTGAACATTTCACACATTTCACACATTACACACATTACACACATTTCACACATGTCACACATTTCACACATTACACACATTTCACACATTACACACATTTCACACATTACACACATTTCACACATTTCACACATTACACACATTACACACATTTCACACATTTCACACATTACACACATTACACACATTTCACACATTTCACACATTACACACATGTCACACATTTGACACATTACACACACATCACACACATTACACACATTACACACATTTCACACATTTCACACATTTCACACATTACACACATTTCACACATTTCACACATTACACACATGTCACACATTTGACACATTACACACATTTCACACATTACACACATTACACACATTTCACACATTTCACACATTTCACACATTACACACATTTCACACATTACACACATTACACACATTTCACACATTTCACACATTACACACATTTCACACATTACACACATTACACACATTACACACATTTCACACATTACACACATTTCACACATTACACACATTTCACACATTACACACATTACACACATTTCACACATTACACACATTACACACATTTCACACATTTCACACATTTCACACATTACACACATTACACACATTTCACACATTTCACACATTACACACATGTCACACATTTGACACATTACACACATTTCACACATTACACACATTACACACATTTCACACATTTCACACATTACACACATTTCACACGTTACACACATTTCACACATTACACACATTACACACATTTCACACATTACACACATTACACACATTACACACATTTCACACATTACACACATGTCACACATTTGACACATTACACACATTTCACACATTACACACATTACACACATTACACACATTTCACACATTTCACACATTTCACACATTACACACATTACACACATTTCACACATTACACACATTACACACATTACACACATTTCACACATTTCACACATTTCACACATTACACACATTTCACACATTACACAGTCTACATTCTTTCAGTCAGTTTGTTCTATTCAAGATAATTATATTTTATAGCCACCTCCTTCATATTTGCCCACACATATAAACATGTCTCTGTAGAAAAGTTAAATCACATTGTCACTATAGATGAAGCATGTTTGGTTTGACCATAACCAGTTTTTCATTGGAGCTTCAAAAGATACATTCTGACCAAAGGTTTGTCTGTGGGGGTCACAGGTCACCTCTGGTGGAGGCTCACGTGGTCCTGCCTAAATTGTCTTTATATTGAATGTTCCCCTTTAAAGGTGGTGGTGGAGGGAGTGTAGGACCTTATACATTAGACAAGCTCTTTTAAGGTTAACCATGTTGTTGAAGGTCAGTAGTCTGTGCTTTTTTCAGAACGTGACAGTGATGGTGAGAAATGGGTTTTTATTAAGTATTTTTAGACCTCTTTTTTAGAGGTTTTCAATGCTTTTAAGTGTTGTGGGGCAGGCAAAAGACTGAGAGAGGATCATAGAGTAGAAATAGGTTTTAGCAGCACTCATGTTTAAGTTACTCCGATGTGACGAAAACTCTGACCTGATTATTTGCCACATAAAATGAACATGATTTCAGCAGTGTCAAGAATAAGCTTCACATAAACAACCTTATTGTCACAGATACTTGCAAATGTTCAATGTGTTGCATGAGAGTGTTTCCTGTGACAGGAAAGAAGATGCACAGAGCATTGCCCTGCACACTTCCTGAGCTTTTGTTTTGTGTAACCAAGGTGAGGATAGAAACAGAGAACGAGAGAACAGGGTTTTGGTGGCTTTTACTGTCACGTCAAAAACAAAATCGCTCTAAATTGGGAACTTAACAGTGAATTATTTTAAATCCTTTACATTTTTGTTATTTTTGTTTGAAACTGCAGGATGTCGACTGAAAACCCCGACATTCTTGATGAGGCAGATACAAAGGTGAGTGTCATGTTTACATGGGGAAAATGAAATCATCACATTGAATTTTAAAGTGTAAATATGTAATTCTCTTCTGTTGCAGGATGAAATTCACAAACTCCTACTTGAACTCAAATCTGCATCTCCTGAGATACATGAATGTTTGTTTGAGATTTCATATTAACTACTATGCATTATATTTTAAAGTCATTTCAGGGTTTGTTTTGTAAATTCTCTTCTTTCTACTGAAGGTGGTCGTAAACTTGTCGAGATCCATAAGGAGCAAAGGCCAATGACAGAGGAGGAATTGAAGAAAGCTCTTACACTTTTGAAGCCAAAGCCAAAGCCAAAGCCAAAGCCAAAGCCAAAGCCAAAGCCAAAGCAAGGTGAGTCAACTAGAAAACTTACCCGATGTTAGCTTACACGTTAAATATCTTTCTATAAAACAGAGGCATTGAAGATATTTAGCTTATTTATGTTAGAAAATACAAATTTTGTTTTTTTCTGTCATTTTCACACTGTAGTATTACTAAAAAGTCCTGGCTTGTAACAGTTGTTCACTTTAAGGGACTCATAGTTAAAAGACTGATTTTGCAGCTTTGTGGACTCGGTGTCTAACAAAAATGATTCGACTGAAGAGATGTAGTTTTTTATTTTATTTTTTTGCCCTCCACTCGACATTATCACACCAAATAAAAAAATGTTGCATTTGATACATTTGGGTCCATATGTTTAGTTTTATAAACACAAACAGCAGAAACTGAGACTTTGTCTAAACTACTTTATGAAACATGTGTATCAAACAACGAGGAGCCGTCCATTATTCAACTCTACCGTACGATGTGGAGTCGTGGCTCATTTTTATTTATTTATTTATTTGAAGGACAACGTGCAGATACATTAAAAAGATGGCTGCACCAGATTTAGCAAAATGCTATTTTCCATCTGTAGTCCTTTGCGCCACAAACATTAAAACACAATTCACATATAAAAAGTACAATATAACAAGACAATATATAATTGTGCAGAATTTTAAATACAAAGTGCAAACTACAAGTTATTAAAGTGTAAGATATAGAAAAAGTGCAACAAATATCAGAATAAATACAGTGTAATCGCTATCAGATGGTACCACGAGGGTAACATCTGATGGCCGAATACCCATCTGGTATTGTTAATGTGAGCAGGACTGATGGTCATGAAGCCAGTTTTTAACAGCCCATGAAAAGCTGTGATAATCTGCTATGTTTTTAAGACTTTCTGGAAGCCCGTTCCATTCCTTGATGGCTTTAAAGGAGAAGGCAGATTGAGAAAAAGCAGACTTTCTTTTAGGTACACTGCAGTCACCCCTAGACACGGACCTTAACACTCTACTTGTTAATTGAGAGCGAGGCTGTACATAGGTCTTCAGTGGGGGTGGGGCAGCATCATGCAGAATTTTATGTACCAGGCGAATATCGGAGTACCTGATCAAGTTGTCAAAGCTTAATATTTTAAATCTGTCCAATATGTGGCAATGGTGGTAACGTCTGGGCTTTTTATCGAGGATTTTCAACGCCTGATTATGCAGTGATCTAAAAGGATTTAGTGCTGTTATTTTGGCTTGAGACCATGAGGAAATACATTACAAAATGTGAGATATAATCATAGCATTGAGATAAGATTTTGCAGCTTCTAACGATAATGAGCTTCTAATGTGCTGGAAGTTAGATGTTGAATTTCAAGACATTACAAACCTTTTTAATATGTTTTTTAAAATTAAGGGTAGGGTCTAATATGACTCCCAGATATTTAACTTCCTCGACATTTTTAATCATGCAACCATTCACATAGATATTTGGACATACATTTTGACTTGGTTTGTTTGAGAAGTACATTGTAACAGTTTTCTCAGTATTCAGAGTAAGGAAGGACTTATTAAACCATTCTGTAGCTTTTACCATTGCCACAGAAAGCTTAGCTGCAACAGAATTTGCGTCGGGACCGTGTGTAAAGAATACTGTATCATCAGCGTACATCACGATTTCTATATCGGCTCGAGCTGAAAACACTTGGAGATGGACATCTCTCGATTTGTCTCAGCTTATTTTTCTATTTATCACAAACCTTTGGTGTGTGGTGTTATTTTTGAATATGTTTAATGACTAAAGCTTTATGATCATTATAATATAATTGTATAATAATATAGAATATTATTATACCTTAAGCTATGTTATTGGGTCTAATAAATAATAATAATGGACATTTTGTTACCATTATGTTTCATCTATCAGGGCAATAGCCAGTCATGTGACTTTCTCACACGTCCCATCACAGATAAGCCCTCTGTGGATTTGTCCACGACAAATAAATTGTCTTGTATGAACTTTTTAAAAATACAATTTTAAGAGAGGCATCTTGTTAGATAGCACCTTGATTTGCACGTCATTGAGTTGAGCTCACAAACCCGCATAAACGCTCTACTGGCTTTTTTCAAACAAAAAAAATTAATGAATGAAAAATTCCAACCACAAGTATCATAGCAACCAAAGAGCCAATCAGGAGCGAGGCTGTTGAAAGTAACGCCTCTTGGTGAATTTTCAACTGAAACATATTTTCGGCTTTCAGGCAAATTCAAGCTCCCGTCATTGGATTCGATTCTGAAGACAGTCAAGGTCTTAACAGTGATCGAATCAAAAACCTTTGGTGCTCATGAGGAAATTCTGAAGTTAATAAATGTACGGGAACATTCTACTGACTACGAGTGGGTCCTGGTCTTCTGTCCTGTCATTTCTCGAGTTTGGACAGACGTGGACACGGCCTTGGAAAATATTCCAGGTAAATATTGTACATGCGCCTTTTTCCACATTTAACCTGCAAAACTCGACATAAACTTCAATATAAACACAGAAAAGTCAAATATATAATGTCCTGGCTGATATCACTAGAATCCAGACTCCTGATAGAACATTTGTACCTGTGTTAATGTATTTTGGACTGATTTTTATGTTTTTGTCCAACTAAATTATTATTATTGATTATTATCAACATAATTATTATGAAATTTATGTTTAAAATACAGCATCATGCTACAGAGAAATTCGGCAGATACTACAATATTATGGTTTGTATGTGTTTTTTTTAGAGGAAGCAAAACAGAAGAAAACAGTTTTGGTGCTGATGTATTACACAAGAGATGTCACTTTTTCTACAGCGACTGAAATGCATCCAGACGTTAAGTTCAGCGTTGACGTTCTCTTCCATGACACTGGCTTTTTGGACTGTGACAAAAACAAACAAGCCATAAAGGAACTGAAAAAAATCTTACAATCTAAAAAAGAGACGAATAAAGTAAAAGAGGATTGTGGATAAAAGTTTCCCTAAAAATTAACATGGCAATGGATTCATTTAAATTTATGAGCAACTTTAGCCGTTTTGTAAAATTATCATTGATGATCCTGAATTTGTAGAAAACCTGTGGGTCAGAAAATGTTATTATATCTTATTTTATCATTTGTACCTTCACTATTTTTATTTGACAAATATAGACACATTTTATTTATCTACATTTATTGGGAGTTTATCTCAAAAACACCACATCTTTGTTTAATTTTTAAATAAATTGCCACAGAGCAGCAGGAATATTCTCAGATAAAACATTTGTGTACATATGTAAAGCTTGTTGTGAACAAACTGTTAAAATACATTTTGATAACATGGTTTGGTTTATTTTGAATTTATTAAACTAGATCTGCTATTTAATGGAAAGTTGTGCATCATCCCCTTTGTCCTACAACTTTGGACTATTTTTTGTTTTGTTTTTTTTTTTCCATGGAGAGTCCGAAACCTTCTATTTTCTGTGGGGATGTTGTTATTTGCTGGAATGTTCAACCAAACAGCATAAAATCTGGAGATAGATGGAGATTGATTGTTTCTTAGCAATTTAAAAATAAAAAACAATTGGAAACTGTGGGACATGTCTGTGGCAAAGCAATAAAGTTTCCATGACCTCCACCAGAAAAGTTACACGGTGCACCTTTTTTTAGTCTGGTACTGTACATTTACAAGAAACCAGCACTGATTTCCTCACACTTTTGTCCTGTTTGTGAGTTAACTTCACCCACACTGAGAATACTCCCTGCAGTGGGCTATAATGAGAGTCAGTAACATTCAGACCTGTATTTTGCCCTCACGGCTGATGTGGACACAGATCTGCAGGTAGATAATCTCCATGACAACGGACAGGTGTATTATCCACTTTTATGACGTCACCTTGAATTACCAACAGAGTGAAACTACAAAAAGAAAAGAAATAAACAGCTACATGACTATATGGTCTAAATACTAACACTGACCAAAACTACATCTTGCAAAAGTATAATTTTTCAGTACAAATATGCACAAATGATTGAAAATATGCTCTCTAAAACTCTTATTGCCTTTTTCAGTGTGTTGTATTTCTAATTCTACGGCAATTAACAGTAAAATTTAGCATTAAAATTAGCATTAAACACTCACAGTGCCTCCTGCTGGCGGAGGGGAAAACTACGCCAGCACAGCCTGCTTGAGTAATTTAAAAAAAACAAAAAAACTCCACAAGACTATACTTTCATACTTATAATTGCCCAACTTTTATATTTTATTGTATCGTTTTTAAATAATCGTCTCTATTATAGTAAAGTTACTCACCAATTAAGGTTTTAACAAGCCATAATTATTGGGTCGTTCTTATCTTCTCTTGGCTTTTAAATATATTTTAAAAGCAGGGAGTTTAGGACTACACATAAAATACAACTGGACAGTAAAGCCATAATGACTCTGTAGTAAATGTTAAAGGACACATATGATGAATACTTGTGGCTTTAATTCCCTTTTAAACATGTTTTTGGTCAGTTTGGGATAAACATTTCACATTTTCTCACTTAAAATAATGTCTGCACTTGGATAATGTGCAGCTCCGTCTCCAATGAGGCATTTAGCCATAAGAGCTCAGCAACAGGAACAGACGATTACAAAATACATCTGGTCAAACGCTAAAAAAGTGAATTCAGCATAAAATGTGTCCTGTGTATGATGTTCATCTTATAGAAAACTGTTTTGCATGTGTTTGGCCCCTGGTGTTTGGCCCCTGGTGTTTGGTCCCTGGTGTGTGGTCCCTGGTGTTTGGTCCCTGGTGTTTAGTCCCTGGTGTTTGGCCCCTGGTGTTTGACCCCTGGTGTTTGGTCCCTGGTGTGTGGTCCCTGGTGTTTGGTCCCTGGTGTGTGGTCCCTGGTGTTTGGTCCCTGGTGTGTGGTCCCTGGTGTTTGGTCCCTGGTGTTTGGCCCCTGGTGTGTGGCCCCTGGTGTTTAGTCCCTGGTGTTTGGCCCCTGGTGTTTGACCCCTGGTGTTTGGTCCCTGGTGTTTGGCCCCTGGTGTTTGGCCCCTAGGAGCTGGAATCGAACCAACAACCTGTGTGTGGATCTGACCACTCAACCAGTGATGTTTATGTCAAGTGTGGAATTCAAACCACCAACCCTTACATCAGTGGACCCACTACCAACTGAGGTATTGTCGCCATATATCATAAGAAACTAAAATACAAAATGTAAAGTTCTACCTTTTCTAAATTATGTAAAAAATGCTATTTGAATGACAGACAAGATGTAGTCTATACTCACTCCTAAACATTTGTCCAGTTAACAGAGTTTAGTTTTTGTTTGCTATGGACCTCAGACCTGGACGACTGAAGGATCACACATCTTCATGAAATATTGAAGATGAAACATCAGTTCTTAACTTTGTGTATTTATCAAATCTACCACTAGGGGGCGCCACTGTCCTACACAAAAACATGAGAAGCTAGACCAGGGGTATCAAACTCATTTTCACCGAGGGCCACTTCAGCAAAATGGTGTCCTCAAAGGGCCAAATGTAACTGTAAGACAGTATAAATGTCACTTAATGTAAGCAAATGTAATGTAAATTAACTACCTTTGAACGAGTTTTTAACTGTTTCTGTATTTATTACGTATTAAGGTACAAATATTGCATTTGCATTTGGATAGATGTAAAAGTGATGGCTGTGTAACTGCGCATCTCCTGAAAAACTGACATTTTAAGACAATCACACCTTTTATATGACCTTGTCACGGGCCACATAAAATGACATGGCGGGCCACATTTGGCCCACGGGGCTTGAGTTTGACACAGTCGCTCTGGAGCAGTGGTGGATGAAGTACTCAAGATTGTTACTTGAGTAAAAGTACAGATACAGACGTAAAAAGTTACTCAAATAAAAGTAAAATTATAACATGTAAGTAAACATACAAGTAAAAGTATTTAAGTACCTGTTTAAAAATGTACTTTAAGGGTAAAAAGTAAAAGTACTTCACACTACTCAACAGTGTTTTTGTTAAAGCGTAATGTAGTGATAAAGAAAAGATTATATATATATATATATATATATATATATATATATATATATTTATAATGTGTGTGTGTGTACACACATTTCAGCGAATGTCTCAGACAGTGGAGTGCAGAGGAAGAGGAGCTGGAGGAACCATCATGGAAGGACAAGCCCCTGCATGGGATGTACCACCGGAACATGACTGAAGTGGCTGATATCAAGAAATCCTACCAATGGCTTGAGAAAGCTGGACTGAAGGACAGCACAGAGGCACTCATCCTGGCTGCACAGGACCAGGCCTTGAGCACTAGAGCGATAGAGGCCCAGATCTACCACACCAGACAAGACCCACGGTGTAGGCTGTGCAAAGAGGCCCCTGAGACAATCCAGCACATAACTGCAGGGTGTAAGATGCTGCAGGGAAAGCAAACATGGAGCGACATAACCAAGTGGGGGCATAGTGTACAGAAACATCCGTACAGAGTACGGACTGGAAACCCCCAGGTCTAGGTGGGAAACACCTCCAAAGGTAGTGGAGAATGATCGAGCCAAGATCCTGTGGGACTTCCAGATACAGACTGACAGAATGGTGATGGCGAACCAACCGGACATAGTGGTGGTGGATAAACAACAGAACAAAGCCGTTGTGGTGGACATTGCAGTACCAAGCGATGGGAACATCAGGAAAAAGGAGCATGAGAAACTAGAGAAATACCAGGGGCTCAAAGAAGAGCTGGAGAAGGCCTGGAAGGGGGTGGAAGGGGAAGGCCTCAGTGGTGCCCGTGGTCATCGGAGCACTCGGGGTAGTGACCCCCAAACTGTAGGAGTGGCTACAGCAGATCCCAGGAAAAACATCAGACATCCAGTCCAGAAAAGCGCAGTACTAGGAACAGCAAAGATACTGCGCAGAACCCTCAAGCTCCCAGGCCTCTGGTAGAGGTCCTGAGTGTGGAAAAAGAGGGGATAAAGACCACCCGCGGAGGGTGAGGAGGAGATTTTTTTTATTTTTTATATATATATATATATATATATATATATATATATATATATATATATATATATATATATATATATATATATATGTACACACACACACACACACACACACACACACACACACATATATATATACACACATATGTTTTGGTGTCAGTAAAATAATAAATAATCATATGAAAAGTACTTTTTACTTTACTTTTTTTTTCAGTCTACTTCAAAAATATAGTGGAGTAGAAAGTACAGATACTGCTCTCATATGTGGTGAAGTAAAAGTAAAAAGTTTAGGCTGTAAAATGTACTTAAGTAAAGTACAGATACTTAAAATTTCTACTTAAGTTCAGTACATCTCTACTTTTACTTTGTACCTTCCACCTCTGGTCTGGGGGACATGTAGCTCTGGTTGCCATGGTAATGTGTTAGCATCTGTGGCTAGGAACTAGGCTAAAATGTAATTTTTTTTTTTTGTGTTGTGTTTTATTTTATGCTGTAAGTTGGTATGTTTTATGCTGTATTGTGGAACTTTTTAAGCAAAGTAAAGACATGTCTATAAAAACAATCAGGTGACTTTCATCTTCCTTGGCAAAGTGTGCAGTTATTCGGGTGAGTGTGCTGGTCAGACTTCTTACCTCTTTGCGTTTGGGTTCACACTCCCCTGGATGGTGATGGTTCAACCGGGCATGAGTCCTCCACTGATGGAGCTGCGGTACGGGACCACCTACACAAAAACACCACTTTCTTAGGTCATTTTCACACTGCCACTAGTGAGGTCGTCGTAAAAGATCATTTGCTCCAAGTGGTGTGTTGGGGTAGGGCGTGTGGCCCAGAGTATAGGTGGTGCAGGTGTGTGAAGGCGGCCGACATCAGATGTGCTTGTATCATGTATATTTGTACAACTGGCCGCTGGAGCTGCTGTTTGTCACTGATGAGGCAGTTTGGATTAACTTAATATCAGCAACACATCTCCTGGGATGGGAATCAGCTCCTCCAAATCTGAGGCCATGCTTCTCAAACAGAAAAAGGTGGTTTGCCCTCTCCGGGTGGGTGGTGAGTCCTTGCCTCAAGTGGAGGAGTTCAAGTATCTCGGGGTCTTGTTAACGAATGAGGGAAGGATGAAGAGTGAGATTGTCAGGCGGATCGATCCAACATCTGCAGTGATGCGGTCGCTGTATCGGTCTGTTGTGGTGAAGAGGAGCTGAGTCGAACGGCAAAGCTCTTGATTTACTGATCAATCTACGTTCCTGCCTTCACCTATGGTCATGAGGTCTGGGTCATGACTGAAAGGACAAGATCGCAGATACAAGCGGCTGAAATGGGTTTCCTCCGCAGGGTGGCTGGGCGCTCTCTTAGAGATAGAGTGAGGAGCTTAGTCACACTGAAGGAGCTCGGAGTGGAGCCGCTGCTCCTCTACGTCGACAGGAACCAGCTGAGGCTCGGGCATCTGTTTGCCTCCTGGACGCCTTTCAAGGGAGATGTTCCGGGCATGTCCCACCGAGAAGAGGCCCCGAGGAAGACCCAGGACACACTGGAGGGACTATGCTTCTCGGCTGGCCTGGGAATGTCTTGGTGTCCCACCAGAGGAGCTGGAGCACGTGTCTGGGGTGAGAGAAGTCTGGGAGTTCCTGCTTAGACTGCTGCCCCCCGTGACCCGGCCCCAGATAAGAGGAAGAAAATGGATGGGCGTCTCCTCCTGTGCCTGTCTGCACAGGTGAGCCTGTGCCTGTCTGTGTTCAAAAGTCTTTTTCTCCTCCTCCATCAGTGTGTACAGTCCTCACAGTGTTTTAGCCACAGGTGAAAGAGAAGACCACCACGTAGGGGGGGCGAGTGTGTGCGAGTGTTTTCACGGGGCTCTGTCGCTTGAAGTACGTTGTCATAGAAATAAGTTCTTTGATCAGCTGATGTGGCTCCTATGGCTCATGGTGTTTGGGGAGAATGATGCGCGGTGTTTGTGAACAAGACCAAAAGTAAACTATACAGGAATAAATCTAGTGCCACTAGGGGGCGCAGACACACTTTACTTTTACTTCACTACATTTGAGAGCAGGTCTCTGTACTTTCTACTCTACTATTTCGTTATTTTTAAATTTTATTTATTTATTTGACTAAGACATTGCATGTTAATGAACAGACATGATTCAACATGAAAGTAAACACACCATTTTAGCCAAAGGCTAATTTACATCAGTTGTCACAAAAGGGCAAAAATGACACACTACACTCGTTGCACAGTCCCCATAAATGTACATTACACACGTTGAACATTACACACATTTAACATTACACACATTGAACATTACACACATTTCACACATGTCACACATTTCACACGTCACACATTTCACACATTACACACATGTCACACATTTGACACATTACACACATTTCACACATTACACACATTTCACACATTTCACACATTACACACATTACACACATTTCACACATTACACACATTTCACACATTTCACACATTACACAGTCTACATTCTTTCAGTCAGTTTGTTCTATTCAAGATAATTATATTTTATAGCCACCTCCTTCATATTTGCCCACACATATAAACATGTCTCTGTAGAAAAGTTAAATCACATTGTCACTATAGATGAAGCATGTTTGGTTTGACCATAACCAGTTTTTCATTGGAGCTTCAAAAGATACATTCTGACCAAAGGTTTGTCTGTGGGGGTCACAGGTCACCTCTGGTGGAGGCTCACGTGGTCCTGCCTAAATTGTCTTTATATTGAATGTTCCCCTTTAAAGGTGGTGGTGGAGGGAGTGTAGGACCTTATACATTAGACAAGCTCTTTTAAGGTTAACCATGTTGTTGAAGGTCAGTAGTCTGTGCTTTTTTCAGAACGTGACAGTGATGGTGAGAAATGGGTTTTTATTAAGTATTTTTAGACCTCTTTTTTAGAGGTTTTCAATGCTTTTTAAGTGTTGTGGGGCAGGCAAAAGACTGAGAGAGGATCATAGAGTAGAAATAGGTTTTAGCAGCACTCATGTTTAAGTTACTCCGATGTGACGAAAACTCTGACCTGATCATTTGCCACATAAAATGAACATGATTTCAGCAGTGTCAAGAATAAGCTTCACATAAACAACCTTATTGTCACAGATACTTGCAAATGTTCAATGTGTTGCATGAGAGTGTTTCCTGTGACAGGAAAGAAGATGCACAGAGCATTGCCCTGCACACTTCCTGAGCTTTTGTTTTGTGTAACCAAGGTGAGGATAGAAACAGAACGAGAGAACAGGATTTTGGTGGCTTTTACTGTCACGTCAAAAACAAAATCGCTCTAAATTGGGAACTTAACAGTGAATTATTTTAAATCCTTTACATTTTTGTTATTTTTGTTTGAAACTGCAGGATGTCGACTGAAAACCCCGACATTCTTGATGAGGCAGATACAAAGGTGAGTGTCATGTTTACATGGGGAAAATGAAATCATCACATTTAATTTTAAAGTGTAAATATGTAATTCTCTTCTGTTGCAGAATGAAATTCACAAACTCCTACTTGAACTCAAATCTGTGTCTCCTGAGACATATGAATGTTTGAGATTTCATATTAACTACTATGTATTATATTTTTAAGTCATTGCAGGGTTTGTTTTGTAAATTCTCTTCTTTCTACTGAAGTTGGTCGTAAACTTGTCGAGACCTATGAGGAGCAAAGACCATTAACAGAGGAGGAATTGAAGAAAGCTCTTACACTTTTGAAGCCAAAGCCAAAGCAAGGTGAGTCAACTTGAAAACTTACCCGATGTTAGCTTACACGTTAAATATCTTTCTATAAAACAGAGGCATTGAAGATATTTGGCTCATTTATGTTAGAAAATACAAATGTTTTTTTCTGTCATTTTCACACTGTAGTATTACTAAAAAGTCCTGGCATGTAACAGTTGTTCACTTTAAGGGACTCATAGTTAAAAGACTGATTTTGCAGCTTTGTGGACTCGGTGTCTAACAAAAATGATTCGACTGAAGAGATGTAGATTTTTCTTTTGCCTTCCACTCGACATTATCACACCAAATAAAAATTATTTGGGTCCATATGTTTAGTTTTATAAACACAAACAGCAGAAACTGAGACTTTATGTCTTTTTTTACTTTATGAAACATGTGTATGAAACAACGAGGAGCCGTCCATTACAACGAGACGTGAGCCGTCTGAAAACACTTGGAGTACTCGTACCGTACGACGTGGAGTCGTGGCTCGAGCTGAAACACTTGGAGATGGACATCTCTCGATTTGTCTCAGCTTATTTTTTCTATTTATCACAAACCTTTGAATATGTTTAATGACTAAAGCTTTATGATCATTATAATATAATTGTATAATAATATAGAATATTATTATACCTTAAGCTATGTTATTGGGTCTAATAAATAATAATAATGGACATTTTGCTACTATTATGTTTCATCTATCAGGGCAATAGCCAGTCATGTGACTTTCTCACACGTCCCATCACAGATAAGCCCTCTGTGGATTTGTCCACGACAAATAAATTGTCTTGTATGAATTTTTAAAAATACAATTTTAAGAGAGGCATCTTGTTAGATAGCACCTTGATTTGCACGACATTGAGTTGATCTCACAAATCTGCATAAACGCTCTTCTGGCTTTTTTCAAACAAAAAAATGAATGAATGAAAAATTCCAACCACAAGTATCATAGCAACCAAAGAGCCAATCAGGAGCGAGGCTGTTGAAAGTAACGCCTCTTGGTGAATTTTCAACTGAAACATATTTTCGGCTTTCAGGCAAATTCAAGCTCCCGTCATTGGATTCGATTCTGAAGACAGTCAAGGTCTTAACAGTGATCGAATCAAAAACCTTTGGTGCTCATGAGGAAATTCTGAAGTTAATAAATGTACAGGAACATTCTACTGACTACGAGTGGGTCCTGGTCTTCTGTCCTGTCATTTCTCGAGTTTTGATAGACGTGGACACGGCCTTGGCAAATATTCCAGGTAAATATTGTACATGCGCCTTTTTCCACATTTAACCTGCAAAACTCGACCTAAACTTAAATATAAACACAGAAAAGTCAAATATATAATGTCCTGGCTGATATCACTAGAATCCAGACTCCTGATAGGACATTTGTACCTGTGTTAATGTATTTTGGACTGATTCTTATGTTTTTGTCCAACTAAATTATTATTATTGATTATTATCAACATAATTATTATGAAATTTATGTTTAAAATACAGCATCATGCTACAAGGTTTGTGCCTTAGAGAAATTCGGCAGATACTATAATATTATGGTTTGTATGTGTTTTTTTTAGAGGAAGCAAAACAGAAGAAAACAGTTTTGGTGCTGATGTATTACACAAGAGATGTCACTTTTTCTACAGCGACTGAAATGCATCCAGACGTTAAGTTCAGCGTTGACGTTCTCTTCCATGACACTGGCTTTTTGGACTGTGACAAAAACAAACAAGCCATAAAGGAACTGAAAAAAATCTTACAATCTAAAAGAATGATATGGTAAAAGTAGAGATGAATACCTAAAGAAGCCTAAAAATGAACATGGCAATGGATTCATTTAAATTTATGAGCAGCTTTAGCCGTTTTGTAAAATTATCATTGATGATCCTGAATTTGTAGAAAACCTGTGGGTCAGAAAATGTTATTATATCTTATTTTATCATTTGTACCTTCACTATTTTTATTTGACAAATATAGACACATTTTATTTATGTCATGATCCACGTTCCGCTGTCCACGTTTTCCCTGCCTCCTGTGATCTCTCTCTCCCGCCCTGCTTCTCCTCCACGCACCTGCACCTCGTCAACCCTGATTAGCACCACCTGGGGAGGATAAATGGGACCCACGCCTGTCATTCGGTGCAAGTCAGTCCGCGTGACAACGTGAATACTTTGCCTTACTTGGATTGCTGCATGTCTTGGTTTTTGAATACTTACTGGATTTTTGCTACTCCTCCAGACTCGTGCTCCCGGATTTCTCCTGCTCCTGTGCCTCTGATCCTGCTGCTGCCGCCTCCTGCCTCGCTCTCCCGGTATAGTCCCGCTTTGTCTTGTCTTCGCACTTACCAGTACTCTGATCACTGCTCCTCGCTCCCGGCTCCACGTCCTGTGTCCTCGACTTACCTGCTCCTCGCTCCCGGCTTCACGTCCCGCCTCTCCGGCTTGCCTACTCCTGGTTCCTGGTTCCGCGTCCCGCTCCTGTGTCTCCAGCCCCGTTTGCCCCCATATTTGACTCTATTGAACGTATTTTGTGCACTACTGTAAATAAACAGTAAAACCGCTCCCGGTCTGCATTTTGGTCCGCTTCACCCCACATTACGACAATTTATCTACATTTATTGGGAGTTTATCTCAAAAACACCACATCTTTGTTTAATTTTTAAATAAATTGCCACAGAGCAGCAGGAATATTCTCAGATAAAACATTTGTGTATGTAAAGCTTGTTGTGAATTCACTGTTAAAATACAGTTTGATAACATGGTTTGGTTCATTTTGAATTTATTAAACTAGATCTGCTATTTAATGGAAAGTTGTGCATCATCCCCTTTGTCCTACAACTTTGGACTATTTTTTGTTTTTTGTTTTTTTTCCATGGAGAGTCCGAAACCTTCTATTTTCTGTGGGGATGTTGTTATTTGCTGGAATGTTCAACCAAACAGCATAAAATCTGGAGATAGATGGAGATTGTTTCTTGCCAATTAAAAATAAAACTTAAAAAATGTACTGTGGGACATGTCTGTGGCAAAGCAATAAAGTTTCCATGACCGCCACCAGAAAAGTTACACGGTGCACCTTTTTTTAGTCTGGTACTGTACATTTACAAGAAACCAGCACTGATTTCCTCACACTTTTGTCCTGTTTGTGAGTTAACTTCACCCACACTGAGAATACTCCCTGCAGTGGGCTATAATGAGAGTCAGTAACATTCAGACCTGTATTTTGCCTTCACGGCTGATGTGGACACAGATCTGCAGGTAGATAATCTCCATGACAACGGACAGGTGTATTATCCACTTTTATGACATTACCTTGAATTACAAACAGAGTGAAACTACAATCAGAAAAGAAAGAAACAGCTACATTACTATATGGTCTAAATCACCAACCTTTTTGAAACCGAGGGCTACTTCGTGGGTACCCAGTCATACGAAGGGCTACCAGTTTGATTCGCTCTTCTGAAATGACAAATATACTCAGTTTGGGCATCTTATCTCAAAAATGTAATTAGTTATAGTTACAAGTTACTTCTCCCAAAAAGTAACTGAGTTACCAACTAGTTACTAGGCAAAGTTACTATGCCGTTACTTACTTTGTTAAAACAATAAAAACACAACTGATGTGAAGCTTTAACATTTATTTCACTTTAACAGATTGTAATTATATTGCATTTGTTTAAAGTGATTCATATGTGACACCAGCCTGGACACTTAAGTCACATTTAAACATATGTCCATATCAAATATGTCACAGTAGTTTGTGTAAAGTTGGAGGAGGAGGCGCCGTGCGTCACGTTTCTGATCAAAACTCAAGTCGGACCCAATCAGCTGTCAATGCACGTGTGACAGGACACCATTTCCCATCATGCATTAAGCGTTTGTAGTCCATGCAGGCGGCCGCAGTCGGTGGAGCTGCTGCGCTCACCTCGCTCAAAAATTGCGGCCGTGTCTCAATTCGCCAAATGCACCATGAACTGTTCGAAGTGCGGGTCGAAGTACCGCCCGACTTAAATGCGCCGTTCGAGCGGCGCATTTTAGACACTTTGGTGAATTGAGACGCGGCCTGCGTCGGCCTCGCTCTCACGAGATTATCTGCGCCCGCCTTCCTCATCTCAAACAAGCCTCTCACCCCGAGCCTCTTTCACCAAAGAAACACAACAGCTGCAGCTCCTCGTCTGAGAGACTCTGATGAAGAGCAGAGTGAACTGAAGTAATAGTAACGCGCCACATTTTACTGTCAGTAACGGTAACGGCGTTGGGACGCTGGGAAAAGTAATTAGTTACATTACTCCGTTAGTAAAAAAAAACAACACGTTAGTAACACCGTTATTGTTTAACGCCGTTATTCCCAACACTGGTATACATTATGTAATGTTAAAGAAAAGAAAAAGTTGCTTTTTCAGATTTTTTTTTTTTCTCTGGTCTCGTGAAAACAACCTGTTGCTTACCTGAAGCTGCCTTTATCTCACGTGCCTTTCCTGCCCGTAGTTTACGTCCTGGCTGTAGTTCGCTCGGTAACTTTTGTGACACGTAGTGAAATGTCCCTCCACATTGTGCCGCTTTGCCATCGCCACAGTCGCGCCGCAGATGAGACACACGCAGGTTTATTTTACAGTCATGAAACTACATTCAGAGCTAATGTTCACAGCGCTCGCGAGCGGAGCACTGGTTTTGTCACGCGCACAATACTGACCTTTGACCTGAGGAGGTCAGAGTTCACCTTAACTTTTCTAAACTTCATGTATAATGAATATATTTTTAAGATGTTGTCATTTTTAAATCTATATAAATGTAAGGGTAATTAAAAAAAATAGCAACAGAATAAAATAAAATTTTAGATGCAGCTCATTAGTGAGTTGTGCTATTTTTAGAAGCGGCCTGCGGGCGCCTCATGTAGGCCTTGGGGGCGACCTGGTGCTCGCGGGCATACGGTTGGTGACCCCTGGTCTAAATACTAACACTGACCAAAACTACATCTTGCAAAAGTATTATTTATAGTACAAATATGCACAAATGATTGAAAATATGCTCTCTAAAACTCTTAGTGCATTTTTCAGTGTGTTGTATTTCTAATTCTACGGCAATTAACAGTAAAATAAACACTCACAGTGCCTCCTTCTGGCAGAGGGGAAAACTACGCCAGCACGGCCTGCTTGAGTAATTAAAAAAAAACAAAAAAAACTCCACAAGACTATACTTTCATACTTATAATTGCCCAACATTTATATTTTATTGTATAATTTTTAAATAATTGTCTCTATTATAGTAAAGTTACTCACCAATTAAGGTTTTAACAAGCCATAATTATTGGGTCGTTCTTATCTTCTCTTGGCTTTTAAATACATTTTAAAAGCAGGGAGTTTAGGACTACACATAAAATACAACTGGACAGTAAAGCCATAATGACTCTGTAGTAAATGTTAAAGGACACATATGATGAATACTTGTGGCTTTAATTCCCTTTTAAACATGTTTTTGGTCAGTTTGGGATAAACATTTCACATTTTCTCACTTAAAATAATGTCTGCACTTGGATAATGTGCAGCTCCGTCTCCAATGAGGCATTTAGCCATAAGAGCTCAGCAACAGGAACAGACGATTACAAAATACATCTGGTCAAACGCTAAAAAAGTTAATTCAGCATAATATGCGTCCTGTGCATGATGTTCATCTTATAGAAAACTGTTTTGCATGTGTTTGGTCCCTGGTGTTTGGCCCCTGGTGTTTGGCCCCTGGTGTTTGGCCCCTGGTTTTGCTCAGGCCACGACTGAGGTGAGAGTTACATCCCCGTCGATCTCGAGGCTGGTGGAAGCGGTGCCTGTAATCGTGAGCCTGCAATATAAAAATGATATTTAAAGTAAGTGTATGTAGTCTGCCTCTTACTGTTTTAAAAAGGTACTCGCTCAATGCACTTTCATAAAGAAGGTGCAGAACATGGACAACAGCAAGCTCCACATTTTATCGGGCGTGTTATGGTTAAAATCTCACGTCCAAAATTGTCATATATGTGTATGGTGAAAGGTCTGAGCGGACCGTAAAACTGCATCGTGAAAAAGTCTCGATCGTTCTCTCGCGCTGTAAAAATCTGCTGCCCCGTGCTGTTTTTGATGACGTAATTGTTGCTCATCTCCCATCCGATGATCATTTCGGCGTAGTCGACCTTTTGCTGTACGAGTATTTGGTCGAGTTGGGTGAGGTACTCGAGTCCAGGGGGGCAGCCCGGGATGGAGGGTCCCGGATTAGGGATAGGGCCCGGAGCAGCAGGTACGGAGTTGTACGGAGGAGGAGGTCCAGGAGGAGAGAAAGATGAGTTGGGAAAAGGATGGACCGTGTTTTGCATCCCGATGTAGTAGGGGGCGCTGTCGGCTGGGAACGCCATGGTGTTAAGCTGAGAGAGAAAAAGAGAAGGAAGAAGAGAAGTTTTAGAAGTTATTAATGTCTTTAATACCTAAACTCCACCCACAAATACATTTCAAATAGAGCTGATAAACTGCACCTGGAGAGGGGCGGAGTCTGGAGGAGTAAAGGGGAGAGTGAGGAGGGAGGAGGGGCGGCGTCTGGAGGTATAAGGAACAGTCTGATTGGTCTGACAGGTGTCCAACCTTCAAACTCCGCCCCTGCAGCCAGGTGTTTGTATCAGAAACACCTGTCTGTAATCAGGGCAGTTCTGCGTGATGTCACCAAGTACTTGAGAGTGCAGTTGTCACAGGAGGGAGCTACCAGACACCAGGATGAAGTAGAAGAAAGGTCGGTCAGTCAGGCTTAACAATGAGGCCTAAAGATATGAATTATTAAAAGGAAGTTTCAAAAGAAAATGGAGAAACAAATATATTTTTACGGTGATCCAAACATTAACATCACTGTGTTTGATTTTACATTTAGGACACATTTTACAAAGGACACATTTTAAACCTGCACTACGGAACTTTTCTGCTTCTGTATATGTTATTGTTCTGCTTGAAATGTTCCTGTTTGGCATCAAACTATCTCCAAGGAAACAAGCAGGTGACAGCCCCATAAGACCATGTCAGAGGTCAGATCTGTGGAGAGGCGACTCTTTGAGTAGAGTTGTAGGGTCAAGTTTCTGAGTGATACCTGAGCCTCATGCATCCGTCTTTAGGCAGAAAGAGTTACAAGGTCAGGAGAGAGGTGTCAGACATGAAGACTGAGCCAGACGCAAATATATACAGAGAAACGGGAATTTATCATAGAACGAGGAAAAGGCTGTGTACTTTTACTGTGTACTTTTGATGCGTTGACTAGTGACGGAAGAAGTGATCAGATATAGAGGCAAAAAGGAAACATTGTGTATTGTGTAAATGCAATGCAAAAACAGTGAATTCATAGGTTACTAGTGAAGTCACGTTGCATTTAAAGCTAAGAAAGTGCAAACTTTGCAAGTTCATTGCCCAGACCTGTCCCTGTCGTGTCCGCATGTTCTTAACAAGAATCAATTAAGACCACGATGATAATTCTGTATTGTAACTCTATCCTAGCAACGTATTTTGTGTACTTATGCATATTTTATGTTGTCTATGATGATAAAGTATGGTTTGAAAGAATCCAGCTAAATAAGAACTTTGAGAACCACGTGTGTGAAACAAGATGGCGAGCCTCCCACGGACCTTCTGAACTGTGCCTGCGCAAGGAACCATGAGCTTTCCACTGGACACTGCAGCGGAACAGGTAGGATTTACCCAAACTCATCGGAACAGGTTTTACAATTATGGTTATTCTTGTGTGGTTGTAAACAACAAAACAAAATGGTTCAGACTTAAAGGGTAACTTTGAATAGAATTTAAACTAAAGATGATTTAAATTAAAGAGTTAACTCAACAATAAAATAGATAAGAGATAACTTAAACTAGAACTAACTAACTTAAAAAGGTTGCAACCAATTAATTTAGAAATTTAACTGAAAGAGAATCTTTAAATCAAAAGAAAGGTTTAAAGTGAAAGAGTTTAAGAAATTGAATAATTTCTAGTTTAATGTGAATGTCTGTCCATGTATATGTCTTATTTTTTGCAAACTGTTCAATAAGAAAGCCGGCAATTTAAACTTATTTCTCTCTGGTCTGTGGTTCTTATTACTCAGGTTCTCCCAACATTTGCTCCAGTCGTCGTACTGAACTGAAACTCACTGGTTCATAGAAGAGTGTTGCATACACGTACCTGATGTTCCCCTGTAGTTAACACTCTAAGGTGCTACACCAGGATATATATTGTTGGATGCTCGTGCTATCGATGAACAAAATTCAAAAAGTTCAAATTAACCAAAAGTTTATTTCCCCAACAGATAAATCTAGTACAGAGCTCTGGGTCAGGTCGTTACCCACAACAGGCCACATATGCAACTTAAGCCAGGCGCTCTGCCTTTCCCTAAACCAGTGTTTTTCAAATAGTGGGGCCCGCCCCCCTGGGGGGGGCGCAAATGACCCCGGGGAACACGCTTTTCTTTTGCCGTACTAGAATAAAGTGTAATTGCAAATCCACTACAGTAGGTGGCAGTTGCGCTCTCACTGTTAGACTGTGAGTATTAGCTCTAGGCCAGTGGTCCCCAACCACCGGCCAGGGGCCGGTACCGGTCCGTTACACATTTTCTACCGGGCCGCACAAAAACAGTAAATAATTCATCAGCGAGCGCATTTTCTCCGAAGTGACTTTTGCCCGCTCCTCATGACACGATAATAACCTTGTCCGTAGGAGAGGAGGAGAGAGGTCGAGAGGAGAGGAGGAGAGAGGAGAGGAGGAGAGGAGGAGAGGAGGAGAGAGGAGAGGAGGAAGAGGAGAGGAGGAGAGGTCGAGAGGAGAGGCGGAGAAAGGTCAAGAGGAGAGAGGTTGAGAGGAGAGGAGGAGAGGAGGAGAGAGGAGAGGAGGAAGAGGAGAGGAGGAGAGAGGTCGAGAGGAGGAGAGCTTGTGAGTCTTAGCACAAACAGCAGAAGCTAAAGGAAAAACAGCTCTATGTGAAATATTAATGTTTCTTGACATTGACTCCATATTCTGAAATGTTTGAAATGTTGATGAAAATAACATTTTCTTTATAAATGTATTTGTGGCGTATCTGAATCTTATTTTGAAGGGACATTTAAACGTTACGACAGCGACCCCCCGGCAGAGAGTAACCCAAAGATAAAAAACAACAATATGAATGTGCAAATAATATGTTGAGCAGGTTCACTCCTTGGTTCCTCCTCCAAGCATCTTTCACTTCTCTCCGTCAGAGGATGAGAGGTCGTACTGGTGTCTGCTTTTCCACAGCTAACTCCAACCCAGGACATCTCTGTAAAGGAATTCCTGCAAAGTGCACAACTGCCTCTCGTTATTCAGAACGCACCATGTTGCCTTTAAAACTATTATTGCGGAGATGATTTCAGTGTTTAAGCCTTTAAAAAGTGTTCAAATCAATGTGTGATTTCATTAAAACAGTATTCAAACAAATATATGAATTCAGTGTTTTGTGCGTGTGGTGCCTCTTTGAAGCTTTATTACTTGATATATTCTTCAATATATATTTGTATATACTACATTAGAGTTTTGGCCTGTAACATGTAGCAAAGCATGAATATGACAAAACAAATTGTTTTCCAAATGCCTTAATTAAATTAATAATTAATTTATAGCATTTCAGTTCAATAAACACAGCAGAAAAACTTTGAACAAGGTTTATCCTGAACTATTTTAATATAATTTGGTCACGTTCGCCGGCCCGTATTTTCTTTTACTACTTGAATACTTTTCATGTTTATTTTGTTAAAAGAAAAAAGATCCACAATTATGAAATGTACAGATACATCAAACACCAAAGTTTTATTGAATACACAGTTTTAATGACAAACATGTTAGTAGAGTTTTGCTT
This sequence comes from Periophthalmus modestus, assembly GCA_019594935.1. Lineage (NCBI taxonomy): Eukaryota > Metazoa > Chordata > Actinopteri > Gobiiformes > Gobiidae > Periophthalmus > Periophthalmus modestus. The sequence goes on from JAIEZT010000204.1 coordinate 70,895, forward strand.
TTACTATGAATTTATTAAAACTACTATGTCCTGGAGAGCGATGTGTTTTCCCTTTTGTCCGACAGCTTTGGAACAACTTTATATATAACTATTACATAATATTTTGGAGTCTGAAGCCTCTGACTTTAAAATATAAAAAAACATTGAAATAGATTTAACGTCTGGCATCAACGTCAGAAATCAAATCCGAGAACTATGACGGACATAGTATTAGAATGACTCAAGCTTAGGCCTATGCAAACAATACAACTGCACAGTGAAGCTTATAAGGACGCGAAGTGGTTTATCTTATAGAAGACGGTTTTGCATGTGTTTGGTCCCAGGTGTTTGGCCCCCGGTGTTTGGCCCCTGGTGTTTGGCCCCTGGTTTTGCTCAGGCCACGACTGAGGTGAGAGTTACATCCCCGTCGATCTCGAGGCTGGTGACCTGCTGTAGATGGTGGAATCGGTGCCTGAAATCGTGAGCCTGCATCCCGTTCACAATGATCCGGAAAGACTGACGCTCACAGCAGATGGTCAGCTGAAAGGAAAAATAATATTTAAAAGGGAGTGTATGTAGGCTGCCTCTTACTGTTTTAAAAAGGTACTACAATCACAAGTGTAAGTGTCACAATAACAAATATAATGATAAAAGATAATGGAACTACTTTATGCCACTGATACAATAAAATATTGTAAGATAATCCCAATAAAAACCATTTTTAAATAGAAAGTATCATTAAAAGGCCTGAGCTGCCACAAATAATAAGCTGAAAGTTACTTATTCAACCCTCTACAGCTCAAATCTTATTGTATCACAACCAAAATACATCAATAAATCAAGATTCAACATCTGGGGACAAGAATCGTGACTGTATCTTGTGTTTCCACCGCTACCTGTGACTGAGAGTGAATGAATTAATAATCCAACTATAGGTTGTCCACACATGTGTTTCTCTGGCAGCCCAAAGTGCAGAGCTCACTGTAATTTATATATCACAGGAAACTAAAATACAAAATGTAAACTTCAGCCTTTTCTAAATCATGTACATTTTGGAAAAAAAGCTACTTGGATGGGAGCCAAGATGTAGTTTATACTATACTTCACAGAGTTCAGTTTTTGTTTGCTATGGACCTCAGACCTGGAAAAACCTTAAAAATGAAACAGTGAATCAGTTCTTAATTTGTGTATTTATCAAATCTACCACTAGGAGGCGCCACTGTCCTACACAAAACCATGGGAGAGAGATAGTCCTCTGGAGCAGCGTGGATGAAGTACTCAATATTGTTAAGTAAAAGTACAGATACTGAGGTAAAGTTATTCAAAAATACACAAGTAAAAGCATTTAAGTACCTGTTTAAAAACAAAAAAAAATTGTTAAAGTGAAAATGTAGTGATATAGATTCAAAAATTATACATACATACATGTATGTATGTATGAATGTATGTGTATATATATATGTGTATATTTTATATATATATATATATATATATATATATATATATATATATATATATAGATAGATAGATAGATAGATAGATAGATAGATAGATAGATATAGATATAGATATATATAGATATATAGATATATATATGTATATATGTAGTACATCCAAGACAAGGCCCCAACAGATGACGTGCTCAGTGAATGTCTCAGACAGTGGAGTGCAGAGGAAGAGGAGCTGGAGGAACCATCATGGAAGGACAAGCCCCTGAATGGGATGTACCACCGGAACATAACTGAAGTGGCTGATATCAAGAAATCCTACCAATTGCTTGAGAAAGCTGGACTGAAGGACAGCACAGAGGCACTCATCCTGGCTGCACAGGAGCAGGCCTTGAGCACAAGAGCAATAGAGGCCCAGATCTACCACACCAGACAAGACCCAAGGTGTAGGCTGTGCAAAGAGGCCCCTGAGACAATCCAGCACATAACTGCAGGGTGTAAGATGCTGGCAGGGAAAGCATACATGGAGCGGCATAACCAAGTGGTGGGCATAGTGTACAGAAACATCCGTACAGAGTATGGACTGGAAACCCCCAGGTCTAGGTGGGAAACACCTCCAAAGGTAGTGGAGAATGATCGAGCCAAGATCCTGTGTGACTTCCAGATACAGACTGACAGAATGGTGATGGCGAACCAACCGGACATAGTGGTGGTGGATAAACAACAGAGCAAAGCCGTTGTGGTGGACATCGCAGTACCAAGCGATGGGAACATCAGGAAAAAGGAGCATGAGAAACTAGAGAAATACCAGGGGCTCAAAGAAGAGCTGGAGAAGGCCTGGAAGGTGAAGGCCTCAGTGGTGCCCGTGGTCATCGGAGCACTCGGGGCAGTGACCCCTAAACTGGAGGAGTGGCTACAGCAGATCCCAGGAAAAACATCAGACATCTCAGTCCAGAAAAGTGCAGTACTAGGAACAGCAAAGATACTGCGCAGAACCCTCAAGCTCCCAGGCCTCTGGTAGAGGTCCCGAGCGTGGAAAAAGAAGGGATAAGACCACCCGCGGAGGGTGAGGAGGAGATTTTTTTATATTTTTTTATATATGTGTACATATACATATATATATATACATATATACATACATATACATACATATATATATATATATATATATATATATATACACACACATATATATACACACACATGAGAGTCTCTTTGATAGAAGAACTAAATATGCAGGGTTTGTGTGTTAAACATGTGTGAATGAAACAAAGCGCAGCATTATAACATGGATACAGCCCTTTAAGTGTGACTCTCTCACCGTGAAGGCGTGTCCTCTCTGGAAGGGCATGGCTCCGCCCCTCTCCTCGCTGCCCCACCTCTCTCTCTCCTTCGTGTTTCTCACCACGGCGTTCTCAGTGAAGCGCGGGTTATAGTGCAGCGCAATGCCTGATGGGTAACAGAGATTCAGATGGAACCTACGGATAAGCAACAGAAACATCTTAATTACTCACCTGGATGAGTTTATAAGTGCTTTTCACCAGAGACCAGAGCTTCTGCCATGACAGTAAAGGAGGAGAGGCAACGGGCCAGTGAGAAGAGAAGAGCAGAGAGAAAAGATAGAATAGAGAGAAGAGAGAGACAAAGAAAGAGATGAAGAGGAGAGAGAAAGAGTGAGGAGAGAAGAGAAAATCGGGACAAAGAAAAACATAAAAAGAAGAGAGAGGGATTAGAGGAAGAGGAGTTTGTGTTTGAGAGACAGAGAGAGAAAAAAAGAGGGAGAGAAAGGAGGAGGAGTGAGGAAAGAAGAAGTTAAAAACATGAAAAGATAGGAGAGAAAGACAAAACGAAAGACAGAAAAAGAGAGATTACAGACAAGGAGAGTAAGGGATTAAGGGAAAAGGGGACAGTGTGAAAGAGTGAGAGACAGAGAAAGAGGAGGAGGAGTGAGGAGACAAGACTAAAGCAGGATGGAGAAAACACAATGATAGGAGAGAGAGAAGAAAACGAAATGAAGAGGAGAGAGGGATGAAGAGGAAGAGGGGCATGTGCATGTGCATGAGAGAGAGACAAAGAGAGAGAGAAAAAGAGAAAGAGAGGAATTAAGAGAGGTGTGTGTGTGTGAGTGAGATAGTTAAAAACAAAAAGAGCAGAGAAAGAGGAGAGAGAGGGAAGAGAAGAGTGTGTGCGCGTGTGTGTGCGAGCGAGAGAGAGAGAAAGAGAAAGAGAAAGGGATTAGAGGAAGAGAAGTAACTTTGCAAATGTGTGTGTGACAGAGAAAGTTGGGAAGTTGTGGTTTTGTCTGAGGCTTTACTGGAAATGCCTCTTGTGTGTGTTGTGAAAGTCGTTTTTGGTTTAAACAATGGAACAGTTCACCACAGGAAATCACAAGAGTCTGATTGTCACAAGAAATGTTCCACTGAGCTTTAGACATTATAAAAAATGTATAATCTCATTGATAGTGCAGCAATAAAGGTGCACTGTGTAACTTTTGCTGCTCGTCTCTATGGAGATGTTGTCGCAGTGCCTGAAATGTTCCACAGTGTTGGATTAAACGTATCTATCCTCCATTTTTGAGCTCGAAAACAACTGTAATTTCATGAATGGAAGCTGGCTATGCAGGAATGTTTTTCATCGATCTGCATTCTGACTGTGAGCAGACTTGTCTCTCCACAGATCTGACCCGTAACATGACCAAGTGCTTGTCTCTACAGAGATACATTTTATGCTGTATTGTGTAACTTTTCAGGCAAAGTAAAGACATGTCTACAGTAACAAGCAGGTGTTATTTAGGAGAGTGTGTTGGACAGACTTCGTACCTCTTTGCGTTTGGGTTCACACTCCCCTGGATGGTGATGGTTCGACCGGGCATGAGTCCTCCACTGATGGCGCTGCGGTACGGGACCACCTACACAAAAACACCACATTCTTAGGTCGTTCTCACACTGCCACTAGTGAAGTCAACGTGCCTGGGCCATGTATATTTGTATGAATCGGCGCTGGAGCTGCTGTGTGACAAGGCAGCTTGGATTAACTTAATATCAGTGACAGTCTCCTCCTGTGTCTATCTGCGCAGGTGAGGCTGGGTCTGTCTGCGCAGGTGAGGTTGGGTCTGTCTGCGCAGGTGAGGCTGGGTCTGTCTGCGCAGGTGAGGCTGGGTCTGTCTGCGCAGGTGAGGCTGTGTCTGTCTGCGCAGGTGAGGCTGTGTCTGTCTGCGCAGGTGAGGCTGGGTCTGTCTGCGCAGGTGAGGCTGGGTCTGTCTGCGCAGGTGAGGCTGGGTCTGTGCACAGGTGAGGCTGGGTCTGTCTGCGCAGGTGAGGCTGGGTCTGTCTGCGCAAGTGAGGCTGGGTCTGTGCACAGGTGAGGCTGGGTCTGTGCACAGGTGAGGCTGGGTCTATCTGTGCAGGTGAGGCTGGGTCTATCTGCGCAGGTGAGGCTGGGTCTATCTGTGCAGGTGACGCTGGGTCTGTCTGCACAGGTGAGGCTGGGTCTGTGCACAGGTGAGGCTGTGTCTGTCTGCGCAGGTGAGGCTGGGTGAGGCCGAGGTTGGGTCTGTGCACAGGTGAGGCTGGGTCTGTCTGCGCAGGTGAGGCTGGGTCTGTCTGCACAGGTGAGGCTGGGTCTGTCTGCGCAGGTGAGGCTGGGTCTGTCTGCGCAGGTGAGGCTGGGTCTGTCTGCGCAGGTGAGGCTGGGTCTGTCTGCGCAGGTGAGGCTGGGTCTGTCTGCGCAGGTGAGGCTGGGTCTGTCTGCGAGGTGAGGCTGGGTCTGTCTGTGTTCAAAAATCTTTTTCTCCTCCTCCATCAGTGCGTACAGTCCTCACAGTGTTTTAGCCACAGGTGAAAGAAAAGACCACCACATTTAGGGGAGGCGAGTGTGTGTGTTTGTGCGTTTTCACGGGGCTCTGTCGCTTGACGCACGTTGTCATAGAAATAAGTTCTTTGACCAGCTGATGTGGCTCATGGTGTTTGGGGTGAATGATGCGCAGTGTTTGTGAACAAGACCGACCCAAAACTGAAGTAAACAGAACGAAACATAGAGTCACAGGGGGGCACTGCACAGACACTTTTTACTTTCACTTCACTAGATTTGAGAGCAGGTATCTGTACTTTTTACTCTTTAAGTACATTCGAATAGGTTTACTTAAGTAGATTTTTTCATGTGATACTTTTAGGTGAGTATTTTTTTTCTCCAGTATTTGTACTTTTACAAAAAATAGTACTTCTTCCACAACTGCAAGAGTGAATATATGGTACTCCTCTGCACCACATACCCATTGTCCCTCCTCTGCATCATAGATTGTAAGAAGTACATTTACTTTACTCACAGGCATAGCAGGAGGAAATCCAGGTTGAGCTGGAAAACCAGGATGTGGAGGGAAGGCCGGACCGGCGGGGAACACTCCGAACGAAGGAACAGCCATCTGCGGAAAGATCCCGGGCTGAGCAGGGAACCCAGTCTGAACAACAGAGAGAGACATGTGTTTATACTGTAATGTGAAACTTTTGTGTTCACATTGTTTGATAATTGGGGTCTATATATGTCTGCTGAAGATTCACTGTTTGGCTCCATAAACTTGTCATATTAATGCCATGACTTAAAGTTCTTTCAGCTGACAACAATCATGTCTTTATGTTTGAAAAAGTGCACCACTTTCTGAAGCAACTGTGAAAAAATAATTAGACTTTTGTTTGTTTAAAATGACAGAGAAGACGCTGAACTTTGAGGCAGTTTTTGTTTCGCGTGGATCGACCCAGGAATTACAGACTTTAACAAATCTGCAGTTATGTTTTTTTTATTTTATTATCTTTTTTAGTCTTGAGTACAAATTATATCCTGTTATATCTTCTGTCTCATTAGGTGAAGCAGTATGTGTTGGTCTTAATGTCTTATGGAGCTACAATCTTGTATTCAAAAATGTTAAATTAATCTGACAGTTCTATTCAGCTCTATTGACCCTGAGCCAATACTGGTATCGGATATCGGCCTCCAAATATAAGTTCAGCCGATATCCTGATGGGCCTGTAAATTGATGTAATACAGTTGGCCCTATAGAAAGTCTCAGAATATTTGATTTTTTTAATATGAGGGACAAATAACGGCCACATAATGCATTTCGACCAGTTTTGTTGTATTACATTTTTGGTTATAGGAAATAAATGCTGTTTTCTGGTATTGTTCGATATTGGCAATTACTTAATGCTACACTATAGGTATCAAAAAGGCTGGTACATCACTAGCAGTAACAGCAAAGACCTCCGCTGTGAACTGGACCATCTTTCCCTGTTTCAACTTTTATAAACACAGAAACAATGTTAGCATGTAGCTTTAGCCTCAGCTAACCGGTATAATTACAGAGACATTCCCGCACGGAGCTGGAGCGTGACATTCAACAAACTTTGGTGGATGTCAAACAGTGTGTGACATCCAGGAGTTTTATAAGACGGGACAGTGCAGTTGAAAACAGCAGGCTTTAGATTAGTCTGTTATTAATGTTCATATCTTGATTTACAGACACAATAGAGAAATAAAAATAGCAGGATCATGTAGAGCGAGTTAATACGAACATTTTAAGACCAAAATGACGAGTCTGACAGCAGCAGTTACAGAGAGAACGGCCACAGCCTTTCAATAGAAAGTCAATTGGAGCCAGTGATCACTTATTTGGAACGCGGCGGCTAGCAGGTTAGCTCTGTCCATTTATATAACAGTCTGTGGTTGTGGCCGGTCGCTTTGGTGAAGTGTAGAGAAACTTACCGCGGCGTTCATGAAGGAGATGGAGGAGACTTCGACTTTCCCGCCCACCGTGATCGTGTCGACTTGTTGAAATGGGATCCTGTGTCTGAACTCCAGAAAGTGCTGACTGTTTATAGACACCTGAACACACCACAGAGTAAAGAACACCTGAACACACCAGAGTAAAGAACACCTGAACACGACACAGAGTAAAGAACATCTGAACACACCAGAGTAAAGAACACCTGAACACACCAGAGTAAAGAACACCTGAACACACCAGAGTAAAGAACACCTGAACACAACAGAGTAAAGAACATCTGAACACACCAGAGTAAAGAACATCTGAACACGACACAGAGTAAAGAACACTGAACACGACACAGAGTAAAGAACACCTGAACACCTGAACACACCAGAGTAAAGAACACCTGAACACGACACAGAGTAAAGAACATCTGAACACGACACAGAGTAAAGAACACCTGAACACGACAGAGAGTAAAGAACACCTGAACACGACACAGAGTAAAGAACATCTGAACACGACAGAGAGTAAAGAACACCTGAACACGACACAGAGTAAAGAACACCTGAACACGACACAGAGTAAAGAACATCTGAACACGACAGAGAGTAAAGAACACCTGAACACGACACAGAGTAAAGAACACCTGAACACACCAGAGTAAAGAACACCTGAACACAACAGAGTAAAGAACATCTGAACACACCAGAGTAAAGAACATCTGAACACGACACAGAGTAAAGAACACCTGAACACAACACAGAGTAAAGAACACCTGAACACAACACAGAGTAAAGAACAACTGAACACGACACAGAGTAAAGAACACCTGAACACAACAGAGTAAAGAACACCTGAACACAACACAGAGTAAAGAACACCTGAACACGACACAGAGTAAAGAACACCTGAACACAACACAGAGTAAAGAACATCTGAACACGACACAGAGTAAAGAACACCTGAACACGACACAGAGTAAAGAACACCTGAACACAACAGAGTAAAGAACACCTGAACACAACACAGAGTAAAGAACAACTGAACACACCACAGAGTAAAGAACACCTGAACACAACACAGAGTAAAAAACACCTGAACACGACACAGAGTAAATAACATCTGAACACGACACAGAGTAAAGAACACCTGAACACGACACAGAGTAAAGAACACCTGAACACAACAGAGTAAAGAACACCTGAACACGACACAGAGTAAAGAACACCTGAACACGACACAGACTAAAGAACACCTGAACACGACACAGAGTAAAGAACATCTGAACACGACACAGAGTAAAGAACAACTGAACACACCACAGAGTAAAGAACACCTGAACACAACACAGAGTAAAAAACACCTGAACACGACACAGAGTAAATAACATCTGAACACGACACAGAGTAAAGAACACCTGAACACGACACAGAGTAAAGAACACCTGAACACAACAGAGTAAAGAACACCTGAACACGACACAGAGTAAAGAACACCTGAACACGACACAGACTAAAGAACACCTGAACACGACACAGAGTAAAGAACATCTGAACACGACACAGAGTAAAGAACATCTGAACACAACACAGAGTAAAAAACACCTGAACACGACACAGAGTAAATAACATCTGAACACGACACAGAGTAAAGAACATCTGAACACGACACAGAGTAAAGAACACCTGAACACAACAGAGTAAAGAACACCTGAACACAACACAGAGTAAAGAACACCTGAACACGACACAGAGTAAAGAACACCTGAACACGACACAGAGTAAAGAACACCTGAACACGACACAGAGTAAAGAACACCTGAACACAACACAGAGTAAAGAACACCTGAACACAACACAGTAAAGAACACCTGAACACGACACAGAGTAAAGAACATCTGAACACGACACAGAGTAAAGAACATCTGAACACGACACAGAGTAAAGAACACCTGAACACAACAGAGTAAAGAACACCTGAACACAACACAGAGTAAAGAACACCTGAACACAACACAGAGTAAAGAACACCTGAACACGACACAGAGTAAAGAACACCTGAACACGACACAGAGTAAAGAACACCTGAACACAACACAGAGTAAAGAACACCTGAACACAACAGAGTAAAGAACACCTGAACACAACAGAGAAAAGAACACCTGAACACACCACAGTGATCCCTCCTCTGCATTCACCCCCTCCACACTTCTCTGAGCTCTGATTTTTAACCTTAAATAAATATCTTCAGTTAAAGCAGCACTGTGTAACTTTCTCGTGGTGAAATTCAAGCCCACGCACAGTAAGAATGCATATATTTTGTGCAATAAAAACATCCATAGTGGCATAAATGCTCTTACATGAGTAATAATGTTACGTGGTGTGGCTTTATGAGCTGATGTTACCTGGTAGGCGTGTGCGCGGACGGTGATGGTGATAGTGAACCCTGCGCCTTTTGATAGAGGGGCGTTGTACTGGCGCTCTTCTGCCCCCCAGCTGCCATATTGGAAAGTGTTGCAGACCACGGTCATGGGGTGGGAGTCGTATCGAGGGTTAAAATGAAAGGCTATGTCTGCATTCTGCCTCGTGCCACACTGCAGATTTATATTAAACCTGCAAGAAAAAATATACAGGGGAATTCAGGTAACATAACAATATCGAAACCAAAATCTATGGAGATGGAAATAGTTAAAGTTGTACTATGTAACTTTTCTGGTGTGTGTTATTGCTTTACCTGGAATTCCGCAGTATGGTATTAAAATGATCTATCTATCATTTATTCTGTTGCAGTTGTTTTATTTGCTAAAAAACGAACTCCTAGCATGGTCACCTCTCCACAGATCTGACCTGTGACTTCTCCCAGTAGCATTACCTGCTTGTCTGTACGGAGATAGACAACTGTCTAAGTCTAAGCAAAGCAGTCATATAATCATGGAGACAACCAGGTGGCGTACCCTCCACTGGAAAAGTTACATGGTGTACCTTTACCTCAACCTTTTTTTGTTTTGTTGTAATGAGTTCAATCTCGTAACAGATGTTTAAACATTCTGTAATTTGAAAACTAGAAATATAAATAACTGATTACTTTGCAGCTGATGCCATCAACGTTCTCTGTGGGTGTGAAGCTAACTGGAGGCACTGCTCCATCTAAAGCTGTATTACTCAAGTTAAACTTTAATCTGAGCTTTGTTTTAACACAATCTGACCAGAAAGAACTGACTTATTTGGAGCTGCAACAGGTGAGCTGATTTGTGCTGTTTAACAAGTCCCTCGCACATAACATTACAGTCACAAGTTAGCTAGCATTAGCCAACAGTTTTTTAGTTAGTTATTTTCACCTTTCTGTTGAAAATCAAACATCTAAACTGGACCATGATGCTTGGAATCGATCAATAACTGCTGAAAATGTGTTGTTTAAATAAATTTTATATTTTTTCTTGACAATCTTAAAACATTTTTTGACAGTGTCTGCTAACGTTTGCATTGTGTCACCATGGTTACTGCAGAACATTCCACTATAGACATATACGAAGAAACCCCCAGAATGAGGTCACTGCAAAGTATCAGGTGTTGTGTCTTTTCAAAAACAATAATCATAAAAGGTTAAGTCATGTTTTCATAATGTTGTTGTCCTCAAGAGACCTTCTCACAGCTTCACCTAGTTCATTTTTAAAGCCACAGTGTGTAACTTTATTGCTATCATCTCCCAACGTATTGCATTTTAATGTAGGTGATTATATACCTTTATACAGCCTTTGTCATCACATTAATTGACGAGAAGAACATCATTTTTATTTCTACAATATTACATTTTTACTGTTTTCCATAATTCCGCACCTGTCGGCTGCTGGAAGCACTCTCCCGCTCACAGTGATACTTTTCCCGTCCTGCAGACCTCCGTGGATCGAACCGGTGAACGGGATCCTCTGGAAAACACCAATTGCAAATGAATCTAGGTTTTTGATCATGAAGAGAACACATGACGCCTTGTTTACTGTGATTATGAGGAGAGCAGAACTGGACGTTAAAATTCCCTGGGAAGATTTTAGCGATATTTCTGCTGTCATATTCCAAAGCAGTGGTTCCCAAACTGTGGTGAGCACACGGACAGACATAGGTCAAGGAGAGCTTTGTTATTTGCATGTCCCAAGATGGTCTAAATGTTTTAAATGTGAGATACAAGCTTTAATTTAATAAAACAATAAGTCTAATAGGTCTCGTGTGCACAGGTCACAGACAGTTCCTGAAGACTGTTAGGGAAATATGACTCAGGCTGACCACAAAGACCATGAGTCAGTGTATGTGACTCAGAAACAAGATTCCATATTTATTTTCTGTTGATAGCATTATTGGATATCAGAAAAGAAGTGGTTTGAGGTCTTAAGTTCAGCTTAATCTTTCAATGAGTCCAGGATCATATCTTTGGGAGTGTGAAGTTTTATCATGTACAAACAGGATCTGATGGGACACAAGGAGGAGGCATAATCCAGCTCTATCATTACACATTAGTAGGACTACTATAGACCAGCACAGGTATTTCAACACAATGGGTGTTTCTCAAGTCTCAGGATCTTTCCTCCAGTCACACTAAGCTAACGCTAACGTCCGAAGCGCATTTGGAACTGCACGTCATGTGACTTCTATCACATTTGACCTGGCCACATGAAATGGTGCCGTTTTTTGTTTTTTTTTAGACAAGAAAAAAAAGAATAAATAAAAGCGCGTTTTGCTTTTACTTGGTTGTGTATATTGCACTGAAAACTTTCTTTGGCTGTAATATGGCCAAGGATCCACTGGTGCATTCTGGGTAATGTCGAGTGTGGAGGACGTGAGGGCTTTGAGGGAAATGGAGCAGCACTTTGCAAAGCTCTGATGACGTGGATTCTTCCAAATGGTTCAGAAGCTCAGATCACGCAAATGGTAAAAACATCCAATCTTTTTGTGTAAATCTGCTCTTCCCAGAATGCAGTTTGGGTCAGTCACTGCTTTAAACTGTCACTTGAGCTATTCTTAAGTTTGTCTTTATATGGCTACTAGCTGCTCTTATTCTACAAAACTACTAGTTAGGTATTTTAAACAAGTACTTCTGTAGGTCTTCTCTGATGATAAAATGTGTCAGTACTTTTTACTATCATTTGAGTCAATGTAACAGTAGGCCTATATACACTCTACTGTTCACTACACATACTACTACCACCATTATACCTCTAAGTAGACTCCTTATGGTATACAGCAATGTCAGTGACCTACAAGTCAATCTCCTACCTGATAAACTACTAGTGTACTAGGCAGTATGTTTGAAGTCACTGAAGTACTGAGCAGACTGCATCAAGGCTTCCCAATTAGAGACATGCACATGTGGACTGAGGACCACAGCCGGCTCAAACAGCACTGAATAAACCCCATGGTACGAAGGATATCAGCCAGCTCAAACAGCTCTGAATAAACCCCATGGTACGAAGGAATACAGCCGGCTCAAACAGTGCTGAATAAACCCCATGGTACTAAGGACCACAGCCAGCTCAAAAACCTCTGAATAAACCCCATGGTACGAAGGACTGCAGCCGGCTCAAATAGCACTGAATAAACCCCATGGTACTAAAGACCACAGCCGGCTCAAACAGCACTGAATAAACCCCATGGTACTAAGGACCACAGCCAGCTCAAATACCTCTGAATAAACCCCATGGTACAAAGGACTGCAGCCGGCTCAAACAGCACTAAATAAACCCCATGGTACTGGGGACTACAGCCGGCTCAAACAGCGCTGAATAAACCCCATGTGTGAGGACCACAGCCGACTCAAAAAGCACTGGATAACCAATATGTGAGGACCAAAACAGCCGGCCCAAATAGCTCTGAATAAACCCCATGGACGACTCTGACATCTGAGGAGATTTTCTAGTGAGCTGCGTTTAAGGGAATGTCTGTGACACATGAGGCAGGATCATAAGTGCTCCAGTCTGACCAGTGGCTCAGTTAATCAATCAATCAA
>JAIEZT010000205.1:0-83632 GCA_019594935.1 Periophthalmus modestus
ACCACATATTGGTTAATTTAAAAAAATATCTACACTTCTTCCTGTCAGAGTAAAGTGAATAGTTAATAATTGAAAGTAGTAATAAAACGTGAGTGTGAGTAATTAAGTGAATAGTAATAAAGTGAATCCGTAATAAAGTGAATCAGTAATAAAGTGAAATTAGTAGAAAAGTGAATAGTAATAAAGTGAATTTAGTAATAAATGAATTAGTACTAAAGTAAATTAGTAATAAAGTGAATTAGTACTAAAGACTTAATTAAGTAATAAGGTGTGAATTAGTAATAAAGTTAATCAGTAATAAAAGTGAATCAGTAATAAAGTTGAATTAGTAATTAAAGTGAATTAGTTAATAAAGTGAATTATAATAAAGTGAATTAGTAATAAAGTGAATTAGTAAAAGTGAATTAGTAATAAAGTGAATTAGTTAATAAAGTAAATTAGTAATAAACTGAATTAGTAATAACTGAATTAGTAATAAAGTGAATTAGTAATAAAGTGAATCAGTTAATAAAGTGAATTAGTAATAAGTGAATTAGTAATAAAGTGAATTAGTAATAAAGTGAAGATTAGTAATAAAGTGAATTAGTAATAAACTGATTAGTAATAAAGTGAATTAGTAATAAACTGAATTCTAATAAACTGAATTAGTAATAAACTGAATTAGTAATAAAGTGATATTAGTAATATTAAAAGTTTAAAATAGTGAGTCTAGTCAGTTCAGTTATTTTCATTACATTGAACAGAACAGCTCAGTTTGGAGGCAGCTGTGTGATCACTGACGAGCGTAAAAAACCATTTTTAGTTTTACAGAAGCCAGTACATTTGTGATTTTAAATGGGACTTTACCTGTAAATATTCCAGACGGCAAACAGGAAAGTTGAGCAGAACAAGGAAAAATGAACCAGTGCAGAGACACATGGGGACGCGCATACAGCATCGGGGGGAGAGACACTGGCCGCATCATCTCTGGGATCACCCCACTGAAACAGAAAACGTGCCACTAAACAGAATCAGGACGACACAGAAGAGAAAAGCAGGATTACACTGAAACCGTGAAGAAGAATCAGGACGAACACAAGAAGAAAAAGCAGGATAAAAGCAGACTACAACCGTGATTTTAATCAGGACGACAGCAGAAGAAAAGCAGGATTAGACTGAAACGTGAAGAATCAGGACGACCAAACAGAAGAAAAGCAGGATTAGACTGAAACAACGTGAAGAATCAGCGACGACACAGAAGAAAAGCAGGATTAGACTGAAACGTGAAGAATCAGGACGACACAGAAGAAAAGCAGGATTAGACTGAAACGTGAAGAATCAGGACGACACAGAAGGAAAAGCAGGATTAGACTGAAACGTGAAGAATCAGGACGACACAGAAGAAAAGCAGGATTAGACTGAAACGTGAAGAATCAGGACGACACAGAAGAAAAGCAGGATTAGACTGAAACGTGAAGAATCAGGACGACACAGAAGAAAAGCAGGATTAGACTGAAACGTGAAGAATCAGGACGACACAGAAGAAAAGCAGGATTAGACTGAAAACGTGAAGAATCAGGACGACACAGAAGAAAAGCAGGATTAGACTGAAACGTGAAGAATCAGGAACGACACAGAGAAAAGCAGGATTAGACTGAACACGTGAAGAATCAGGTCAGGACGACCACAGAAGCAAAAGCAGGATTAGACTGAAACGTGAAGAATCAGGACGACACAGAAGAAAAGCAGGATTAGGACGGAACGTGAAGAATCAGGACGACACAAAGAAAAGCAGCAGGATTAGACTGAAACGTGAGGACGACACACAGAAGCAAAAAGCAGATTAGATTAGACTGAAACGTGAAGAATCAGGACGACACAAGAAGAAAAGCAGGATTTAGACTGAATGACTCACTTTGTTGAGTTTGTGCACAGGCCTCAGGGCTCTTGCAATTGATATAATCACACTCGAGATCAGAAGAAAGTTTGTTTGATCTAAATATGAGGTTAAGGACACACAAATTCTTGAGAAAACGATGTGTGTAATGATCTGATATTGTGAGTTTAGTCAGAAGGATGGTGACACCTGTCGTCTGTTTATGTAACTGACACAGGGCATGTGAAGGTTCCATTGGTCAGATACATGTTTTGGGAGACTGGCTCTATTGAGTTCAGAAAAGGATGTTGTTTGGCTTTGTTGGATGTTGTTTGGCTCTTGTTTGGATGTTGTTTGGCTTTGTTGAGATGGATGTTTGGATGTTGTTTGGCTCTTGTTTGGGATGTTGTTTGGCTCTTGTTTGGATGTTGTTTGGCTCTTGTTTGGATGTGTTGTTGGATGTTGTTTGCTCTTGTTTGGATGTTGTTTGGGCTCTTGTTTGGATGTTGTTTGGATGTTGTTTGGCTCTTGTTTGGTTGTTGTTTGGTTGTTTAGATGTTGTTTGGCTCTTGTTGGGATGTTGTTGGATGTTGTTTGGCTCTTGTTTGGATGTTGTTTGGCTCTTGTTTGGATGTTGTTGGCTCTTTGTTTGGATGTTGTTTGGCTCTTGTTTGTTGGATGTTGTTTGGCTGTTGTTTGGATGTTGTTTGGATGTTGTTTGGCCTCTCTTGTTTGGATGTTGTTTGGATGCTGTTTGGTTGTTTGGATGTTGTTTGCTCTGTTGTGTTGCTGTTGTTTGGATGTTGGTTTGGCTGGCTTGTTTGGATGTGTTTGGATGTTGTTTGTGTCTTGTTTGGATGTTGTTTGTCTTGGGTGTTGTTTGGATCTTGTTTGGCTCTTGTTTGATGTTGTTTTTGGATGTTTTGGATGTTGTTTGGATTGTTTGTTTATGTTGTTTGTTTGGCTGTTTGTTTGGATGTTGGTGTTGTTGGCTCTTGTTTGGATGTTTGTTTGGCTCTTGTTTGGATGTTGTTGGCTCTTGTTTGGATGTTGTTGGGATGTTGTTGGATGTTGTTTGGATCTTGTTTGGCTTTGTTTGGATGTTGTTTGGATGTTGTTTGGCTCTTGTTTGGATGTGTTTTGGTCTTGTTTGGATGTTGTTTGGATGTTGTTTGGCTCTTGTTTGGATGTTGGTTGGCTCTTGTTTGGATGTGTTTGGCTCTTGTTTGGATGTTGTTTGGCTCTTGTTTGGATGTTGTTTGGCTCTTGTTTGATGTTGTTTGGATGTTGTTTGGATGTTGTTTGATGTTGTTTGGATGCTGTTTGGCTTTGTTTGGATGTTGTTTGGCTCTTTGTTTTGGATGTTGTTTGGCTCTTGTTTGGATTGTTTGGATGGTGGTTTGGCTCTTGTTTGGATGTTTGTTTGGCTCTTGTTTTGGATCTTGTTTGGATGTTGTTTTGGCTTGTTTGGATGTTGTTTTGGTCTTGTTTAGATGTTGTTTGGATGTTGTGTTTGGTTGTGGTGTTTGGCTCTTGTTTTGTTGTTTTGTTGTGTTTGGCTCTTGTTTGTTTTGGATGTTGTTTGGATGTTGTTTGGATGTTGTTTGGCTCTTGTTTGGATGTTTGGATGTTGTTTGGCTCTTGTTTGGATGTTTGTTTGGCTCTTGTTTGGATGTTGTTTGGCCTCTTGTTTTGGATGTGTTTGGCTCTTGTTTGGCTCTTGTTTAGATGTTTGTTTGGATGTTGTTTGGATGTTGTTGGCTCTTGTTTAGATGTTGTTTGGATGTTGTTTGGATGTTGTTTGGCTCTTGTTTAGATGTTGTTTGGATGTTGTTTGGATGTTGTTTGGCTCTTGTTTGGATGTTGTTTGGATGTTGTTTGGCTCTTGTTTGGATGTTGTTTGGCTCTTGTTTGGATGTTGTTTGGCTCTTGTTTGGATGTTGTTTGGATGTTGTTTGGATGTTGTTTGGATGTTGTTTGGCTCTTGTTTGGATGTTGTTTGGATCTTGTTTGGATGTTGTTTGGCTCTTGTTTTGGATGTTGTTTGGCTCGTTGTTTGGATGTTGTTTGGCTCTTGTTGGATGTTGTTTGGCTCTTGTTTGGATGTTGTTTGGCTCTTGTTTGGATGTTGTTTGGATGT
Source organism: Periophthalmus modestus (assembly GCA_019594935.1). Classification (NCBI taxonomy): domain Eukaryota; kingdom Metazoa; phylum Chordata; class Actinopteri; order Gobiiformes; family Gobiidae; genus Periophthalmus; species Periophthalmus modestus. The sequence goes on from JAIEZT010000205.1 coordinate 3,996, forward strand.
TGTTTGGCTCTTGTTTGGATGTTGTTTTGCTCTTGTTTGGATGTTGTTTGGCTCTTGTTTGGATGTTGTTTGGGCTCTTGTTTGGATGTTGTTTGGCTCTTGTTTGGATGTTGTTTTGGCTCTTGTTTGGATGTTGTTTGGCTCTTGTTTAGATGTTGTTTTAGATGTTGTTTGGATGTGTTTGGCTCTTGTTTGGATGTTGTTTGGATTGTTTGTTTGGCTCTTGTTTGGATGTTGTTTGGCTCTTGTTTGGATGTTGTTGGGATGTTGTTTGGCTCTTGTTTGGATGTTGTTTGGCTCTTGTTTGGATGTTGTTTAGATGTTGTTTGGCTCTTGTTTAGATGTTGTTTGGGTCTTGTTTAGATGTTGTTTGGGTCTTGTTTAGATGTTGTTTGGATGTTGTTTGGCTCTTGTTTGGATGTTGTTTGGCTCTTGTTTGGTCTTGTTTGGATGTTGTTTGGCTCTTGTTTGGATGTTGTTTGGCTCTTGTTTGGATGTTGTTGGATTGTGTTTGGCTCTTGTTTGGATGTTGTTTGGCTCTTGTTTGGATGTTGTTTGGCTCTTGTTGGATGTTGTTTGGCTCTTGTTTGGATGTTGTTTGGATCTTGTTTTGGTTTGGATGTTGTTTGGATGTGGTTTGGCTCTTGTTTGGATGTTGTTTGGCTCTTGTTTGGCTCTTGTTTGGATGTTGTTTGGCTCTTGTTTGGATGTTGTTTGGCTCTTGTTTAGATGTTGTTTGGATGTTGTTTGGATGTTGTTTGGCTCTTGTTTGATGTTGTTTGGATGTTGTTTGGCTCTTGTTTGGATGTTGTTTGGATGTTTTGTTTTGGATGTTGTTTGGCTCTTGTTTGGCTCTTGTTTGGATGTTGTTTGGCTCTTGTTTGGGATTTTGGCTCTTGTTTTTGTTGTTTGGCTCTGTTTGGATGTGGATGTGTTTGGCTCTTGTTTGGATGTTGTTTGGCTCTTGTTTGGCTCTTGTTTGGATGTTGTTTGGATGTTGTTTGGATGTTGTTTGGCTCTTGTTTAGATGTTGTTTGGATGTTGTTTGGATGTTGTTTGGCTCTTGTTTAGATGTTGTTTGGATGTTGTTTGGATGTTGTTTGGCTCTTGTTTGTTTGGATGTTGTGTTTGGCTCTTGTTTGGATGTTGTTTGGCTCTGTGTTTGGATGTTGTTTGGCTCTTGTTTGGCTGTTGGATGTTGTTTGTTGTTGTGTTTGGATGTTGTTTGGTCTTGTTGGATGGTGTTTGGCTCTTGTTTGGATGTTGTTGGCTCTTGTTTGGATGTTGTTTGGCTCTTGTTTGGATGTTGTTTGGCTCTTGTTTGGATGTTTGTTTGGCTCTTGTTTGGATGTTGTTTGGCTCTTGTTTGGATGGTTGTTTGGATGTTGTTTGGATCTTGTTTGGATGTTGTTTGGATCTTGTTTGGATGTTGTTTGGCTCTTGTTTGGATGTTGTTTGGCTCTTGTTTGGATGTTGTTGGCTCTTGTTTGGATGTTGTTTGGCTCTTGTTTGGATGTTGTTTGCTCTTGTTTGGATGTTGTTTTGGATGTTGTTTGGCTCTTGTTTGGATGTTGTTTGGCTCTTGTTTGGATGTTGTTTGGCTCTTGTTTGGATGTTGTTTGGCTCTTGTTTGATGTTGTTGGCTCTTGTTTGGATGTTGTTTGGCTCTTGTTTGGATGTTGTTGGCTCTTGTTTGGATGTTGTTTGGCTCTTGTTTGGATGGTTGTTTGGCTCTTGTTTGGATGTTGTTTGGATGTTGTTTGGCTCTTGTTTGGATTGTTGTTTGGCTCTTGTTTGGATGTTGTGTTTGGCTTGTTTGGATGTTGTTTGGCTCGTTTTGTTGGATGTTGTTTGGCTCTTGTTTGGATGTTGTTTGGCTCTTGTTTGGATGTTGTTTGGCTCTTGTTTGGATGTTGTTTGGATGTTGTTTGGCTCTTGTTTGGAGTTGTTTGGATGTTGTTTGGCTCTTGTTTGGATGTGTTGGATGTTGTTTGGCTGTTGTTTGGATGTTGTTTGGCTCTTGTTTGGATGTTGTTTGGCTCTTGTTTGGTTGTTTGGCTGGTTGTTTGGATGTGTTTGGCTCTTGTTTGGATGTTGTTTGGCTTGTTTGGATGTTTGGCTTTGTTTGGATGTTGTTTGGCTCTTGTTTGGATGTTGTTTGGCTCTTGTTTGGATGTTGTTTGGCTCTTGTTTGGATGTTGTTTGGATGTTTGGATGTTGTTTGGATCTTGTTTGGATGTTGTTTGGCTCTTGTTTGGATGTTGTTTGGATGTTGTTTGGCTCTTGTTTGGATGTTGTTTGGCTCTTGTTTGGATGTTGTTTGGCTCTTGTTTGGATGTTGTTTGGCTCTTGTTTGGATGTTGTTTGGCTCTTGTTTGGATGTTGTTTGGCTCTTGTTTGGATGTTGTTTGGCTCTTGTTTGGATGTTGTTTGGATGTTGTTTGGCTCTTGTTTGGATGTTGTTTGGCTCTTGTTTTTTGTTTGCTCTTGTTTGGATCTTGTTTGGATGTTTTGTTTTGGCTCTTGTTTGGATGTTGTTTGGCTCTTGTTTGGATGTTGTTTGGCTCTTGTTTGGATGTTGTTGGCTTTTTTTGGATGTTGTGTTGTTTGCTCTTGTTTGGATGTTTTTGGGTTGTTTGTTTGGCTCTTGTTTGGATGTTGTTTGGCTCTTGTTTGGATGTTGTTGGCTCTTGTTTGGATGTTGTTTGGCTCTTGTTTGGATGTTGTTTGTCTGTTGTTTGGCTCTTGTTTGGATGTTGTTTAGATGTTGTTTGGCTCTTGTTTGGCTCTTGTTTGGATGTTGTTTGGCTCTTGTTTGGATGTTGTTTAGATGTTGTTTGGCTCTTGTTTGGATGTTGTTTGGCTCTTGTTTAGATGTTGTTTGGCTCTTGTTTGGATGTTGTTTAGATGTTGTTTGGCTCTTGTTTGGATGTTGTTTGGCTCTTGTTTGGATGTTGTTTGGCTCTTGTTTGGATGTTGTTTGGCTCTTGTTTAGATGTTGTTTGGATGTTGTTTGGCTCTTGTTTAGATGTTGTTTGGATGTTGTTTGGATGTTGTTTGGCTCTTGTTTGGATGTTGTTTGGCTCTTGTTTGGATGTTGTTTGGCTCTTGTTTGGATGTTGTTTGGCTCTTGTTTGGCTCTTGTTTGGATGTTGTTTGGCTCTTGTTTGGATGTTGTTTGGCTCTTGTTTGGATGTTGTTTGGCTCTTGTTTGGATGTTGTTTGGCTCTTGTTTGGATGTTGTTTGGCTCTTGTTTGGATGTTGTTTGGCTCTTGTTTGGATGTTGTTTGGCTCTTGTTTGGATGTTGTTTGGCTCTTGTTTGGATGTTGTTTGGCTCTTGTTTGGCTCTTGTTTGGCTCTTGTTTGGGCGTGGTTTACGGCCTACAGTGCCTCTTGTGTTCAGAAAATAAACAACTTTCAATGTGTCTGGAAAAAAAACTTAAAAGTATGATAATAATCTCACAGAAAACAACTATGTGAGTGTGAAGACTGTGATAACTGTCCCTCCAGGTAATCTCCTGCTGTTTAACAAAATAAGTTAATCATTGATTCAGACATCACTGATCGATTAATTAACTGAACGATTCACGTCACTGAAAGAAGGTCAATTACACACGGCCAGTAAGAGCTAAAGTTCTCCCAATAAAACAATAAAAATCATCTACATTCACTGACAAGAGTTAAAACAAGTGACTTCACCTTAACCATCGACTTTATGAATGAAATTACTGTGAAAAGTAGTGATTTGACAAGAACCAAGCAAAAGTCATTTAAAATTGATAATATATATAAAAATCCAGATATTACCAACGAGAATAATAAACATTTAAACAGATAAATGTCTTTTCTGATGTTTCCTCGTCTCAAACAGACCTGGAGCTGTGTTTTGTTTCATTCTCACATGTTTAACTCACAAACCTGCAGATTTAGGCTGAGTCCTAGTCTCTCAAACTGAAAACACTCTGTTCCACCTTGTGATGTCATCATGTGGTGATACGGGAAGTGCTCCACAGTGTTTTTAAACTCCACTTTCACTAGAATCATTTGGATCATTCCAGCCCTGGATTTCTCCATCTCGACTGAACTAAAGGTAAAAGGAGGAGGAGTTCACTTGAAAACTACCACTTGATGACATCACAAGGTGGAACAGAGCGTTTGGAGCTTTGGAGATGTAACAGACGAATAATAAAGTGTAACTCAAACATGTGAGTGAAACAAACACTACTCAAGGTCTGTTTTTGAGGAGGAAACATTAGAACATGGATTAAAGCTGGAACAGTCCATTCTGCGCAGTGTGAGCTTTAAAAACAAATTCACACTTTACTAAAATCATTATCGCTGTTTAGACATTTACTGTTTTTCTTGAGGAATTCAAACTTTCTATTTATCGGTACCGATGACTAACTTAGTTTTAAACCTAAACTTTGACGGTTTTGACCGCGCCTTGTCGAAACTCGCTGCAGTTTAAATCAGAGCTAACACCGGCGGCTAATGCTAACACAGCTAGCGCCCGGTGCTAATTTCTGTCAAAAACAAAGGAATTAAATCTGGTAATGACACAAACTTGGTGCCGAATAGTTAGCACAAATCAGACACATCATCGTACGAAAAGGATACGAAATAAACTGCGAGGAAATGAGAGCGCGCAGCAGTCCACCAGGGACAGAATGAACACGGCCGCCTCCATGTTTGGGACCGGGCTTCTTTCTTCTACGGCTCTGGTGTAAACTGAGGATTATGCTGGTGTAGCGCCCCCCCACTGGACTGAAGAGGGAAACACCAGATTTTAAGTTAAATTTTCTTTCTACCCTCAAATACAAATTACTGATAAAATATACTTGTTTTAGATTGTAATTAATTAAATTGTCCAAAAATTATTCCCGGATTGTTTTAATGATTTTAGTAATTAGCAATAAGCAGCTCTAGATTCAAGAACAATTTGTCCAGTTACAGATTTTAACTTGGTCTTTTGCTGTGGATCAGACCTGGACGACTGAGAGTTTACACAGATCTCTAGATTCAAGATTATAATTGGATCCCAGGCAAAAAACACTGCACTTGTCTCCATTATTATTGTAACAATACATAAAATAAAATAATAATAGTAGTAGTTGTAATAATATGTCATGTTATGAACAGAAGAACATCTCCCACATGAGATCCACAGGAATCACTAAACCCGGGGACTAAACCGGGACTGAAACCGGGACTGAACCGGGACTAAAACCGGGACTGAACCGGGACTGAAACGGGACTAAAACCGGGGACTGAACCGGGACTGAACCGGGACTGAAACGGGACTAAACCGGGACTAAACCAGGACTAAACCAGGACTATTAGGCCACCACACACTCATATTTAGTTTTAAAACAACAGAACCACAGTCTGGCCACACACACCTCAGACCAATGTGTCTCACTTACACAAATATATGAATAAAAAAATATATAAATAAATAAATAAAAAGAATAATAAAAAAAATATAAATAATTAATACAAATATTATTATTATAGTTATTATACAGAGAGGGTGTTCCAGGGCATTTCCCTCCAGGAGGAGGCCCCAGAGAAGACTCAGGACTGGAGGGACTGTCTCTCTGAACGTCTGGAGGACGTGTCTGGAGTCGGGGGAGTCTGGGGAGTCCCGACTTAAACTCCTGCCCCCACAACCCGGCCTCGGACAAATGGAAGAATATAGATGGATGGAATAATATAAAAATAATAGTTATAAAACGCATCACAATTACACTATTTTACACTATTCACTAAAATGACTTGAAAGGGAAGAATCTGACATTTCAGACAGAACATGACGTTTTAATTGACAGCAGCGTTCTCCAGTTACATAAATGCATTCACAAAACGATATTCAAAAGTGCAGAGCAGACATCTTGTTGAATCTTGTTGCATATAGTGACAGATCTGTATAAATGCCCAGGTTTACGGCGTCCATGACGGCAGTGTCTCCCATTCAGTCCTTTCGCTCCTGCTCCGTGCATAGAAATGTGTAAAGTTTCTTCAGAGTTTTAAATAAATCTCGTCTCGTTGGAGGCACGTCTTTAGCTCAGCCCTGGAAGGTGTGTAGCTCTTGTTCATCAAAGCCCAACTGCTTCAGCAAACTGCAAAGAAGATAAAAAAAAAGATAAAAGTTTATGTCACATCAGGCAGAAAGATGAGCAGTATGAATGAAAAAAATAAAAGGTATACTAAGTAACTTTCTGGTGGAGGGCCTGTCTGGGCTCGTCTCCATAGAGACATGCCTGAAATGTTCAACAGTGTTGAATTAAACTTATCTATTCATGGAGACAAGAGAGTAACACCACAGGCCAAATTACAGGTCAGGTCTCTGAAAGTTATTTAGTTATTTAAAGTTATTTAAAGTGCTTATAAACTCATTGAGGTGAATAATGAGGGTGTAAGGAGAGTGTTGGGAAAGTGAAGAATAAGATCAGACCACTGCAAACAGAGTAACAAACAAACTAGTTATATTTTTTAAAAGGGTAAAAATCAGGTACTACACATTTAAATCAGACCTATTGTGCTTGTGTGTGCTCTATAGTTATAATCTATAACTCCTGTGGATCATTATGTAACAATTTACACATTTAAAATCACAATATTCATCAATATCAGCGTGTCGCAGGGGGCGTGGCACAGTGGGCGTGGTACAGTGGGCGTGGCACAGTGGGCGTGTCACAGGGGGGCGTGTCGCAGGTGGGCGTGTCGCAGGGGGCGTGTCGCAGGGGGCGTGTCGCAGGGGGTGTCGTGTCACATGTCTCAGAGGGCGTGTCACAGGGGGCGTGGTACAGGGGGCGTGGCACAGGTGGAGGTTAAATGGGCAGATGGACAAAATGGCGTCTTGAAAATAGTGGATTAAAGATTAAACTCAAACATGAATCTCTCCAAATACAACTTCAGAGGCTCAACGACGAGAAGAAACAACGAGAACCTGGAGAAACATCTGAAAAGTCAATTTTGCAGAATAGGTCTGATTTAACACAAGTCAATGGTATCGAATTCATTTATTTATGAATAACCCGTATTCTTCACTTCGCTAAACACACACTCGTACCCCACAGTGATGTCAGTGAACACGTTGGGGCCACAGACGCAGGCGAAGCTTTTGGACTCGTCTGGTTTGGAGACTTTTTCTTTGAGCAAATCCTCATTCACTCTGCCCCTCGTTCCACTCCAGCTCTCACTCGGCTCTGATAAGATGTACTCCACCTCAAACCTGAACAAAACACAGGCAAATAAAAATACAACATCATGCTACTACTGTTTAAAACAGGAGCTGGTTTAGTGCTTTAAGCTCTTGTGGGATGTTCTACTTTTCAGTGGTCAGTATGTGTGTGCTGCTGGTCATAATATTACACTACCAAAAATATCTACATACTTATAGAGTTTGATTTTAGACGTCATCATAAACAGCCATGAAATGAATAATCCAGGTATTATTAGTAAATTTATTTAAACTACTCAAATCATGTATGCTCCTATAGACCTGGGTCTATCCCAGACATGGGCACACTACGGCCCGGGGGCCACACACGGCCCTTTGGGTTTATTAATCCGGCCAAACGTGACCAAATTATATTAAAATAGGTAAGAGTAAACCTTATTCAGAGTTTTTCTGCGGTGTTTATTTACTGAAATGTTTTAATTTAATGTACTTTAATTAATGCTTTTGGAAAACAATTTGTAACAATGAGCCTTTAATATTCAGGCTTTGCTACATGTTACAGGTCAAATCTCTAATGTAATATTTACATATATATGTCCTGGCCCCGCCCCTCTGTCACATTTTAGACCCACTGTGGCCCGTGTGTCAAAAAGTTTACCCACCCCTGGTCTAGCCCGTGGACCCAGGCCCGTGGACCCTGGCCCGTGGACCCTGGCCCGTGGACCCAGGCCCGTGGACCCAGGCCCGTGGACCCTGGCCCGTGGACCCAGGCCCGTGGACCCTGGCCCGTGGACCCAGGCCCGTGGACCCTGGCCCGTGGACCCTGGCCCGTGGACCCTGGCCCAGCCTGTACCCCTGTACCTCTCGTTTGTAGCTGCCAGTTCGTCCAGTTCACTCCGCCACAAAATGTCTTCTTCTTTTCGATTAAAAAAAAGAAGCTTTGTTTTCCTGCAAGCACATGGAAATATTTAGGTTTGAATTGATTTCAATTTGAATTTAACTTGAAAAGTTGTGTCTATCTAAATACTCCGGCACTGAGAACATTTTGGAGCTTTGGCGGCTGCACTACAGTAGATTATTTAACTGTGTTCAGAGTGAGCCGTGTGTTATGCCTGATGTTGATCATGCAGATGTAATTCGGTCACATGAAGTCCTTAAAGCGGTCACCAAACTGTCTAATAACAAGGCCAGTGGGCAGGACGGTGTTTCAGCAGAGCATTTAAAATTTGCAAGTGTGAGGTTAGCACCGCTGCTTTCGATCTGTCTCACGGGTTTCCTCATTCACGGTTTTTTACCTGTTGCTAACTGTTCTGCTAGTCCCTGTCATTAAAGATAAGACTGGAAAAGTTGGTAGCTCTGACAATTACAGACCTATAGCTCTGGCCAGTATAGTGTCAAAAAACTATTGAATTAATTCTGCTGGACAGGATCTCCCACTGTATTAAATCCACAGACAACCAGTTTGGGTTTAAGGCTCTGCTGGGCACTGACATGTGTGTGTATATATATATATATATATATATATATATATATATATATATATATATATATATATATATATATATATATATAAATATATATATATATATATATATATATATATATATCCCCCCCCAAGGGGCGCAATGAGCAATTACCAACAACCAGTGTGGGTCCTTGGGCAAGACCCTTCAAGCTACCGCCTACCTCATACAATGATGAGTGCGAATGAAACTTACGAGATGCCGGCTCAGACGTCGCCCCCGGCCAAACAAGGTCTGCGTCAGGTGTTGGGGAACCAGAGCACCATGACGATAAGTGGGCTACTGGAACAAGGCGGAGATGGGCGAGATGCGATAAACAAGGCTCTGTTGGAATGCTACTACTCCAGTGACCCTAGTCAGAGGGGTTACATGAACAGGATGTGGGAAAAATGGATACTTCGAAACCCGCAGTCCAAGCTTACGGCTAAGCAACTAGTAGCTCAGTGTTCCACATCCGCAAACGGCAACTGCTATCACAACTTGAGATTGACGAGGTACAACACAAAATATGCTACGGCAAGGGGGAGCCAGGACGCCAGGTCAGAGGGGAGTTAACATCAACTCCCCATCCGGAGATTGGGTACGAAGCCCCAATAAGTATTACGCTGAGCGAGGCAGCGACTGACCTGAAAGATAAGATCATGGCCCGAATGAACACAAGGCAACCCCGACACCGCCTGCAGAGACTAAGTGAAGTACCATCTGAAAGTCTCCTAGAAGATGTGAATGCAGCATTGAGAGCGATCCCTACCTCAACCATCACAGAAACCAATGAGCTGATATACACTTCAACAGCAGTGATCCTAGAGATGCTTGGATACAAGAGCAACCATGGGAGCCATGAGAAACAATACCCACCATGGAAACGACGGTTAGAGGCTAAAATCAAGGCAGTGCGGAGAGAAGTGAGCCAACTGTCAGAGGCCCAGAGAGGTGCAATGAAAAAACAAGTACCCAGGAGGTACAGCCAGATGCCCATACCTGAAGCACTGGAAACTGCCAAACAAAGGCTCCAAGCCTTGGCCAGCCGCCTAAAGAGGTACACACGAGATAATGAATCCAGACGAATAAACCGTCTGTTCGCAACACAACCGGCGAAAGTGTACGCTCAATGGCAGGGTAATAACACCAGAGCAAACCCACCAAGGCTGGAAACCGAACAGTACTGGAAAGGTATATGGGAGAAGGAGGCATCACATAACAGCGATGCACAATGGCTGGTGGCTCTCAGAGAAGACCACAGCAACCTCCCTGAACAGAATCCAGTCACCATCACAGTGGCAGACATCCAGGAAAGAGTCTCAGGTATGAAGAACTGGACCGCACCAGGCCCTGACATGATCCACGCTTACTGGCTGAAGAAGCTCACTGCTCTCCATGAGCGCCTGGCAGCACAAATGAACCAGCTGCTAATGGATGGGACTCACCCTGAATGGCTGACCGAGGGGCGCACGATCCTGATCCAGAAAGATCCCTCAAAGGGTACAGTCCCATCCAACTATCGCCCAATAACCTGTCTCTCCACAACATGAAGCTCATGTCAGGCATCATCGCGGCTAAGATAAGTGGGCACATGGACCAATACATGAGCACAGCACAGAAGGGCATCGGCAAAGACACCAGGGGAGCCAAACACCAGCTCCTGGTAGACCGAACAGTCTCCCGAGACTGCAGAACCCGTAAGACCAACCTGTGCACTGCCTGGATTGATTACAAGAAAGCCTACGACTCTATGCCACACACATGGATCACTGAATGCCTGGAGCTGTACAACATCAACAGGACTCTAAGAGCCTTCATTGCAAACTCGATGAGGTTGTGAAAACCACCCTTGAGCCAATGGCAAGCCACTTGCACAAGTGACCATCAAATGTGGCATATACCAAGGAGATGCACTGTCCCCACTACTGTTCTGCATAGGTCTGAACCCCCTCAGCCAAATCATCAGCAACACTGGCTATGGATACCGACTCAGGAATGGGGCCACCGTCAGTCACCTCCTGTACATGGATGACATCAAGCTGTATGCTAAGAATGAGCGAGACATCGACTCACTGATCCACACCACTAGGATCTACAGCACAGACATTGGAATGTCATTCGGGCTAGAGAAGTGTAGCCGGATGGTGACAAAGAGAGGGAAGGTTGTCCACACAGAAGGGGGTCTCACTCCCAGAAGGGACAATAGCAGACATTGAGGACAGTTACAAGTACCTTGGTATCCCACAAGCAAATGGCAACCTTGAAGAGGAAACAAGGAAAGCAGCCACGGCCAAATACCTCAGACGAGTAAGGCAAGTCCTAAGGAGTCAGCTCAATGGCAAGAATAAGACCCAGGCAATAAACAGCTACGCCCTGCCAGTAATCAGATACCCAGCAGGAATCATAAGCTGGCCAAGGGAGGAGATACAGACCACAGATGTTAAGACACGAAAGCTCCTGACCATGCATGGCGGGTTCCACCCCAAATCCAGCACCCTGAGATTGTACGCGAGCCGTAAGGAAGGAGGCCGAGGACTAGTGAGTGTGAGAGCCACAGTCCAGGATGAAACATCCAAGATCCACAAGTACATCCAGGACAAGGCCCCAACAGATGACGTGCTCAGCGAATGTCTCAGACAGTGGAGTGCAGAGGAAGAGGAGCTGGAGGAACCATCATGGAAGGACAAGCCCCTGCATGGGATGTACCACCGGAACATAACTGAAGTGGCTGATATCAAGAAATCCTATCAATGGCTTGAGAAAGCTGGACTGAAGGACAGCACAGAGGCACTCATCCTGCTGCACAGGAGCAGGCCTTGAGCACAAGAGCGATAGAGGCCCAGATCTACCACAACCAGACAAGACCCACGGTGTAGGCTGTGCAAAGAGGCCCCTGAGACAATCCAGCACATAACTGCAGGGTGTAAGATGCTGGCAGGGAAAGCATACATGGAGCGGCATAACCAAGTGGCGGGCATAGTGTACAGAAACATCTGTGCAGAGTACGGACTGGAAACCCCAAGGTCAAGGTGGGAATACCTCCAAAGGTAGTGGAGAATGATCGAGCCAAGATCCTGTGGGACTTCCAGATACAGACTGACAGAATGGTGATGGCGAACCAACCGGACATAGTGGTGGTGGATAAACAACAGAGCAAAGCCGTTGTGGTGGACATTGCAGTACCAAGCGATGGGAACATCAGGAAAAAGGAGCATGAGAAACTAGAGAAATACCAGGGGCTCAAAGAAGAGCTGGAGAAAGCCTGGAAGGTGAAGGCCTCAGTGGTGCCCGTGGTCATCGGAGCACTAGGGGCAGTGACCCCCAAACTGGAGGAGTGGCTACAGCAGATCCCAGGAAAAACATCAGACATCTCAGTCCAGAAAAGCGCAGTACTAGGAACAGCAAAGATACTGCGCAGAACCCTCAAGCTCCCAGGCCTCTGGTAGAGGTCCCGAGCGTGAAAAAAAGAGGGATAAAGACCACCCGCGGAGGGTGAGGAGGATTTTTTTTTTTTTTTTTTATATATATATATATATATATATATATATATATATATATATATATATATATATATATATATATGCTCTAAAAGAGATTACTGACAAATACAGGAGGCAGAACTCATCAGTTTTTATGTGTTTTTTAGATGCATCCAAGGCATTTGACAGGGTGAATCACCGAAAATTATTTATGAAGTTGGTTCAGAAAGGTGTACCCAAATATATTGTGCGTATTTTAATTTATTGGTTTGGACAGCAGACAATGCAGATTAAGTTTCTTCCCCATTTAGAGTCACCAATGGGGTCAGACAAGGAGGTATCTTGTCCCCAGTTCTGTTCAACTTGTATTTAGACGAACTGTCTACAAAGCTCAAAAGATGTAGAACTGGATGTGTGTCTGGGGATCTTGTCCTTAATCATTTAATGTAGCAGACGATTTGGTTGTGTTTAGTCCGAGCACCGCAGGGTTACAGCAGCTACTCAACATCGGTTCAGCTTATGGAGCATGATATTAAGTAACGCAACAAAGAGCTTGATCATGATCTGTAGGACTAAAGAGGATAAACACATGCGATATCCTGATTTTTGTCTGTCTAATGTTGTTCTGAATGTTTCAGCTAAAATTAAATATCTTGGGCAGATCATCACTGCGGACAGGGCCGATGATGATGATATTTATAGACAATGCAGGATGTTGTTGCACAAGCTCAGACTCTTCTGTTCTAGTTCGGTTCTTGCTCTGATGATGTGAAGATGATGTTATTTAAATCATATAGCACACCACTGTACACTGCCCCCTACTGGACTCAGTACAAAAAGGCCAGTCTACAGAGGCTGCAGGTGGCCTATAATGACGCGTTTCGGGTGCTCTTAAGGAGGCCACGATGGACCAGCGCGACTGAAATGTTTGTCACAGCAGGAGTGAACACACTGCAAGCTGTACTGAGAACTTTAATGTACAGGTTTATCTACAGACTGAATAAGTCAGAAAATGAAATTATACAGTCACAAGTATAAGATGCAGTGCAATTCGCTACGAGTCCAGAATGTGGAAACATTGGTATAGTTGTCTTTTTTAAAACATAGATGTATATTGTCTGTATTGTTATTGTGTTTTCTTTTTTTAAAGATGGACCACGAGTCCGAAATAAATAAAGATGATGATGATGACTTAATCTTGCACCTGATGGTGTCGATGTCCCTCAGTGCTGTGTGAATGAGGCGGGCCATCGGCGTGAAGCCTGTTCCCGCGGCAACGAGGGAAAAGGTGAGTAACATCACGAAGGGGGCGGAGACTGAAGCTGCCCTCTGGACCACTCACACTGATGCTGTCACCTAGGAGACACAAAAAAACATATTTTATGGATTATGTACTGTTAGGGTTGGAGAACTGTTTGTATTTGTCCATTTCATGTCACATTTTATAGTGCTACCAGTATTTTATCTGGTTCAATAAATCAGTAAAACACATGAAATTTGGCTTTCTGTTATGTTATATGTTATATTATAATATGTTATATTATACCCATGTGCAATACTCAAGTCACTTTATCACTTTCACTTTGTATATCTATATGTATATATGTGTATATTAGAGTTTTATTTTTGAATCTATTTCTTAAATTATTTCTTACTATTTATCTATTACCCTGTTTCTTCTGTTCTCTATGTGTGCGGTGCAATGCTGGAATTTCCCCACTGTGGGACTAATAAAGGCTTATCTTATCTTATCTTATCTTATCTTATGTTGCACCTTCATTATGGAATGAACTAGTGCTAGTCCGGGTCTAGTGCGGGTCTAGTGCGGGTCTAGTGCGGGTCTAGTGCGGGTCTAGTGAGGGTCTAGTGCGGGTCTAGTGCGGGTCTAGTGCGGGTCTAGTCCGGGTCTAGTCCGGGTCTAGTCCGGGTCTAGTCCGGGTCTAGATGTCTCTGTTGTTAAGTTTGTTATAATAATGTTAATATTAGATATTAAGATATTAACCATAAAACAGGTCAAAACAACTGCAATATGACAATTTAATAGCACATTCCACCCAGCACATGGAGGTGTGACATTACCAGGGTTTATCAGAATCAGAATCAGAATAAGTTTTATTGCCATTGTCTGTGAACAGAGTAGAGCTCACAGACTAGGAACTTACTTGGTGATAAAGTGCGACATAGAACACACACAAAAAAAACACACTGAATAAATACAAATAGGGCAGGAGGTAGAAAAAATATATACAATAGCAGCATCAAACAACAACAGTGCAACGTGGGTTATTTAGTGACCAGTGTTATAAAGTGTCCAGTTTAGTGCAGATATTATGAAGTGTTCATGAGACAAACAGCAGAGGGGTAGAAACTGTTCTTGTGACGAGAGGTTCTGGTCCTGATGGACCGTAGCCTCCTGCCAGAGGGAAGTGGCTGAAATAGAAGAAGAAGTCGCAAGAAGTACATCCTCTGCTGGGCTTTCTTGATGAGGAGCTGATGGTCGGCTCCCACTTGAGGTCCTGGGTGATGCAGGGGCCCAGGAAGCGGAAAGAGTCCACAGTGGTGATGGGGGAGTCAGTCAAGGCGAGGGGAGGCAGGGGGGCTGTGACTTTCCTGAAGTCCACAATCATCTCCACTGCCTTCTGGGCGTTGAGCTCCAGGTTGTTGCTGCTGCACCAGGACACCAGCCGATCCACCTCCCTCCTGTAGACAGACTCATCCCCGTCCGAGATGAGCCCGATGAGGGTGGTGTCATCCGCAAACTTGACCAGTTTTGACGGAGTCGTGGCTGGAGGTGCAGCAGTTGGTGTACAGGGAGAAGAGCAGAGGAGAAAGTACACAGCCCTGTGGAGATCCTGTGCTGATTGTCCGAGTGTCTGAGACATTCTTCCCCAGCCACACGCGCTGCCTCCTGTCCGTCAGGAAGTCAGTGATCCACCTGCAGTGGGAGTCAGGCACGTTGAGCTGAGCGAGCTTGTCCTGGAGCAGAGCAGGGAGGATGGTGTTGAACGCAGAGCTGAAGTCCACAAACAGGATCCTGGCGTAGGTTCCCGGGAGTCCAGATGCTGGAGGATGAAGTGAAGGGCCAGGTTAATGGCGTCGTCCACAGATCGATTGGCTCTGTAGGCGAACTGCAGAGGGTCCAGGAGGGGGGAGGTGAGGGACTTGAGGTGGTGCAGGACCAGGCGCCAAATGACTTCATGACTACAGACGTCAGCGCCACAGGTCTATAGTCATTAAGTCCAGTGATCCTGGGCTTCTTGGGGACGGGGACAATGGTGGACAGCTTGAAGCAGGTTGGGACGTGACATGACTCCAGGGAGGGTGTTAAAGATGTCCGTGAAGACAGGAGCCAGCTCCTCAGCACAGTGTCTAAGGGTGGAAGGAGAGACACCGTCCGGGCCCGGGGCTTTTTGCGGGGGTTTTGCTTCTTGAAAAGCTTCGTCACGTCCCGCTCCGAAACTGTGAGGGCAGTGGGGGAGGAGGAGGGGTCCGAGGTGGGTTCGGCTGTGATGTCCATGGTGGTGAGGGAGGGGGGGGGGTTGGGACATCAAACCTTGCATAAAAGCCGTTTAGCTGTTCTGCCAGTTGTTTGTTGTCCGCAGCGGGAGGGGCTTTGGGCTTGTAGTTGGTGATTTGCCTAAGCCCTCTCCAGACAGAAGCAGAGTTGTTGGTGGAGAAATGCTGCCTCAGACGTGTTTTGTACTTTGCTTTAGCCTTTTCCACCTCTTTGCTAACAGCATACTTACAACGCCTGTAGCCCTCACGATCTTCTGCTCTGTAGGCCCTCTCCTTTTCCCTCCTTAGATGTCTCAGTCTGGGAGTGAACCAGGGTTTGCCGTTGTTAAAAGTCACCCTGGTACGTGATGGGATAATACTGTCCTCACAGAACTGAATGTATGACGTCACAGTGTCTGTGTACTCATGAGGTGCAGGTGTGACATTACCAGGGTTTATGAGGTGGAGGTGTGACATTACCAGGGTTCATGAGGAGCAGGTGTGGTGTAAACAGTCCATCAGGATAGACTTTGATCATGAGGTAGAGGTCAGAGTCTGGAGCTGAGTCCTGAGGGGTCCAGAGGGTCTGGTCTACGGGAGTGTAGGGCCGCACCACCTCTGCGTCTGAGGAGAGGGGACAAAATCATTCATACATCTTACAGTCATAATCTGAAGTGTTCACGGCCCTCACCTTCAATGTGAGCTCTGAGGTAGACGTGTTTTCCCACAGGCACCTGCATCATGGTCCCTGGAGGCAGCTGCAGTCTGTAGACCTGTGTGTTGTGGTTCACTTCAGTCCGAGACACCAGGACGCAGTCTCTGTAAAACACAGCTGAAAAAAAACATCGAATTAAAGGAAGATTTAGGCTTTGTGGCTAGTCCCGGTTTAGTCCCGGTTTAGTCCGTGTTCAGTGCGGGTTAGAATGCCTGATCTCTGAAGCCAAACAGGATTGGGCCTGGTTAGTACTGGGATCAGAGACCATGTGTGTCTGTGTGTGTGTGTCTGTTATATATATATATATATATATATATATATATATAATGTGTATATGTATGTATGTGTGTATATATATATGTATGTATGTGTGTATATATATATGTATGTATGTATGTATATATATACATATATATACATACATACATACATATATTATATATATTTGTGTGTGTGTTGGTCAGAGGGGCACACATTGACAGCCTCGCTTCTGTCAGTCTACCCCAAGGCAGCTGTGGCTACAGCAGAAGCTCAGCACCACCAGTGTGGAGTGAATGAATAGAAGAATGATAATGCACAAAGTTGTAAAGTGCTTTGGGCGTCTGCAAAGGCACTGCATCCAGTGCAGTATTATTATTGTTATTATTGTTATGTTGTTAACATTAAATAACAGATTACTTCTTCATCACAGCACCTCATCTTAATAATAACAACTTTATTTGTACAGCACTTTTCAAAAAGTAGTTACAAAGTGCTTCAAATCATGTAAATATCTCAGATAAAGACAAACAATAAAACAATTAACCACCTGCAGCAATGACACACTTTAAAAATGAAAACATATTTAAAATAACATACATCACAGTACATACATTCAACAAAAGTGGGTTTTTAAATTAGAATAAAACCACCCACGGTGTTGGAGAGTTTCCTATGGCAGTGCGTTTCAGAGCCTGACTGAAAAGGCCCTGGTCCCTCCAGTCAGAAAGTGGAAAAATATATTTACAAAGCTGTAGTCATCAAAATATGTGTTTTGAACCTTAAAAATAACTAAAGAATTGAGAGAAAGCCAGACAACTGCGTCAGGTTTTGCAATTACATCCAATCTGCAACTAAAATAGATTTCACAGAGTGCATATTTTAAAAACGTCGTAGAGCATTAACACTAAAGAGATGGATATACATTCTAAAATTATAGGTTGTGTCTTTAAATCTCACCTCTGTCTTGTTTTCGTACAAATGTGTTGTGTGACTCCAGCGACCGACCGAGACTCGCCCATTTTCCTGCTGTTCGTTTGCGACACATGACCTGGATCTTTCCCACTGAGAAGGCCGTTTGAACTGAGGACAAATATGGAAATATGTGAACACAAGGAGAGTAAAACCTATTAACAAGACTAACAAGATTTAAAATGAACTACTGGGTTGGTTCAATGTATTACCCGTCCCCATAATAAGTGATAATAAATGAATAAAACCCAGAGACTGTGTAAAGACGTGACTAAGAGAGTGAGACGTCACCACAGCTTCAGCTCAGGAATAGAGACGATTTACAGGAGCAACCATCGGAGGAAAGAAGGACCTGACGTGTCTGTTATTGATGTTCATATGGTGATTTACAGACACAATAGTGAAAAAAAAACCCCAGGATCATGTAGAGGGTTAATACGAACATTTAAGACCAACATGAGTCTGAAGCAGCAGGGACAGACAGAGGGGGGACGGTTTTTACGCAGAAAGTGAATTGGAGTTAATGGAGCAGGAAGTGCGCCATGATCATTTCCTGTTTGTAACGTGGCGTTAGCTGGTTGGCTATGTGCATTTATATCAACAGTCTATCATACCTGAGACATTTTCTTCCACTTCCTCCGCGAGTCCTGAGAAACAGAAGTGACATTAAAATAAAACATTTGAGCACAAATGTAGTTTTTTGCATCTGTTGAAAGTAAAATGTAATATTCATAATCAGAGCTCAAAGTTTATAAGAGATAGATTTCCGCCCTGTATTCTCATAATATCTATATCTGAAGATCTATAAGGTAATTTAAAATAAACTCACTTAAATGAATCATATAGGACATTTTGTGTAGAAGAACCTCGATTCGTAACACACCATCCCGGAGGTCGACCGCTGTGCAGCCTGAGCTGGGGATCTGGAAACAACATTTACTTTTGTACAAATGAACAAATAAACAAATAAACACTTTTGTGTGTCACCTTTCTTTTGGCATAAACAACAAGATGAACTGTGGAGTCTGTCTGGAACCAGTCGTACCTGAAACAAACACAGATTAAAAAAAATATGATTTAATGAATTTTAAAGACGACATTTTGTGCTTGTGTCTGACATAAAGTTATGACACCTGGGGATCATTATGTTGTATTTTTGACATTTTAAATCGCAAAAACGGCTACGCGACACTGCCGAGTCCTATGTGGATCACTGATTAAGAAAATTAAATTGGAGAACAAAGTAAGTATGGAGCAGTGGGTGTGTACTGGAGACAGAGAGGGCAGATCAGAGCAATGACGTCTTGAATACAGAAGAAAAAAGATACTCAAAGATGCACGAATCAGTCTAGATACAACTGTGAGAGGGTAAATGAGACGGAGCAGGCGCCCTGCAAACTCGCTGTTAGCGTCACTACTTCTGTCCAGTTTTAGTTCTAAGAATCATGCTAAAAAACAGATATTTGTGTCTCAATGTTAATGCTAATGCCGACTTTGAGGCATTTAAACATGACATCACCACAAACTGAAGTATTCCACAAATAAAAATAATTTGGCAGTTTTTATTGGAATAATTTGAAATGAATAGGTTGATTCTTTTATGTTTTCCGATTTGAATCAAAGTAACTGTTAGCTTTCAGACACACTGAGTCTATTATAACAAGGTTAAAAGCTCTAAAAAGACAATGTTGCAGAATAGGTCTCTGTAACTGCCCAATTTGACTAGTGTGAAGTGAAGTTTAGTTTAGTTTATTTTTTTATCCACCAGGGACAATGCAAATAAACAACAAAACCTAACCTAATGTGACCTAAACAAAAGAGAGCTATTATGTTTCTAACAGAAAATAGTTCATTTCTACTTCCACTTTCTGACATAAAAAATGATGTCCAAGCCCTGACATGTAAGGTGAGCATAAAAACAAGAGCGAACACAATGTACAAGTATGTTTATATTAATCCAATGACTTATCCAGTCAACCCAACAGGTAAAACAGTATAAAGCTGCTGCATTCACTCAAGGTATTTAAGGCAAATGTATCCTGACGATTACTTCCTGGTCGACACAAAACTACTTCAACTTCATTTATTGAACAGAAACATGAGCTATTCACTGTATAGTTGCTTGAAGAATATTTAATAAGTGTAATTAAAAATGTGAAGGAACCTCACATTGGACCCCCTTTAATATAAATAAACAGGATGCAGGTCAGATTCTGAGCCTCTAAAACCCTGAGGCCCGGGACAACAGACCCGTGTCCCTCCCGTCTAAACCCCTGAGAGTTTTTTTGTGGAACTGCTTCATAATCACACTATAACTTTTTTGTGGTATCAAATTATGATCTTATTTTAGTTACCGTGGTCGGCCATCTTCTCTGAGGCGGAGCGATTGAGGTGGGCGGGGCGAGGGTGGTTGGTGCAGGAGGAGGGGAGATGACAGCTGTAAGGAAAATCATAATAGTAAAACCAAATAACAGTGAACAGACATATCTGGAACCACAGATGCATTCAGGTTGTGTCTAAATACCACTGTTTGTAATAATAGGTTTTGTGGACATCCTTCCCACCAGACACTCTTTCAACATGGACTCATAGTTCACCCAGCGATGGACCTGGACACAAACATCAGTAAAAACATGATATATTTACTAGTTATTATAGGGTTATTTGATATTATGGAGACTTGCCTGGTCAAACAGGTCTGTGCCGTCGATGCCCGCTGCCCTCATCAGCTCCTCCTCTCCTCCGGGATGATAGTCCATGTACGGAGTGACGTTATAGACTAAACCTGAAAAAACAGAGAGTCTAATTCAATTTGGAGTTAAAATACAGTGGTCTCCCGTTTATGGCGGGGGTCTCATTCTAAAAATAACCCGGAATAAGCAAAATCCGCAGAAGTATCAGTTTTTATTTTTTTACATTATCTCTCTGTTTTTCTTGTCTGTAAACCCCCTCACCACACACTTTATACACTTTTCTCTTAACATTTTCTCACATTTCTCTCTTGTTTAAACACAAAGTTCAAACCTTCGTCGGTGCCTTTGTCGGTGCAGAACGTTTCATCGACATGTTTTGTCGGGGAGAAAACTTGCAAACATACAGCACTTCAGAGTCACACTGATCCAACATTTATGTAAATTTGTCTGACACATTCTGTACTGTACAGGAGACACGGAGGAGACTGATGGACAATGGTCTACAGTCCCTCAGCCAATCAGGACGCAGAACACAATGGTCTACAGTCCCTCAGCCAATCAGGACGCAGAACACAATGGTCTACAGTCCCTCAGCCAATCAGGATGCAGAACACAATGCACATTCATACACTGTAAAAAAAAAAAAAAAAAGCATGCAAGACTGCACTAAAAAAAAAAAACACGAAACAGCGAAAATACAAAAGGTGAACAGAGGGACAACTGTAATTATTGGATTTGTTTTTTTCTTTATAATGACTGTTTAAATCAGACATGTTCTTCAAACTGTTCAGATGTTTCTCCAGATTCTCGTCATTTCTTCTCGTTGAGTCTCTGAAGTTGTATTTGGAGAGATTCATGTTTGAGAAAATCTTAAATCAACCATTTTCAAGACGCCATTTTGCCGATCTTTCCCCGTTTAACCTCCACCTCCGTTTAATACAATGTTTCAGTATTGGACCCATATCAATATGGAAACAACTGTTAGCGATATTACCTCTTATATATTGTCCATCCCTTCTTAAAATATCTAAAAAACACAATATAACCACTATTTCTTTATTTTTTTTAAACCAGCGAATGTGCTTCTATATCATCATCACAACATTCTACAGGACAATAATATTGAACACAAATGGGGGGCAGCTAAAATGAATATTGTTTAAATATTTTAAGTTTTTCGTTGTTAAATAGTGAGTTCTTGGGTCTAGTCACTAATAGAAATGTTCAATATGTGTGAATTCACCTTTTGGATATTTAATGGCAAAGTACAGTGTAATACACTCTCTCTGGGAGTACTAGAAAACCACCCACAGAGAGTAGACGCTGAGTTCTGTTTAGATCTGAGGCCCCTGACCAGTCCTCCCCACCACCTCCCTCTACCTCGCTCTGCTCCGCACAGATAAGCTCACCTCTGATGCACGTCCAGCAGTCCTCTCTGGTGTTGTGCATCTGTAGTTCCTCTGGAGTCACTTCTATGAGCCTTCCTCTCAAAACCCGTCAGATTTTTGCGCTCTTCGCAAATCGGATCCAGTCCATCAAACTGTGACCCGGCTTCAGAGCAACCTGAAAGAAAAACATGTACAGAAAGAAAAAGAGTTTGGTTATGACATAACATGAACCAAATCTATAAACATAGACTGTATAAAGAAGTTAAATAAATGAGTGTGACGTCACCCACAGCGTTCGGCTCCAGTCAAATGAAGCTCATCGAGGCTCGAGCAGGTATAAGGGTGAATTTGGAGCAGAGTTCCACATTTAGAATTCCGACCACAAGTGTCATAACAATCAAACCTGATCCTGCTATTGTATCCATAAATTAAGATATGAACATTAACAACAGATAAATCAGGCGCTTTTTTAAAGTGCTTTTTATCTGTCTGTTTATGTCTTTATTTAATGATTCTAAAAGTCAAATTTCGTAAACCTGGTTACAGACTAAAAGAATGGTAGCACCAAATACTGGGCCCTGGGTACAAATTATCTTGGTGGACCCGTACAACGTGCTGTCTAATGAAAAAATACACATTACAGACCTTGTGAGGGGCCCCTCCTTGCACTGGGCCCTAGGCAAACACCTTTAACCGCCCCCAGCCTGACGCCCCTGGATTTCACAGCTGTCATGGCAATTGATACATTTCTAGCAATAATTATAACCCTAAAATTTATTTTGTGACTTCACTAGTTTCAAGAATTGAAGGGCAGGGGACAAACCTATGGAAGAATTTTATGTTTAAATTGACAAAATACAGCTGTTTTGTTTTAGTTTATGTTAGAAGAGGGAGAGGAAGAAGCTGGACAAGGTCATCAAGAAGTCCAGCTCCGTCCTGGGCTGTCCTCTGGACTCAGTGCAGGAGGTGGGGGACAGGAGGGTCCTGGCTAAGGTCATCTCAATGCTGGACCATGAGTCTCACCCCCTGCAGGACGCTCTGTCTGCCCTGGAGAGCAGCTTTAGTGACAGACTGATTCACCCTCGCTGTGTGAAGGAGAGGTTCAGGTCTTTCCTTCCTGCTGCTGTCAGACTGTATAATGACACTGTTAACACGGAACATGTGTCATTCCACTATGTGCAATACTCACTCCACAAGTCACTTTACGGAGATGTATATCTATATGTATATATATGTGTATATTAGAGTTTATTCTGGAGTCTATTTCTTAAATTATTCTCTAGCTATTTATCTATTATGTTGTTTTATTTTATTTTCTTTGTGCATGTACGATTTTCCTTCTGTTCTATGTGTGCGGTGCAATGCTGGAATTTCCCCCTGTGGGACTAATAAAGGCAGATCTTATCTTATCTTATCTTAATATCTGTGTAATGACAGCCTAACCAGACAGAAGGAAAAAAAGTTAACAAAGTCTCCCCTGTCAGCCCAAAACAACTGAGAGGAAATTAGTTTTAGTACAAAAAATAGCACGTTTCTGGACCCAACAGCAAACAAAAAATATGAGTTGAAACATAAGTTCTGGAGAGTTCTTTCTTTGGTTTAAGATTCAAACATTAGTGAGTTTAAGTCATGGCGGTATACAGCATTTAGAACATGTTTTTGGCTAATTTACTACAGTTTTGGTGCTTTTTAACCTCTGTACCTCACACACTCCACGGGTTAGGGCTCCGTGGTTCGCCTCACTCACCTTGTTCCTCCCGGGACCGGCCGATCCTCCCGGGGAAACCCGCTGCTGGGAGCTCGGAGCCGGGAAACACTGGGTCGGTATATTCAACATGTTGTGGACGTTTCTAAAACAGCTCCAATTCTGAATAAAACCTGTCAAACAAACTCGAAATGAGCATGAATCCTCAGACTAAATAGCAGGCTTCATCGTGTCTTCCTGGTTCCAGTTCTTTTTGTTATTTCGTGAGGCATGTTTGTCTAAACTGCTGTGTTGTTAGCTACACGGCTAAGCTAACAAGACATCACCACGTAACGCCTTTATTTTAATTTAACAACGATCTACAAAGTGTCAGTCGGGGTTTTTCTGTCTTAAATACACG
Source organism: Periophthalmus modestus (assembly GCA_019594935.1). Taxonomy (NCBI): domain Eukaryota; kingdom Metazoa; phylum Chordata; class Actinopteri; order Gobiiformes; family Gobiidae; genus Periophthalmus; species Periophthalmus modestus. Next base: position 27,791 of record JAIEZT010000205.1, read on the forward strand.
ACAGCAGTAGTTAAACAGCAGTAACAGCGCGCACAGCTTCAGTTTTGAGGAGTAATTCCGGTGTTTTGCCACATTCCGGAAGCTTCACATCTCCGTAAAAACTACAAACGGGACACGTGAGGTGACGTACAGGTCACGTGAGGTGACGTACGGGTCACGTGAGGTGACGTACAGGTCACGTGAGGTGACGTAAGGTTTGCCAGATTAAGTAAACAGTTTTCCGCCTATTTTCGTTTTTGATAATATTTACTCATAATAAACAGGTTATTACTTGGATGTATACTAAATTTACACGTTGAAATACACATTTTAAACTTTTACTATTATTATATATATCTATTATAAACAAGAAGAATACTTTAAAAATGTACTTACAAAACACGAAATACCTGTAATAAATGTATTTTGGAAAGCAGAGTGCAGTATACTGAATACTTACAATGTTTTTACATTCAGTTTAATTCAAATTATAGTGTAAACCATGACACATAATTCCAAACAGCTTTATTTTGTTGCTTTATGTTTATATACTGTATCCTGAATATTTAGAGATTATTTTACTTGGAGCACTTAAATGATTGTGTATAAACGCAGCATTGGATTAAAAACAGCTTCATGTCTGTTTCGCTGTTTATTCTACATTTCATATTCACTAATTGGAAATGAAAAATCACAGAGCTGCGTTTTCTATTTTTCTCACTAATATGGTGCAGTTTGAAGCATAAGTTTTGTGATCCAGTCCTGCAGTGTGTTCCTTTTAATTTAGGAAAGTAAATGTATTCTGAATGAAAAAGTAACTGTAGCAGAATAGTTACTCACAGTGAGTATTCATCTTCTTGGTGATTCAGGTACTTATCAACACTGATTATAACCAAACCACAGACTGAACCAAAGTAAATAATAATAATCCATCTATAGACTGTCATATTCAGGTCATTTTGTATTATAGATTATTATAATTAATCAGTTTTAATTTTCACTCCAATGTTAGTTCATTTATCTATCATCCATTTGTTTTGTTTTATTCTTATGTCGCCAGTGCCATAATAAAATATTCTGAATTTAAGTCGTTTTAACTTAGATTTGATTATTTGCATGATAATAATTCAAAAAGACAAATGTGTTATCTGTGTTAAAAGCGTTGGTGTATAGCAGTTTTATGGTCTACAAATTCAAAATAATAAAACTTATTTCATTTTCTTATAACACTTCATCCAAACAATCATTTTTAAAAAGTGAATTCTCCAAAATGTATGAACATAACTTAAAACAGTTTAGCATTACTCTGGGTCCTGGCCCGTTCTCTCTGTATTTTTCTAATAGGATTCTCACCTGAAAATAACTTGTTAAAGAATGTGGAGATGGATCCTTGTCGTTCGCTGGAGTCACTGTCCTCTTCCTCTTCCTCATCTTCACTTTGTGTTCTGTCGTTCATGGTTAAACATACGTCCTGTTGTGTTTATTTAGACTTGAACGTGGCAGCTCACGGTCGGTGTCTGCTGCTCTAATCTGCTGCTCCTAAGAGGATTCACTGATTTTCAAATTAAAAGCACAAGAGCCAAAGGAGCCGCTGTGAAGAGATGATAAAATGAATACTTTATTAGAATAAAGGAGCCCTATGTAACTTTTTCACTTCCTTGTCTCCATGGAGATATTATTACTTGGATGGAATGTTCCTCTGGAACAAAGAGGGGAGGAGCAAGAGGGAGACATACTTCAGTAGATTTGACTTTTACTGTCACAAGTATCTGCACTGTACTGTTTCTCTCCAGTATTTTTACTTTTACCCAAGTCCAAACCACTAAGGCTGCTATCCGCACGATTACAGTTACCCACAGGTGTCACAATCATAGAAGCATTTATACTCTTTGGAACACACATAAAAAACAAAACAAAATTAAAGCCGCAAGCGGCATCGAACGGCCCTCGCGGGCCGCGCTTCGAACTCGGCCGACCGGGCACTCCCTGCAGGTGGCGCTGATCCGCCACTTGCCTCTGTTTTATTGTGGCTTTGGGCTGCACTTGTCACCAAACAGAGTCAAAAGACATTGGGAGCACTGATACATAAAATGCACCAACATGGGGTTTTCCAGGCATCGCCATGGCAACACCGTGCAAAATACCAACTTGGCACCTCAGACTTTTTTAATGGGGATGATGTAAAGAATCAACGTGCCAAATCTCACATTCTTCATTGAAGGTCTGAAGCCGTTATAAGAGTTTGAAATGTCGCAAAATCTGTAAATTTTCCCATTAGGATAACATGGGGTATTTCACGCATCGCCATGGCAACAGAGTGAAAAATATGGCATGGGTGTGATTGACTTTTTTGATCAGGATGACATGATGAGTCATTCTGGCAAATTTCACTTAATTCCGTGAAACTAATGTTTTTCTCATGAATGGGAAATTTTCTGACCTTTCCCATTAGGATAACATGGGCATTTTGGCGCATCGTCATGGCAACACGGTGCAAGATACGACATGCGTCTGATTGACTTTATTGATCGGGATGACCCACTGGAATTTTGTGTGAAATTTCGTAACATTTGGGAAAACTAACATTTGGGCCCTCCATGCAAATTTATTTGTTATTCTGTAGGGGGCGCTATTGCACCAAATAGTTTTTCTTTCATAATTAGTAGGTCTAGGCCAGAAAGTTTTATAACTGATTCGAATTTGAGCTCAATCGGACTTTGTATGTGCAAACGGGAGCAAATTTTGACATGTGAAAATTGCAAAAATTCTGATGGACTTTTGCGGCTTCGCCGCACGGAAACCGTTATATGTATCAATGTAAATTGGATAACTTTTGATGCCCCACTTGTCTAGATGATGTCCAGTGATTTTCAGCCCTGCAGGTGAAGCGCCTTCAGAGGAGTTGATGAAAATGCGACGTCAACAAAAATGCTGACTCGGCATTTTGGAATTTTCAATCCAAGATGGCCGACTTCCGGTTTGTCTGGGGGCGTGGCCATAATAATATTTTGTGTTTGGCATCACTTGAAGAATGTGTGTACCGAATTTGGTGGCTCTATGACAAAGTTGACGTCGGGGTGTCTCCCATTGACGCAATGTATTTTGACTTTTGTAGGTGGCGCTGTCGCGCCATTTTTTTATGCCCAATGATGCACCATATAAAAAAAATAATTTTTCGCCACTTCTGAATTTTGGGCAAAATTTGGTGAGTTTTTGAATATGTTCAGGGGGTCAAATTCCTGCTCAAAGAGCAGAAGAAGAAATAAAAATAATAAAAATAATTAAAACTGCAAGCAGTGATAAAGGCCCTCGCCACCCTTGCGACCGCGGGGTTCATGCGACCATGGAGTTTGCGCCTCTCGTTCCCACTTACATCGCCCCTCCCACCAAAAACAGCGACTGAGTAATACTACTCCATTCATTCCAATGAGAGCATTTATGACATTTTCACGCCTGCACGGTTGGAAATAGAGGTATGTCTTCATTGGCTTTTTTGTTCAGTATGATGAGTGGAATATATGTACAAAATTTCAATGGTTTATGACAAAGTAAAATTTTCATCCTATTAAACCAAAACCCATGTATTTCAATGAGAAATGTCGGTCGTCGTTGCCATGGCAACACACTTGCAAATAGAGGTATGTTGTCATTGGCGTTTGTGTTCAGTATGGAGATAGGGATGTCCATGCCAAATTTCAAATGTTTTTGACAAAGTAAAATTTTTTGGATTCCATTAAAAAATTCAAGGGGGCGCTGTGGAGCAAGGGATTGTCTCAGTTATGTAAACAGTATATCATTACATTCAGATGAACAATGTGAGCAAAATGTATATTAATGCCGGTTAGCAGGACCTTGCATTTTTGAGTTACGCTCAATTTTAAACTTAAAAAAATTGTGTTTTTCTTAGCAGGCTGACCACGCCCACATTTTATGACGTTGAAAAATCCAAGACATTGGCCTCTAATCCCACATGGCCCTATTTCATTTTGACCAATTTGTAAGTTTGTTGAATGAAAATCCATGACGGAAAAAATGCAAAGGTGAGAGTTAAAATGTCAAAAAAATGGAGTTCCGCACACAATGGCCGACTTCCTGTAGGGTTTAGGGTGAGGTCATAATATAATTTTTTACTTGTCTTGACATGTTCTATGGTTCTACCAATTTTCATTTGTCTACGATGAAAAAGGTCTGTCATTGCCGTAATGTATTTTGAACTTTGAGGTGGCGCTATTGAGTCATTTTGCAACATTAATTTTATTGCACATGAAAATACAAAATATTTCACCAATCTTGAATTTTGGGTCATAGTTGGATTAGTGCAGAGCATCTATTTAGTCGACAACAAAGTCCAGTACTCTGAACCCCATTCATTTCAATGACACATTTATGACATTACCACGGTAACACAGTTGAAAATTGAGGTATGTTCTCTTTGACTTTTTTGTTCAGGATGGGGATAGGGATGTCCATGCCAAATTTCAAATGTTTTTGACAAAGTCAAATTTTTTGAGTCCCATTCAAAATTTCAAGGGGGCGCTGTGGAGCAATGGATTGTCTCAGCTATGTAAACTGTACATCATGACATTCAGATAAATATTGTGACCAAAATGTATATTAATGCCGGTTAACAGGACACTGCATGTTTGAGTTAGGTGCAATTTAATACTTGAAAAAACACCGTTTTTCTTTGCATGTTGCCCACACCCAAATTTTATGAAGTTGAAAAATCCAAGTGAGTCGGCTTTAATCCCACATGGGCCTAGTTCATTTTGTCAAATTTTCAAGTTTGTTGAATGAAAATCCATGGTGTAAAAAATCCAAACGTGAGAGTTAAAATTTCAAAAAAATGGGGTTCCTCCCACAGTGGCCGACTTCCTGTAGGGTTTAGGGTGGGGTCATAATATAATTTTTTACTTGTCTTGACATGTTCTATGGTTCTACCAAATTTCATTTGTCTACGATGAAAAAGGTCTCTCATTGCCGTAATGTATTTTGAACTTTGAGGTGGCGCTATTGAGTCATTTTGAAACATTAATTTTTTTCCACATCAAAACACAAATTTTTTCACCAACCTTGAATTTTGGGTCATAGTTGGATTAGTGCAGAGCATCTATTTAGTCGACAACAAAGTCCAGTACTCTGAACCCCATTCATTTCAATGACACATTTATGACGTTACCACGGTAACATAGTTGCAAATAGAGGTATGTTCTCATTGGCTTTTTTGTTCAGTATGGGGATAGGGATGTCCATGCCAAATTTCAAATGTTTTTGAAAAAGTAAAATTTTTTTGGTGCCATTCAAATTTTCAAGGGGGCGCTGTGGAGCAATATAATGTTTAAAAAAATTTAATTGTATGTTCATGCATTCAGAACAAGATTTTAAACAAATCGTATATTAATGCCAGGAAATAGAACACTGCATGTTTGAGTTACGTACGATTTAGTACTTCAAAAAATGGCTTTTTTCTTGGCAGGCTGGCCACGCCCACAATTTATGACTTAGAAAAATCCAAGTGAGTCGTCTTTCATCCCACATGAGTCTAGTTCAATTTGACCAATTTGCAAGTTTGTTAAATGAAAATCCATGGCGTAAAAAATCCAAACGTGAGAGTTAAAATTTGAAAAAAATGGGGTTCCGCCCACAATGGCCGACTTCCTGTCGGGTTTAGGGTGGGGTCATAATATAATTTTTTACTTGTCTTGACATGTTCTATGGTTCTACCAAATTTCATTTGTCTACGATGGAAAAGGTCTGTCATTGCCGTAATGTATTTTGAACTTTGAGGTGGCGCTACTGAGTCATTTTGAAACATTAATTTTTTTGCACATCAAATTACACATTTTTTCACCAACCTTAAATTTTGGGTCATAGTTGGATTAGTGCAGAGCATCTATTTAGTCGACAACAAAGTCCAGTACTATGAACCCCATTCATTTCAATGAGACATTTCTGACCATTTCCACGGTTACCACGGTAACATAGTTACAAATAGAGGTATGTTCTCATTGGCTTTTTTGTTCAGTATGTCAAGCCACATGTCCCTGTCAAATTTCAAATGTTTATGACAAAGTAATTTTTTTGGTCCCATTCAAAAGTTCAAGGGGGCGCTGTGGAGCAATGTAATGTCTAACCTATGTAAATTGTATATGTATGCACTCAGATCAAGATTTTGAGCAAAATGTATATTAATGCCGGGAAATAGGACACTGCATGTTTGAGTTACGTACGATTTAATACTTTAAAAAAGAGCTTTTTTTTTGGCAGGCTGGCCACACCCACAATTTATGACGTAGAAAAATCCAAGGTAGGAGACTGGAATCCCACATGGGTCTAGTTCATTTTCACCAATTTCCAAGTTTCCTGAATAAAAATCCACAGCGTAAAAAATCCAAACGTGAGAGTTAAAATTTCAAAAAAATGGGGTTCCGCCCACAATGGCCGACTTCCTGTAGGGTTTAGGGTGGGGTCATAATATATTTTTTTACTTGTCTTGACATGTTCTATGATTCTACCAAATTTCATTTGTCTACGATGAAAACGGCCTGTCATTGCCGTAATGTTTTTTGATTTTTGAGGTGGCGCTGTTGAGTCATTTTGATACATTAATTTTTTTGCCCATAAAAATAATTAATTTTTCACCAACCTTGAATTTTGGGTCCAATAAAATGGACTTTTTTTTTACGTTTAGGGGGTTAAAAATGGCGTCAATTTGGCAACCAAAATAAGAATAATAATAATAATAATAATAATAATTAAAACTGCAAGCAGTGATAAAGGCCCTCGCCACCCTTGCGACCGCGGGGTTCACGCCACCGCGGAGTTCGCGCCACCACGAAGTTCGCGCCTCTCGTTCTCGCTTACATCGCCCTTCCTCCAAAAACAGCAACTGAGTAATACTACTCCATTCATTCCAATGAGAGCATTTATGACATTTTCACGCCTGCACGGTTCGAAATAGAGGTATGTCTTCTTTGGCTTTTTTGTTCAGTATAATGAGTGGAATATGTGTACCAAATTTCAATGGTCAATGACAAAGTAAATTTTTTTCATCCCAGTTAACCAAAACCCATGTATTTCAATGAGAAATGTCGGTCGTTGCCATGGCAACACACTTGCAAATAGAGGTATGTTCTCATTGGCTTTTTTGTTCAGTATGGAGATAGGGATGTCCATGCCAAATTTCAAAAGTTTTTGACAAAGTAAAATTTTTTGGGTCCCATTCAAAATTTCCAGGGGGCGCTGTGGAGCAATGGATTGTCTCATCTATGTAAACTGTATATCGTTACATTCAGATAAACATTGTGACCAAAATGTATATTAATGCCGGTTAACAAGACGCTGCATGTTTGAGTTACGTACAATTTAATACTTGAAAAAACGCCATTTTTTCTTTGCATGTTGGCCACACCCACATTTTATGACTTAGAAAAATCCAAGTGAGTCGGCTTTAATCCCACATGGGCCTAGTTTATTTTCACCAATTTGCAAGTTTCTTGAATGAAAATCCACAGCGTAAAAAATCCAAACGTGAGAGTTAAAATTTCAAAAAAATGTGTTCCGCCCACAATGGCCGACTTCCTGTAGGGTTTAGGGGTGGGGTCATAATATAATTTTTTACTTGTCTTGAGATGTTCTATGGTTCTACCAAATTTCATTTGTCTACGATGAAAAAGGTCTGTCATTGACGTAATGTATTTGAAGTTTGAGGTGGCGCTACTGAGTCATTTTGAAACATTAATTTTTTTGCACATCAAATTACACATTTGTTCACCAACCTTGAATTTTGGGTCATAGTTGGATTAGTGCAGAGCATCTATTTAGTCGACAACAAAGTCCAGTAATCTGAACCCCATCATTTCAATGACACATTTCTGACCATTTCCACGGTTACCATGGTAACATAGTTTACAAATAGAGGTATGTTCTCATTGGCTTTTTTGTTCAGTATGTCAAGCCACATCTTCATGTCAAATTTCAAATGTTTATGACAAAGTAATTTTTTTGGTCCCATTCAAAAGTTCAAGGGGCGCTGTGGAGCAATGTAATGTCTAACCTATGTAAATTGTATATGTATGCACTCAGATCAAGATTTTGAACAAAATGTATATTAATGCCGGGAAATAGGACAATGCAGGTTTGAGTTACGTACCATTTAATACTTCAAAAAATGCCTTTTTTTTTGGCAGGCTGGCCACGCCCACAAATTATGACTTAGAAAAATCCAGGGTAGGAGATTGTAATCCCACATGAGTCTAGTTCATTTTCACCAATTTGCAAGTTTCTTGAATTAAAATCCACAGCGTAAAAAATCCAAACGTGAGAGTTAAAATTAAAAGAAAATGGTGTTCCGCCCACAATGGCCGACTTCCTGTAGGGTTTAGGGTGGGGTCATAATATAATTTTTTACTTGTCTTCACATGTTCTATGGTTGTACCAAATTTCATTTGTCTACGATGAAAAAGGTCTCTCATTGCCGTAATGTTTTTTTATTTTTGAGGTGGCGCTATTGAGTCATTTTAAAACATTAATTTTTTTGCCCATCAAAATAATTAATTTTTCACCAGACTTGAATTTTGGGTCCAATAAAATTGAGTTTTCGTTAACGTTCAAGGGGTCAAAAATGGAGTCATTGTCGCGAGGAAAATAAGAATAAGAATAATAATAATAATTAAAACTGCAAGCAGTGATAAAGGCCCTCGCCACCCCTTGCGACCGCGGGGTACACGCCACCGCGGAGTTCGCGCCTCTCGTTCCCGCTTACATCGCCCCTCCCACCAAAAACAGCGACTGAGTAATACTACTCCATTCATTCCAATGAGAGCATTTATGACATTTTCACGTCTACACGGTTGGAAATAGAGGTATGTCTTCTTTGGCTTTTTTGTTCATTATGATGAGTAGAATATGTGTACCAAATTTTGATGATCTATGACAAAGTAATTTTTTTTCATCCCAGTTAACCAAAACCCATGTATTTCAATGAGAAATGTCGGTCGTCGCCATGGCAACACACTTGCAAATAGAGGTATGTTCTCATTGGCTTTTTTGTTCAGTATGGGGATAGGGATGTCCATGCCAAATTTCAAATATTTTTGAAAAAGTTAAATTTTTTGGGTCCCATTCAAAATTTCAGGGGGGCGCTGTGGAGCAATGGATTATCTCAGCGTTGTAAACTGTATATCATTAGGTTTATATTAAGATTGTGACCAAAATGTATATTAATGCCGGTTAACAGGACACTGCATTTTTTAGTTAGTTGCAATTCAATACTTCAAAAAACGCTGTTTTTCTTTGCATGCTGGCCACACCCACAATTTATGACTTAGAAAAATCCAAGAGAGTTGGCTACAATCCCACATGGGTCTAGTTCATTTCGACCAATTTGCAAGTTTCTTGAATGAAAATCCATGGCATAAAAAATGCAAATGTGACAGTTAAAATTTCAAAAAAATTGGCTTCTGCGCAATATGGCCGACTTCCTGTAGGGTTTAGGGTGGGGTCATAATATAATTTTTTACTTGTCTTGACATGTTCTATGTTTCTCCCAAATTTCATTTATCTACGATGAAAAAGGTCTCTCATTGCCGTAATGTATTTTGATTTTTGAGGTGGCGCCACAGAGTCATTTTGCAACATTAATTTTTTTAAATTTCAAAATAATACATATTTCACTAACCTTGAATTTTAGGTCATAGTTGAATTAGTGCAGAGCATCTATTTAGTCGACAGCAAAGTCCAGTACTCTGAACCCCATTCATTTCAATGGCACATTTATGACGTTACCATGGTAACATAGTTACAAATAGAGGTATGTTCTCATTGGCTTTTTTGTTCAGTATGTCAAGCCACATGTCCATGTCAAATTTCAAATGTTTTTGACAAAGTAATTTTTTTGGTCCTATTCAAAAGTTCAAGGGGGCGCTGTGGAGCAATGTAATGTCTGACTTATGTAAATTGTATGTTGTCGCGTTTAGTGCATCATTTTGAAAAAAAACGTATATTAATGCCGGGAAAATAGGACGCTGCATGTGTCAGTTATTTGCAATTTAAAACTTCAAAAAATTGCTTTTTTCTTTGCAGGCTGGCCACACCCACATTTTATGACTTAGAAAAATCCAAATGAGTTACCTTTAATCCCACATGGGTCTAGTTCAGTTTGACCAATTTACAAGTTTCTAGAATGAAAATCCATTGCGTAAAAAATTCAAAAGGGAGAGTTAAAATTTTAAAAATATGGGGTTCCGCCCACAATGGCCGACTTCCTGTAGGGTTTAGGGTGGGGTCATAATATAATTTATTACTTGTCTTGACATGTTCTATGGTACCACCATATTTCATGTGTCTACGATGAAAAAGGTCTGTCATTGCCGTAATGTTTTTTTTTTTTTGAGGTGGCGCTATTGAGTCATTTTGAAGTGTTAATTTTTTTCAATACCAAATAATTAATTTTTCACCAGTCTTGAATTTTGGGTCAAATAAAATTGAGTTTTTCGTTAACGTTCAGAGGGTCAAAAATGGCTTCAATCCTGCGAGCAAAATAAGAATAAGAATAATAATGGAAACGCGTTTTCGACCCCATTATTTTTCCAAAACCATAAAAGCTACAGTCATGTGACTTTCTCACATTGTGCCCCATCACAAATAAGGCCCCTGTGAATTTTTTCACAAGTCCACGACAAATCACTTGTCTGCTATGAATTTTGAAAAATGAAATTTGAAGAGGGGCGCTAGAGAGCCATTTTGTGAGATAAAGCCATGATTTGCATATCATTGTGTTCAGCTCACAAATGTGCATAAACGCTGTATTAGCGTTTTCCCAACAAAAAATGTGTGAACGAGAAATATTTTATTGAAATATTCAAAAATGTATGATTTTGTATAAAATTCCCCATGACCACACCCAAAGTCATATTCAAATATAATTGATGATCTTTAATCTCACATGGGTTTAGTGGGTTTTGGCCAAATTTGAAGTGTTTGTGATGAAAACTGTGCGAGGAGATGTCCTGAATGTGAGGGTGTGCGCTTTTGTCATTCCCGGGTTTGATCCAATATGGCCGACTTCCTGTACATTTTAGGGCGGGGCCATAATATCATTTTTGTCATGTCCCGACATGTTCTATTTTTTGATGCCAGTTTCAGATTTTTAGATTCACTTTTTTCCGAGTCGGGCTCCCATAGGCCCAATGAAAATCAAAGTTTGAGGTGGCGCTACCGAGTCGTCTTTGGTTTTTTTTTTTCGGGGTCTTCGGTGACAATTAGAGCTTGGCGAGTTCTAATTTTTGACACCACTCACTGGCATGTCGGGGCGTGTTTACTACTTGATTTTTGCCATTTTCCCCGTTTCGGACGCGGTTTTAATGAGTCCCTCGCCGGGACGTTGTCTCCGGCTCGGGCCTAATTAAAACTGCAAGCAGTGATAAAGGCCCTCGCCACCCTTGCGACCGCGGGGTACACGCCACCGCGGAGTTCGCGCCTTTCGTTCCCACTTACATCGCCCCTCCCACCAAAATCAGCGACTGAGTAATACTACTCCATTCATTCCAATGAGAGCATTTATGACATTTTCACACCTGCACGGTTGGAAATAGAGGTATGTCTTCATTGACTTTTTTGTTCAGTATGATGAGTGGAATATGTGTACCAAATTTTAATGGTCTATGACAAAGTAATTTTTTTCATCCCTGTTAACCAAAAACCCATGTATTTCAATGAGAAATGTCGGTCGTTGCCATGGCAACTCACTGGCAAATAGAGGTATGTTCTCATTGGCTTTTTTGTTTAGGATGGGGATAGGGATGTCCATGCCAAATTTCAAATGTTTTTGACAAAGTAAAATTTTTTGGGTCCCATTAAAAAATTCCAGGGGGCGCTGTGGAGCAATGTAATATTTGACCTGTGTAAAATGTATATCTATGCGTTCTGAACATCATCTTGAGTAAAATGTATATTAATGCCGGGAAATAGACAAATGCATGTTTGAGTTACATGCAATTAAATACTTTAAAAAATGCAATTTTTCTTCGCATGCTGGCCACGCCCACATTTTATGACTGAAAAAAATCAAGACAGTCCATGTTCATCCCACATGGGTGTAGTTCTTTTTTACCAATTTTCAAGTTTCTTGAATGAAAATCCACAGCGCAAAAAATCAAAACGTGAGAGTTTTAATTAAAAAAAAAAAGGCCTTCCGCCCACAATGGCCGATTTCCTGTAGGGTTTAGGGTGGGGTCATAATATAATTTTTTACTTGTCTTGACATGTTCTATGTTTGTACCAAATTTCATTTGTCTACGATGAAAAAGGTCTGTCATTGGCGTAATGTTTTTTGAAATCTGAGGTGGCGCTACTGAGTCATTTTGCAACATTAATGTTTTTATACATCAAAATACCAACTTTTTCACCATCCTTGAATTTTGGGTCATAGTTGGATTAGTGCAGAGCATCTATTTAGTCGACAACAAAGTCCAGTACTCTGAACCCCATTCATTTCAATGACACATTTATGACGTTACCACGGTAACATAGTTGAAAATAGAGGTATGTTCTCATTAACTTTTTTGATCAGTATCAAAAGATGGATGGATGTGCCAAATTTCAAATGTCTATGAAAAACTTTGTCAAAAAATTAATGGAGGTTGTTAGGGGGCGCTAGCGTGTCATTTTTGAATATTTTTACTAACACCTTTCAAAAAAAATATTTTTTTTTCGCCAATCTGAATTTTGTGTCCAATAAAATTGAGTTTTCGTTAATGTTCAGGGGGTCAAAAGTGGCTTCGAAGCGGCCACCAAAATAATAAATAATAATAATAATAATGGAAATTTTTTTTCGACCCATTATTTTTCTCCTAAACCATAAAAGCTACAGTCATGTGACTTTCTCACATTGTGCCCCATCACAAATAAAGCCCCTGTGAATTTTTTCACAAGTCCACGACAAATCGATTGTCTTCTATGAATTTTTGAAAATGAAATTTGAAGAGGGCGCTAGAGAGTCATTTTGTGAGATAAAGCCATGATTTGCATATCATTGTGTTCAGCTCACAAATGTGCATAAACGCTGTATTAGCGTTTTCCCAACAAAAAATGTGTGAAAGAGAAATATTTTATCGAAATATTCAAAAAATTGCGATTTTGTATAAAATTCGCCATGACCACACCCAAAGTCATATTCAAATATAATTGATGATCTTTAATCTCACATGGGTTTAGTGGGTTTTGGCCAAATTTGAAGTGTTTGTGATGAAAACTGTGCGAGGAGATGTCCTGAATGTGAGGGTGTGCGCTTTTGTCGTTCCCGGGCTTGATCCAATATGGCCGACTTCCTGTACATTTTAGGGCGGCGCCATAATATCATTTTTGTCATGTCCCGACATGTTCTATTTTATGATGCGAGTTTCAGATTTTTAGGTCGACTTTTTTCCGAGTCGGGCTCCCATAGGCCCCATGAAAATCAAAGTTTGAGGTGGCGCTATCGAGTCGTCTTTCGTTATTTTTTTTCGCGGTCTTCGGTGACAATTAGAGCTTGGCGAGTTCTAATTTTTGACACCACTCACTGGCATGTCGGGGCGTGTTAACCACCACTTTTTTTTGCCATTTTCCCCGTTTCGGACGCGGTTTTAATGAGTCCCTCGCCGGGACGTTGTCTCCGGCTCGGGCCTAATTAAAACTGCAAGCAGTGATAAAGGCCCTCGCCACCCCTTGCGACCGCGGGGTTCACGCGACCGCGGAGTTCACGCGACCTGCCGAGTTCATGCCACCGCGGAGTTCACGCGACTGCGGAGTTCACGCTTCTCGTTCCCGCTTACATCGCCCCTCCCACCAAAAACAGCGACTGAGTAATACTACTCCATTCATTCCAATGAAAGAATTTATGACATTTTCACACCTGCACGGTTGGAAATAGAGGTATGTCTTCATTGACTTTTTTGTTCAGTATGATGAGTGGAATATGTGTACCAAATTTCGATGGTCAGTGACAAAGTAAATTTTTTCATCCCAGTTAACCAAAACCCATGTATTTCAATGAGAAATGTCTGTCGTTGCCATGGCAACACACTTTCAAATAGAGGTATGTTCTCGATGGCTTTTTTGTTCAGTATGGGGATAGGGATGTCCATGCCAAATTTCAAATGTTTTTTAAAAAGTAAAATTTTTTTGGGTCCCATTCAAAATTTCCAGGGGGCGCTGTGGAGCAATGTAATATGACACATATGTAAATAGTATATCTATGCGTTCAGAACATAATTTTGGGCAAAATGTATATTAATGCCGGGAAACAGAGCACTGTATATTTGATTTACACGCGACTAAATACTTCAAAAAATAGCTTTTTTATTTGCAGGCTGGCCACACCCACATTTTATGACTTAGAAAAATCCAAGTGAGTCGCCTTTAATCCCACATGGGCCTAGTTCATTTTCTCAAATTTTCAAGTTTCTTAAATGAAAATCCATGGCGTAAAAAATCCAAATGCGAGAGTTAAAATTTCAAAAAAATGGGGTTCCGTCCACAATGGCCGACTTCCTGCAGGGTTTAGGGTGGAGTCATAATATATTTTTTTACTTGTCTTGACATGTTCTATGGTTTCTACCAAATTTCATTTGTCTACGATGAAAAAGGTCTGTCATTGACGTAATGTATTTTTGAACTTTGAGGTGGCGCTACTGAGTCATTTTGCAACATTAATTTTTTTGCACATCAAATTACACATTTTTTCGCCAACCTTGAATTTTGGGTCATAGTTGGATTACTGCAGAGCATCTATTTAGTCGACAACAAAGTCCAGTACTCTGAACCCCATTCATTTCAATGACACATTTATGACCATTTCCACGGTTACCACGGTAACATAGTTCCAAATAGAGGTATGTTCTCATTGGCTTTTTTGTTCAGTATGTCAAGCCACATCTTCATGCCAAATTTCAAATGTTTATGACAAAGTAATTTTTTTGGTCCCATTCAAAAGTTCAAGGGGGCGCTGTGGAGCAATGTAATGTCTAACCTCTATAAAATTTATATGTATGCACTTAAATCAAGATTTTGAACAAAATGTATATTAATGCCGGGAAATGGGACACTGCATGTTTGAGTTACGTACCATTTAATACTTCAAAAAATGCCATTTTTCTTGGCAGGCTGGCCACACCCACATTTTATGAGTTAGAAAAATCCAAGGTAGAAGACTGTAATCCCACATGGGTCTAGTTCATTCTGACCAATTTGCAAGTTTCTTGAATGAAAATCCACAGCGTAAAAAATCCAAATGTGAGAGTTAAAATTTCCAAAAAATGGGGTTCCGCCCACAATGGCCGACTTCCTGTAGGGTTTAGGGTGGGGTCATAATATAATTTTTTACTTGTCTTGACATGTTCTATGGTTCTACCAAATTTCATTTGTCTACGATGAAAAAGTCCTGTCATTGCCGCAATGTATTTTGATTTTTGAGGTGGCGCCATTGAGTCATTTTAAAACACAATTTTTTTTATAGATCAAAATACCAACTTTTTCACCAACCTTGAATTTTAGGTCATAGTTGGATTAGTGCAGAGCATCTATTTAGTCGACAACAAAGTCCAGTACTCTGAACCCCATTCATTTCAATGACACATTTATGACCCTTTCCACGGTTACCACGGTAACATAGTTACAAATAGAGGTATGTTCTCATTGGCTTTTTTGTTCAGTATGTCAAGACAGATGCTCACGCCAAATTTCAAATGTTTATGACAAAGTAATTTTTTTGGTCCCATTCAAAAGTTCAAGGGGGCGCTGTGGAGCAATGTAATGTCTAAAAAATTAATATTGTATGTCTATGCATTGAGATCAAGATTTTGAACAAAAGGTATATTAATGCCGGGAAATAGGACACTGCATGTTTGAGTGACGTACAATTTAATATTTCAAAAAAATGGCTTTTTTCTTGGCAGGCTGCCACGCCCACATTTAATGACGTAAAAAAATCCAAGACAGTGAACTCTAATTCCACATGGCCCTAGATGATTTTGACCAATTTCCAAGTTTGTAGAATGAAAATCCATGGCGTAAAAAATTAAAATGTAAGAGTTAAAATTTTGAAAAAATGAGGTTCCGCCCACAATGGCCGACTTCCTGTAGGGTTTAGGGTGGGGTCATAATATAATTTTTTACTTGTCTTGACATGTTCTATGGTTCTACCAAATTTCATTTGTCTACGATGAAAAAGGCCTGTCATTGCCGCAATGTATTTTGATTTTTGAGGTGGCGCTATTGAGTCATTTTAAAACACTAATTTTTTTGACCATGAAAATAATTTATTTTTCACCAGACTTGAATTTTGGGTCCAATAAATTTGAGTTTTTGTTAACGTTCAGGGGGTCAAAAATGGCTTTGCAGTCGCGACCAAAATAAGAATAATAAGAATAAGAATAATAATAATGGAAACTGATTTTCCACCCATTATTTTTCTCCTAAACCATAAAAGCTACAGTCATGTGACTTTCTCACATTGTGCCCCATCACAAATAAGGCCCCTGTGATTTTTTTCACAAGTCCACGACAAATCGATTGTCTTCTATGAATTTTTTAAAATGAAATTTGAAGAGGGCGCTAGAGAGCCATTTTGTGAGATAAAGCCATGATTTGCATATCATTGTGTTCAGATCACAAATGTGCATAAACGCTGTATTAGCGTTTTCCCAACAAAACATTTGTGAAAGAGAAATATTTTATCGAAATATTCCAAAATTTGTGATTTAGTATAAAATTCACCATGACCACACCCAAAGTCATATTCAAATATAATTGATGATCTTTAATCTCACATAAGTTTAGTGGGTTTTGGCCAAATTTGAAGTGTTTGTGATGAAAACTGTGCGAGGAGATGTCCTGAATGTGAGGGTGTGCGCTTTTGTCATCACCGGGTTTGATCCAATATGGCCGACTTCCTGTACATTTTAGGGCGGGGCCATAATATCATTTTTGTCATGTCCCGACATGTTCTATTTTTTGATGTGAGTCTCAGATTTTTCGGTCGACTTTTTTCCGAGTCGGGCTCCCATAGGCCCAATGAAAATCAAAGTTTGAGGTGGCGCTATCGAGTCGTCTTTCGTTATTTTTTTTCGCGGTCTTCGGTGACAATTAGAGCTTGGCGAGTTCTAATTTTTGACACCACTCACTGGCACGTCGGGGCGTGTTAACCACTTGATTTTTGCCATTTTCCCCGTTTCGGACGCGGTTTTAATGAGTCCCTCGCCGGGACGTTGTCTCCGGCTCGGGCCTAATAATATTTTTAGCAAAAACAATATATCCGATAACATTAGAATGACAAATTATACGTTTTTTCGAAAGCTCTGGACCTTCCCCACGTCACCGTGGGGTCATTGGCGAATGACGGGCGCTGACGCGCCCGTCATTCGCCATGACGTCGGGGCCCGCCACTGACCTCCCATTGACTTCCATTCATTTTAGCAGTAATAAAGATGGCCCATGCCTGCGGCATGGGTTGCTGGGATAGTGGAGTCAGGGCAAGGTCGCGACCTCAGCCGAACTTGTGCGCTGCGCGCACAAGTTCGGCAAGACAGTTAGCAACGATGAGTGCCTGGGCTTCGCCCAGGCACTCATCGTTGCGGAAGCAATAGGCCCTACGCCCTGTAGGGGCTCGGGCCTAATAATAATATTTTTAGCAAAAACAATATATCCGAAAAAACATTAGAATGACAAATATACGTTTTTCGAAAGCTCTGGACCTTCCCCACGTCACCGTGGGGTCAATGGCGAATGACGGGCGCTGACGCGCGCCGTCATTCGCCATGACGTCGGGGTCCGCCATTGACCTCCCATTGACTTCCATTCATTTTAGCAGTAATAAAGATGGCCCATGCCTACGGCATGGGTTGCTAGGATACTGGAGTCGGGGCAAGGTCGCGACCTCAGCCGAACTTGTGCGCTGCGCGCACAAGTTCGGCAAGACAGTTAGCAACGATGAGTGCCTGGGCTTCGCCCAGGCACTCATCGTTGCGGAAGCAATAGGCCCTACGCCCTGTAGGGGCTCGGGCCTAAAAAAATGATCATCCTTGCCTAATTTATTTTGTTAAAATGAAGGTGTAGAAAGCTGCAGTAGGAGCTGGGGACAAAATACACTATATCTCAACTGAAAATATTGTTGACCTCTCACATTTAAAATTTGAGGACAATATCTATAAAAATGAGATTTTTACACGAATTTTATCATTAGTAAAGCTCTCCACATGGAGAGGAAAAAATGCAACAACTTTTGAATGCTTCAACCCACAGACATGAATAAGACTCGACTGAAAACTCACACACAGAGGAATCTGTATCTGCACATTTACCTGCTCTATTACTTATGTAAATGTATATATCATATCAGAACACAATATAAAATGTGCATTTGTATATAAAATATAGCCAAAACAAGTGGTGTTTGTGTGGTATTTATTCAGCCACAAATTTTGTAAGTTCTCCTCTTAAAAAGACGAGAGGCCTGTGATTTTCATCATAGTTTCACTTCAACTATGAGACAGAATGAGAAAAGAATCAGGAAATCTGCCTGATTTTTAAAGAATTTATTTTTTTTAATTTATTTTTTTATCTTATTTATTAGTTTATTTGACAGGGACAATGTGTAGGAACATTAAAGATGCTTTACACCAGATCATAGCTGACGCTAGTTTCCATCCGTCGTCCCTGAGCAGGTGAGAAATACAATATAAAATATAAAATATAATCAACACACACTCACACAAGAGATGACCGATTATTACACAATAAAATTTTACAATAAAATCTCACTAAAACTATATTATACCAACTACCATCTTAAAGCTGACACTGCTGATTCTCTAATAATAATTTCTTAACATTAAATGAAAAGTTTTTCATGTCAGAGGAAAGTTTCAAATTTTGCAAATTCTGGTGTAAAATAAGTATTTGGTCCATAACAGAAGTTGGTCTCAACACTTTGTTCTTCTCTTTGTTGCAGTGACTCAGACGTTTTCTGTCTCAGGTTTTCTCTCTGTTGCTGTAGTTTGGTCCATTCCTCCTGCAGATCTCCTCTAGAGCAGTGATGTTCTGGGACTTTCACCTCCCTCCAAACATTTTCTCTGGGGTTTTATCTGGAGACTGGGCCACTCCAGGACCTTGAAATGCTTCTTCTGAAGCGGCTCCTTCGTCGTGTGTTTGGATCATTGTGTCGCTGAAAGACCCAGACACGTTTCATCTTCACTGCCCTCGCTGATGGAAGGAGGTTTTCACTCAGAATCTCACGATACATGGCCCCCCTTTTTTTTTTTTAATTTAAAAGGGACAGCGCACTTTAATAAACACCTGTAAAAAATACCCGTGTAAATGTGCTGAAGTCGCTGCACAGATCATTTTCATTCTCAGTCCCTCAACATCTAAAACGGGACAAGAGACAAAACACAAACAACAAACAAACAACTCCACAGATCACAAACATTCACACTCAAACGACTAAAGTGCCTGTTTGTAAAGTGTCTGTGGCTAAAGTGCTTCAGTCATTTTAAAGAGCTATAGTTTTCTAATAAATAAGTTAATTTAGTTTAAAACCAGTTCAGTCACATGTGTCTCTCCTGCCTCAAAGACGAGACACTGGAGTTTACAGAGTCCCTCAGGTCTGAAAACATTCACACATATTTACATATTTACATATTAATGACAGCAAAAAAACAGTAACAGCAGAGATTGCAGGTTCACGTCTGCAGTGTCTACATACGTATATGTATCATGCACAACAACAACAGTGCAATACGAGTCTGTTCATGGTCATGCTCCACACGTGTATGTATCATGTACATGAGTCTGAACAGCTCAGGTGGAGCAGTGTTGATTAGATTTGAGCCTTTTTTGAAGGTGAGTTATAAAAGGTGTTATATGTGGAGGATTCTCTTCTTGTGTGAGGGTGTCATGATCCACGTCCTGTTGTCCCTGTCTCCTGCCTCATGTGTCTCCTCTCCCCCTCCCTCACCTGTCACTCCGGAGCTGGGCGGAGCTCTGGCTCCTCCCACGCGCACCTGCACCTCGTCTACTATGATCAACACCACCTGTGGAGGATAAATGGGGCTTGTCATTCGGTGCGTGATAACACTCCTGCTCCCAGATCCTGCGCCTCTCGTCCAGCTCCCGCCTCCCGCCTCGTCTTCCTGGTAAAACCTGTTTGTCTTGTCTTCACACCTTCCTGCACTCGGCTCACGGCTCCCGCTCTCCTGACCTACCTGCTCCTCGCTCCTGGCTCCTCGTCCCGCTCTCCTGACCTACCTGCTCCTCGCTCCTGGCTCCTCGTCCCGCTCTCCTGACCTACCTGCTCCTCGCTCCTGGCTCCTCGTCCCGCTCTCCTGACCTACCTGCTCCTCGCTCCTGGCTCCTCGTCCCGCTCTCCTGACCTACCTGCTCCTCGCTCCTGGCCTCTCGTCCCGCTCTCCTGACCTACCTGCTCCTCGCTCCTGGCTCCTCGTCCCGCTCTCCAGACTCACCTGTTCCTCGCTCCTGGCTCCTCGTCCCGCTCCTGTGTGTCCTGCTCCCCGTTGCCTTGTATCCAGTATTATTGATCGTAAACTGTTTCACCATTGTAAATAAACACTGTTAAACCGCTCCTGGTCTGCATTTTGGTCCGATTCACCTCACCTTCGACAGAGGGATGTTGTTCCAGATGTTCCTCTGACTGAAGGACCGACTGTGTGAAGGTGGAACGTCGATAAGGAACCTCACAGTCGCCTCTCGAGTCGCCCTGGTCCCGACAGTGGGAGGTTTTTGTTTCATGAATTCTTGTGGTGGCGGTGCGAGTCCATGGAGGATTTTGGATATTGTCAAGCAAACTTAAAGTGTTTGAAATTCTAAAAGCTCAATAAACTATATGTTTCAAGAATCTGACAGTGGTGATATGAAATTGGTTTCTTAGCAAAGATTTGAAGTCCTATTTTCTACAGTGGTTCAGTCTGTTTCAGTGCAGTGTCAGGGTCCAATTAGTGAAGCAGTATTCCATATGTGAAAAGATCAAAGCTGCAGAAACAGTCTTGCTGCCTTTAAAATTTTTCATTCATTCTTTCTTTACACGGATCAGTCGTCCCTGGTCCCTTTGCAGAAAAACAGCCCCAGAGCCTGATGTTTCCACCCCCATGCTCCACAGTAGGTCTGGTGTTCTTTGGATCAACATTCTCTCTCCTCCAAACAAGTTGAGTTTTTACCAAAAGTTTTATTTTGGTTTGATCTTATGACGTTCTCCCAGTCTCTTCTGGATCATCCAAATCCAAACTTCAGACGGGCCTGGACATGTCCTTAATCAGGGGGACACGTCTCTGCAGGATTTGAGTCCCTGGCGGTGTAGTGTGTTGCTGATAGCCTCACACTCAGCGTGTGCATGGCTGAGTGCTAGTTTGTGCTCCTAAATAATTTTTACAAACCAAATGAACTAAAGGAAGCTCTTCGAACTACCCCAAGGACAATCTTGTCTTGTTTTTGTGTGCTATTTGTTCTTGTTTTATGGATTTAGAGAAGGCGTATGATAGGATTGATAGAGAGGCGTTGTGGATTGTGTTGAGTTTGTATGGTATCGATGGTAGGTTGTTGGAAGGTGTGAAGAGTTTTTATAGAATGATGATCCAAGATGGCGCCACGTACGGTCGCCCTGGTGATTTCGTGTGGGTTTTTCTTCTGGTTTTTGTGTGTTAATCCTGTGTGTGCGTGCTCTTACAACCGTGAAGAGCTCCTAAACATCAGAGCAACAACTCCTGCTGACCTACTGCCAGTTTTTTTAGTGCCGGCTGTAGATTTAGTTCACTTTTTAGCCAAAAGAGTGAGACGTCGAAAAAGAGGAAAGAGGGCAGGGGCCCTGGTGCGCCTCCGGAGACGCGGCGCCCGCACGCCCTTACCTGGATTTTCCTCTCCAACATTCGCTCACTCTGCAATAAAACAGACGAACTGGCGCTGCTGATGAGGAGAAACAGGGACTTTTCTTCCTCTTGCGTCTTGTGCTTCACGGAGACGTGGCTCAGCGAGCGTATCCCGGACTGTGCGCTTCACCTGGAGGGATTCAGCTCCTCCACACGGACAGACAACGGGGACTCTCCGGGGGAAAGACAAAAGGTGGAGGTGTCTGTTTCTACATCAACAACGCCTGGTGGATGTGACTGTGATCTCCCAACACTGCTCTCCCGACGTGGAATATCTCTCCATTAACTGTAAACCTTTCTATCTCCACGTGAGTTCGCTTCATTCATTCTGGAGATGTTTACATCCCACCGACACGAGGCCCAGCGGTGCTCGTGGACCAGATTCTGAACATGGAGCGAACCTTCCCGGACTCTTTACTCATCATCCTGGGGGATTTTAATAAAGCTAATCTGAGCCAGGAACTACCTAAGTACAAACAGTTTATTAAATGCCCGACGAGAGAGCAGAAGACGCTGGATCATTGTTACTCTACAGTCAGCGGAGCTTACAGAGCCGAGCCTCGTGCTGCTCTGGGATTCTCTGACCACGACATGATTCACCTCATCCCTGCTACAAACAACGGCTGAAGCTCTCCAAACCTGCTGTGAGGACTTCTAAGAAGTGGACCAGTGAGGCTGTGGAGGAGCTTCGCTCCTGTTTGGACTTTACAGACTGGGACGTGTTCAGGGCCACAGTTTGGATGAGGACACAGACACTGTGACGTCATACATACAGTTCTGTGAGGACAGTATCATTCCATCATGTACCAGGGTGACTATTAACAACGACAAACCCTGGTTCACTCCCAGACTGAGGCATCTAAGGAGGGAAAAGGAGAGGGCTTACAGAGCAGAAGATCGTGAGGGCTACAGGCGTTGTAAGTATGCTTTTAGCAAAGAGGTGGAAAAGGCTAAAGCAAAGTACAAAACACGTCTGAGGCAGCATTTCTCCACCAACAACTCTGCTTCTGTCTGGAGAGGGCTTAGGCAAATCACCAACTACAAGCCCAAAGCCCCTCCCGCTGCGGACAACAAACAACTGGCAGAACAGCTAAACGGCTTTTATGCAAGGTTTGATGTCCCCCCCCCCCCCCCATCACCACCATGGACATCACAGCCGAACCCACCTCGGACCCCTCCTCCTCCCCCACTGCCCTCACAGTTTCGGAGCGGGACGTGATGAAGCTTTTCAAGAAGCAAAACCCCCGCAAAGCCCCGGGCCTGGACGGTGTCTCTCCTTCCACCCTTAGACACTGTGCTGAGGAGCTGGCTCCTGTCTTCACAGACATCTTTAACACCTCCCTGGAGTCATGTCACGTCCCAACCTGCTTCAAGCTGTCCACCATTGTCCCCAAGAAGCCCAGAATCACTGGACTTAATGACTATAGACCTGTGGCGCTGACGTCTGTAGTCATGAAGTCATTTGAGCGCCTGGTCCTGCACCACCTCAAGTCCCTCACCTCCCCCCTCCTGGACCCTCTGCAGTTCGCCTACAGAGCCAATCAGTCTGTGCACGACGCCATTAACCTGGCTCTTCACTTCATCCTCCAGCATCTGGACTCCCCGGGAACCTATGCCAGGATCCTGTTTGTGGACTTCAGCTCTGCGTTCAACACCATCATCCTGCCCTGCTCTGCTCCAGGACAAGCTCGCTCAGCTCAACGTGCCTGACTCCACCTGCAGGTGGATCACTGACTTCCTGACGGACAGGAGGCAGCGCGTGCGGCTGGGAAAGAATGTCTCGGACACCCGGACAATCAGCACAGGATCTCCACAGGGCTGTGTACTTTCCCCCCTGCTCTTCTCCCTGTACACCAACTGCTGCACCTCCAGCCACGACTCCGTCAAACTGGTCAAGTTTGCAGCTGACACCACCCTCATCGGGCTCATCTCGGACGGGGATGAGTCTGTCTACAGGAGGGAGGTGGATCGGCTGGTGTCCTGGTGCAGCAGCAACAACCTGGAGCTCAACGCCCAGAAGACAGTGGAGATGATTGTGGACTTCAGGAAAGTCACAGCCCCCCTGCCTCCCCTCGCCTTGACTCCCCCATCACCACCGTGGACTCTTTCCGCTTCCTGGGCCCCTGCATCACCCAGGACCTCAAGTGGGAGCCGACCATCAGCTCCTCATCAAGAAAGCCCAGCAGAGGATGTACTTCCTGCGGCAGCTGAGGAAAGCCAAGCTGCCGGTCCAGATGATGGTGCAGTTCTACACGGCCATCATCGAGTCCATCCTCACCTCCTCCATCACTGTGTGGTTCTCTGGGGCCACAGGGACAGACAGAGACTGCAGCACATTGTGCGGTCTGCTGAGAAGGTGATTGGCTGCAGCCTCCATCTCTCCAGGACCTGTACGTCTCCAGGACTCGGGTGGAGCAGGTCGTACAGCAGCTGACACTTCTCACCCTGGACATGGACTATTTCAGCCACTTCCCTCTGGCAGGAGGCTACGGTCCATCAGGAGCAGAACCTCTCGTCACAAGAACAGTTTCTTCCCCTCTGCTGTTTCCCTCATGAACACTTCATAAACCTGCACTAAACTGGACACTTCATAACACTGGGCACTAAATAACCCATGATGCACTGTTCTTGTTTTGATGCCACTATTGTATATATTTCTACTATTGTATATATTTCTTCTATTGTATATATTTCTACCTCCTGCATGCCCTTATTTGTATTTTTTTAGTGTGGTTTTTTTGTGTGTGTGTTGTTGTATGTCGCACTTTATCACCGAAGTAAGTTCCTAGTCTGTGAGCTCTGCTCACGGACGATGGCAATAAAACTTCTTCTGATTCTGATTCTGATTCTGATGATGAGTGCGAATGAAACTTACGAGATGCCGGCTCAGACGTCGCCCGGCCAAACAAGGTCTGCGTCAGGTGTTGGGGAACCAGAGCACCTTGACGATAAGTGGGCTACTGGAACAAGGCGGAGATGGGCGAGATGCGAGAACAAGGCTCTGTTGGAATGCTACTACTCCAGTGACCCTAGTCAGAGGGGTTACATGAACAGGATGTGGGAAAAATATATATATATATATATATATATATATATATATATATATATATATATATATATATATATATATATAGATCTAGATAGATATGTAGATATGGCTAATATATATAGATACGGCTAAGCAACTAGTAGCTCAGTGTTCCAACATCCGCAAACGGCAACTGCTATCACAACTTGAGATTGACAAGGTACAACACAAAATATGCTACGGCAAGAGCCAGGACGCCAGGTCAGAGGGGAGGTAACATAAACTCCCCATCCGGAGATTGGGTACGAAGCCCCAATAGCACCGGAACATAACTGAAGTGGCTCATATCAAGAAATCCACCAATGGCTTGAGAAAGAGCTGGACGGAAGGACAGAGGCTCATCCTGGAGCACAGGAGCCTTGAGCACCAGAGCGATAGAGGCTCAGATCTACCACCAGACAAGACCCAAGACAAAGAGGCTCCTGAGACAATCCAGCTCATAACTGCAGGTGTAAGATGCAGAAAACAAACATGGAGCCACATAACCAAGTGGAGCCATAGTGACAGAAACATCTGTGCAGAGAACGGACTGGAAACCCCCAGGTCAAGAAACACCTCCAAAGGTCAAGAAACACCTCCAAAGGTCGTGGAGAATGAGCCAAGATCCTGTGGGACTCAGATACAGACTGACAGATGGAGATGGACCAACCGGACATAGTGGAGGTGGATAAACAACAGAGCAAAGCCGTTGGGGGAACATCACAGAACCAAGAGAACATCAGGAAAAAGGAGCATGAGAAACTAGAGAAATACCAGGGGCTCAAAGAAGAGCTGGAGAAGGTCTGGAAGGTGAAGGCCTCAGTGGTGCCCGTGGTCATCGGACTCGGGGCAGTGACCCCCCAAACTGGAGGAGAGACTACAGCAGATCCCAAGAAAAACATCTCTTACACATATCCTTGGCCGGCGATATGTCAAATGTTAGAACTCATTGTGGCCTGTGTGTCAAAAAGTTTGCCCGCCCCTGCCTTTTTATGTCATTCTTTATGATTTCCTCTTCAGATAAACAAAGCATTTTACCGCAGTCTGTGCCCTCATGCTGTAAATTTTGGAACTGAGAACACTTAAAGCATAAATATTTTGGGTTGTTTCATTTAAATGACGCTGGTTTTCATCCACTGCATTTATCAGCAGCTGCTCGTGCGCACGGCAGAATCAGAGCTGTGTGCACAAGTTCATAATGCGCCTTCTGCCGTATGTACAAGTATACACTCAAATTTACACCTTTTCACAGCAATGAGTGCCACTGTGTTTACATTTTTATTTGAAACTATGGTATAAAGCTGCTTTGTCCATATTTAATACTTCAATTTTCTTTAAGCTGTTCTTCTGATCTTTCTTTAAGCTGTTGTTCTGTTCATTTCTTCCATTAGTTTATATATAGTACAGTGAAATAGGCCCATAGGTTCTTGACACAAGCTGTAGCAACACCACTGAAGAAATCATTTTATGCAATAATATAATATAATCTTTTGCAGTTTGACTATGAGTTCTGGGTTCTCAATGCCAGTATGCTCCTGGTCAGCTCTCATCCCTCCACCAAGGGCCAGACCACCACGCAGTCTGTCCTGGATGCACTTCCCACCGTTGGAGATACAGTCTCGTTTACTGCAATAATTTGGGTCTTGGCGGATAAATATTCTGATCTGGTGAGTATTTTGCACACACACTCTGAACTCATGCATACACACTCAGCTGTGTCAAGACAAAATATTTACTGTAGCAATTTTTCATCTATTTAAATTTGTATTGACTATTGCAATTTTGTAACAGAAAAAACAAAAAACAAACGAAATGAAATGAAATACACACGTGGTGTCGTTTAACCAGGGTCCGGTTTGGACTTAAATGGTGCTATAGTGTTCAAAATCCCCAAGTATGTGGCGTTAGATGAGATGATAAAGTCCTCTGGGCACAGTAAAGAGCCCAGAATGTCTGTGGAATGCAGATGAGTGTTTATGAAGGCAGAAGCAAAATGTGCAACTGTAGAAGACGTAATGGTCCAGAGGCACAGGCTGGAACAGAGGGTTTGGTAGAGGAGATAATGGTCCAGAGGCACAGGCTGGAACAGAGGGTTTGGTTGTGGGACAAGCAGCAGTGATTTCAAACAGGGCTGGGAAGTGATCGCGATACAGGTGGCAGATGTCCTCCTCAGTCCACCACCTAAAGTTGAAACCTGATAATAGATGTGAGTTTCATGCTTAGGAGAGTGGAATTGCCTCAAATTTATGCTTATTCATTTTATATACCATAAAATCTAGTAGTTTATGCTTTTCCTTGTCCGTACACACCTTTAATTCTAGGATCTTGTCGTAATGTCAGGCAAGAGGGACCAAAAAGACAGAACTCCGGGATGTTTTAAACAGTTTTTATTTACAATAGTGCAAAAAGCAAATGACGGTAGATCAGACGGTGAGTCGGGAGCAGGGTGTTTGCCGTGGTTCAAAGGTGAAGCGTGAGTTGCAGAGTCTGAAACGGGAAGGACAGTACCGGTAGTGAAGAGCAGGGTCGGAGGCGGGGAGAGCTGAGCTCGTTCAGGGAGCGGGATCTGGTGAGGAGCAAAAAGTATCCGGTAGGCAAGGTAAAAAGCAGGAAACAACATGAACAGAGCCAAGCAAGATGCATCACATGAACATGCGAATGATCTGCGCCGAGTGTCAGGTCCTGGCTCCACTTATCCACCGCAGGTGTAGCTGATTGCGATTGCCTCCGGGTGTGCACAGGAGGAACCAAGATCTCCACCCAGCTCCAGGCTCAGGCACGTGAGGCAGGGGGAAAAGACAACACAAAAGGCAGGACAGACAGGGATCGTGACAGATCTTCTCTATAGTTTATCACGACCCTATTTCTGAGTTTGTTCTTGAACTGTACAGACTCCTTTGGGCTCTTGCCTTGACGAGTACTTCGACGAGCCGGCGATTACGCACATCATAAAGGAGTTTCAGGCTGAACTGTCTTCTCTGGAGGAAGCCATCACCGAGAGGAACAAAGAACTCCCAGTGCCCTACGCCTACCTTCTCCCCTCCATTATTGAAAACAGCATCGCACTCTAGTGCTGTATTTATGAATAAAATAAACAAAAGGTTTGGTGCCTCTGTGTGACCAATGGCAATGACCAATAAGCTTGAGATTCAGTGAAATTGTATTTTATTTCTTGCTTTATCTTATATTTTTCTTATGTATTGTATTTTTACTAGCATTCATGTTGAGCTACAGTTTCCTCCAACGTTTCTCTGTCTCTGTTTTTGTTTAAACAAACCTTTTGTTTGGCAAATCAATCAAATCAATTAAAAAAGTAAAAAGACAAAAAACATGTTTTTAATAATAATAATAATGATAGTAATAATAATAATAATGTACTTTATAAACTGTCCCAAGGTGCAAGTAGCCGTAACTTTAGGTTTTTCTTGGAAGGAATCTTCTTTTGGACTAAATTGAAAGGAAACAGGCCACGTCTCAAAAGTTTGACATTTTCCTTGTACTGTATTTGGAGTATATTATTTAAATAATTTATACACGTTATTACATAAGCGTATCTGTTTTATCCGTTATAATCTTTTTGCATGCTCTTAAGCCATGCAAGAAACAACACAGAAGCATTTTAACCTCACCTTCCCTAATTGTAGTCGACCATGTTGAGGACGTGGGAGAAACATAGAAGAACACAAACTTTTCTTTGGAGGACAAGAGGACCGCCTCCATGGCGAGAATAGCTGATACGTAGCACCCGCCCTGCACCTGAATAGTGGCTTACAATCTTCAAATGTCCTAATTCGAGACAGATTCAACAATAAAACATAATGCTTAAATATGTAAACGTATCTGCACACGGACTGACTAATGAAGAGGACTGAGTGTGACGTCCAGCCAAATGAAGCCAATTTAGGATAACAATCATAATGGCTACTTTGGAGTCGAGTTCCGTATTTGGAATTGCGAGTATGAGCATCATCACAACCACAGGGTCAATCTGGAGCCAGGTGGTTGAAGGTAACGCCTCGTCCCTCCTGCACCTCTGGTTTAGGAGGGAGCGGGAGCTTATCTACGCTGTCAATTAAACCTGTTACTACCAACAACCTCAAGGAAAGATCGGTCTGTTAATGTTCATATCTTGATTTTTAAAAAGAAAATATCTAAATAAAAACACAGGGATTGTGTAGTGCAGGTTAATACGAACATTTTAAGACATAAATGAACAGTTGACAACAACAATTACAGAGAGAGGTGCAAAGATTTTTTCAATAGAAAGTCGAATCGTGCCCATGCTCACTTCCTATTTGGAACGTAGAGGCGAGTTTGAAAGGTTAGACATGAAGGTGTTTATTTATACAGTCTATGGCCGTGTCCCAATTCGCCAAATGCACCTTAGATGTACCTTAGAAGTGCGGGTGGCAAAGTATGTTTCTAAACTTCCGGTGGAGAATGGTAGTTCTCAGTGTAGCCGCCATCTTGTCGAAATGGGACAGACACCACAGACCGCACCTCCACCGCTGTCTTTGCGCGTACGTTACGGACGTTATTTTAACAGAAGAAAGAGTCAAGATGTCGTCGCAGCTTTTTATTTCTATTTTCTTTCTTTAGATTGAATGAAGTAAGGAATTAATATTTCTCTTTGAATTTCAATAGGCAAATATAAGATTCGAGGGTGATTTTTTCCCACTTGTAGTTATACATAACTTTAACAAAATAAACCTTGTTAAAACGTAATGACATTCATACATTCAGAGTCTATAAACCAGAGACACTGATTAGTTGTACATAAAGTGGGACAGCTTCAACAGCTTCTGGTCGCAGTATAAGAAAATGACTGAAGACCAAATAATTTTCTGAAGGTTTAATACAAATGACAGACCGCTGGCTCTGCTGCCTGCAGTGACAGGCTGAGTCACAATGATGGAACATTTTTTATATAGTGGTGGTCCAGTTAAGTTTATATAGTTTATTTTACAGGGAGATACAGGACCATTAATCAAAGAAACATTTAAGAGATGTTTTGTCCCTAACTATAGCTCCCTGAACTATTTGATAAGAAACTGTCACTGTCAATAAAGGAACAAAGAAGAAGAAGAA
Organism: Periophthalmus modestus; assembly: GCA_019594935.1. NCBI lineage: Eukaryota > Metazoa > Chordata > Actinopteri > Gobiiformes > Gobiidae > Periophthalmus > Periophthalmus modestus. The sequence goes on from JAIEZT010000205.1 coordinate 57,836, forward strand.
AAATATATTCTGTCAACTGGACAAAACGTTGTAGGAGTGAAAACGGTTAAGTTGCTTCTTCAGTCAGTGATGGGGGTACATTTTAGTGCCCCATTTGAGATAATTCAAACTAAAGTTTTAACTTGTAAAAATCTGAACCCAGAAGGAAAGGTGTAAATATTCCTTACACAGCGGGTGTTTCTGAAAAACTTCAGAGAATTTTCACACAGTTTGAGATTCTGGTCTTTTTCAAACCTACAAAAACTTTAAGACAAAAACTGTTTGACCCAAAGAACCAAACCCGAGACATAAAGTAATGTGACGTGGTATAGCTGTGAAACTCTGCCATATCATCTTTGGTGGAACTCCTCAGGGTGTCACCTCCACAGGAGGAACATCGGAGATGCTAGTTGGCTTTTTTCTTTGACCAGCCTCTCTTCTCTGGCATCTTAGCTGCGATGCGTAAATGCATTTAGGTACAAACAGTCCTCAAGCAGGTGAGATGTAACAGTTCAAGTAACAGATTCACCAAGTATTCCAGTGCACAAATCTATATAGCTATATACCAGGGCTGTGTCCCACAAAGTGGGGTAGCCTAGACAGGGCACACACTCCCATTTCCCTCCCTCCCTCCCTCCCCTCCCTCCCTCCCTCCTTCGCCTCCCCAAACCCTCCCTCCTCGCGACTCTCCATCTCCCCCATCTGCACCAGCGTCCCCTCCCCACCACCATCACCACTCTCCTCCCATTGCCTACAACCTCTGCCAAGGAGGCCAAGCCCGCACTGACGTCCACCCGCCCCCCCATCCATGCACCGGACAGCCGAAAGGGCGGCCAGCGTACCTGAGTCGAACACCCCCAGGACCCGCCATAGGTGACACAAAGGAAGCAACCGGCCAGACCCAGAGTGCAAAACGGACCACCACCAGCACCCAGGAATCCTCCAGAGGACCACACAGGGACAGCTGCCGCACCCAAAAAGGGACAACGAGCACCCAGGCGCACCTCCCGTCCATCACCATCATCATCGTTGTTCTATTGTTCTATTTTTTCCCCTTCCCTCATGCTCCTTTTTCCTGATGTTCCCATCGCTTGGCACTGCGATGTGCACCACAGTCATCCCTCTTGCATTCAGCGCTCTTCTTACACCCTCTGTCCATCCCATTCGTGGTCTTCGTCTCATTCTCACTCCACTCACATCAGATTCATACACCTTTTTCACCAACCGCTCCATTTCCATTCTCTCAACATGTCCAAACCATCCCAAAGCCTTTTGCTCTGCTCTATCAGCCAACTCTCGCAACACACCAGTTCTCTCTCGGATTTCTTCATTTCTCACACGATCCATGTCACACCACACATACTCCTCAGACATCTCATCTCAACGACATTCAGCTCCTCTTCTTCTCCGCGACTTTCAAACTCCATGTTTCAGCCCCATACAACGCAGCAGGCACCACCACACCCTCGTACAATCTCTTTTTCGCATCCATTCCCAGTGACCTAAATTCAACCCCCCCCCCCCCCATATCTTTCGTACTTCATTCATTCTAAACTCTACCTCACCCCCTATTCCACCATCCACACCAACATGCGACCCCAAATACTGAAAACACTCTACCTCTTCCAACAACTCCCCATTTAATGCCACATTCAACCTGCGTTCATCCTTTGACCTCGTGCACCTCATCACCTTCCTCTTAGTCACATTCACTCTCAACTTCCTTCTGTCACACACCCTTCCAAACTCCTCAACCAAACGTGACAGGCTCTCCTCTGAATCAGCCACTAGTGCAGTATCATCTGAAACAACAACTGATTCATACTCCATTCGCTGCCATCAACATTCACCACACTCACACCCTTACCTGACACTCTTGCATTCACCTCTTTTACCACACCATCCATATACATTAAACAACCATGGAGACATCACACATCCCTGACGCAAACCAACCCTCACAGGAAACCACTCACTCATACTATTTCCCACTCTCACACACGCTCTACTATTTCTAGAATCAGAATCAGAATCAGAAGAAGTTTTATTGCCATTGTCCATGAGCAGAGCTCACAGACTAGGAACTTACTTCGGTGATAAAGTGCGACATACAACAACACACACACAAAAAAACCACACTAAAAAAATACAAATAAGGGCATGCAGGAGGTAGAAATATATACAATAGTAGAAATATATACAATAGAAGAAATATATACAATAGTAGAAATATATACAATAGTGGCATCAAAACAAGAACAGTGCATCATGGGTTATTTAGTGACCAGTGTTATAAAGTGTCCAGTTTAGTGCAGGTTTATGAAGTGTTCATGAGACAAACAGCAGAGGAGAAGAAACTGTTCTTGTGACGAGAGGTTCTGGTCCTAATGGACCGTAGCCTCCTGCCAGAGGGAAGTGGCTGAAATAGTCCATGTCCAGGGTGAGAAGTGTCAGCTGCTGTACGACCTGCTCCACCCGAGTCCTGGAGGCGTACAGGTCCTGGAGAGATGGAGGCTGCAGCCAATCACCTTCTCAGCAGAGCACAATGTGCTGCAGTCTCTGTCTGTCCCTGGCAGTGGCCCCAGCGAACCACACAGTGATGGAGGAGGTGAGGATGGACTCGATGATGGCCGTGTAGAACTGCACCATCATCTGGACCGGCAGCTTGTCTTTTCTCAGCTGCCGCAGGAAGTACATCCTCTGCTGGACTTTCTTGATGAGGAGCTGATGGTCGGCTACCACTTGAGGTCCTGGGTGATGCAGGGGCCCAGGAAGCAGAAAGAGTCCACAGTGGTGATGGGGGAGTCGGTCAAGGCGAGGGGAGGCAGGGGGGGCTGTGACTTTCCTGAAGTCCACAATCATCTCCACTGTCTTCTGGGCGTTGAGCTCCAGGTTGTTGCTGCTGCACCAGGACACCAGCCGATCCACCTCCCTCCTGTAGACAGACTCATCCCCGTCCGAGATGAGCCCGATGAGGGTGGTGTCGTCCGCAAACTTGACCGGTTTGACGGAGTCGTGGCTGGAGGTGCAGCAGTTGGTGTACAGGGAGAAGAGCAGGGGGGAAAGTACACAGCCCTGTGGAGATCCTGTGCTGATTGTCAGAGTGTCCGAGACATTCTTCCCCAGCCGCACGCGCTGCCTCCTGTCCGTCAGGAAGTCAGTGATCCACCTGCAGGTGGAGTCAGGCACGTTGAGCTGAGCGAGCTTGTCCTGGAGCAGAGCAGGGAGGATGGTGTTGAACGCAGAGCTGAAGTCCACAAACAGGATCCTGGCATAGGTTCCCGGGGAGTCCAGATGCTGGAGGATGAAGTGAAGAGCCAGGTTAATGGCGTCGTGCACAGACTGATTGGCTCTGTAGGCGAACTGCAGAGGGTCCAGGAGGGGGGAGGTGAGGGACTTGAGGTGGTGCAGGACCAGGCGCTCAAATGACTTCATGACTACAGACGTCAGCGCCACAGGTCTATAGTCATTAAGTCCAGTGATTCTGGGCTTCTTGGGGACAATGGTGGACAGCTTGAAGCAGGTTGGGACGTGACATGACTCCAGGGAGGTGTTAAAGATGTCTGTGAAGACAGGAGCCAGCTCCTCAGCACAGTGTCTAAGGGTGGAAGGAGAGACACCGTCCAGGCCCGGGGCTTTGCGGGGGTTTTGCTTCTTGAAAAGCTTCATCACGTCCCGCTCCGAAACTGTGAGGGCAGTGGGGGAGGAGGAGGGGTCCGAGGTGGGTTCGGCTGTGATGTCCATGGTGGTGATGGGGGGGGGGGGGGGGGGACATCAAACCTTGCATAAAAGCCGTTTAGCTGTTCTGCCAGTTGTTTGTTGTCCGCAGCGGGAGGGGCTTTGGGCTTGTAGTTGGTGATTTGCCTAAGCCCTCTCCAGACAGAAGCAGAGTTGTTGGTGGAGAAATGCTGCCTCAGACGTGTTTGTACTTTGCTTTAGCCTTTTCCACCTCTTTGCTAAAAGCATACTTACAACGCCTGTAGCCCTCACGATCTTCTGCTCTGTAAGCCCTCTCCTTTTCCCTCCTTAGATGCCTCAGTCTGGGAGTGAACCAGGGGTTTGTCGTTGTTAATAGTCACCCTGGTACATGATGGAATGATACTGTCCTCACAGAACTGTATGTATGACGTCACAGTGTCTGTGTCCTCATCCAAACTGTGGCCCTGAACACGTCCCAGTCTGTAAAGTCCAAACAGGAGCGAAGCTCCTCCACAGCCTCACTGGTCCACTTCTTAGAAGTCCTCACAGCAGGTTTGGAGAGCTTCAGCCGTTGTTTGTAGCAGGGATGAGGTGAATCATGTCGTGGTCAGAGAATCCCAGAGCAGCACGAGGCTCGGCTCTGTAAGCTCCGCTGACTGTAGAGTAACAATGATCCAGCGTCTTCTGCTCTCTCGTCGGGCATTTAATAAACTGTGTTGTACTTAGGTAGTTCCTGGCTCAGATTAGCTTTATTAAAATCCCCCAGGATGATGAGTAAAGAGTCCGGGAAGGTTCGCTCCATGTTCAGAATCTGGTCCACGAGCACCGCTGGGCCTCGTGTCGGTGGGATGTAAACATCTCCAGAATGAATGAAGCGAACTCACGTGGAGAATAGAAAGGTTTACAGTTAATGGAGAGATATTCCACGTCGGGAGAGCAGTGTTGGGAGATCACAGTCACATCCACCAGGCGTTTGTTGATGTAGAAACAGACACCTCCACCTTTTGTCTTTCCCCCGGAGAGTCCCCGTTGTCTGTCCGTGTGGAGGAGCTGAATCCCTCCAGGTGAAGCGCACAGTCCGGGATACGCTCGCTGAGCCACGTCTCCGTGAAGCACAAGACGCAAGAGGAAGAAAAGTCCCTGTTTCTCCTCATCAGCAGCGCCAGTTCGTCTGTTTTTATTTGCAGAGTGAGCGAATGTTGGAGAGGAAAATCCCAGGTAAGGGCGTGCGGGCGCCGCGTCTCCGGAGGCGCACCAAGGCCCCTGACGAGTCGCTTCCCGCACCAAGGCCCTGCTCGCTTCTCTTTCGGCATCTCACTCTTTTGGCTAAAAAGTGAACCAAGTCTACTGCCGGCACTAAAAAACTGGCAGTAGGTCAGCAGGAGTTGTTGTCCTGATGTTTAGGAGCTCTTCACGAGTGTAAGAGCACGCAGACACAGGATTAACACACAAAAACCAAAAAACCATCATTGTATGAGGTAGGCAGTAGCTTGAAGGGTCTTGCCTAAGGACCCACACATACCAGTTGAGCTAAACCAGTCAGCTGAAGGCCTCAGTGGTGCCCGTGGTCATCGGAGCACTCGGGGCAGTGACCCCTACACTGGAGGAGTGGCTACAGCTGATCCAAGGAAACATCATCAGACATCTCAGTCTAGAAAAGTGCAGTACTAGGAACAGCAAGATACTGCGCAGAACCCTCAAGCTCCCAGGCCTCTGGTAGAGGTCCCGAGCGTATATCTCCTCCTCACCCTCCGCCTCCACCGGCGGAGGGTGAGGATGAGGGGAGATTTACATTTACAGGAGATTTTCCACATATATATATATATATATATATATATATATGTATATATATTATATATATATATATATATATATATATATATATATATATATATATATATATAATATATATATATATTACATTAGATTTGGCCTGTACCATGTAGTAAAGCATGAAAATATGAATATGCAAGGCTCATGTACAAATTGTACAAATTGTACAAATTGTTTTCCAAATGCATTAATTAGATTAATTATTCATGTATTAAATTTCATTTAAATAAACACAGCAGAAAAACTTTGAACAGGTTTACCCTTACTGCGCTGTCCCTTTAAGGACAGGTGGTGAAACATTGCCCTCTAGTGGGCGCATGTCAATGTCATATTGCATTTTGTCATTTTGTTTTTTTGTTCATTTTAAATCTAAAGTGAAATGTCTCGAGCCTGACTCCACAACATGCCCTTGTTTTTTTATATATTTTTTAATATAATCTGTTTGACTTTTCTTGTTAAGTTGTCTTTTTTTAATTATGCAACTGTATTTTTTATTTGCTGCTGCTGCTTGGCCAGGACTCCCTTGAAAAAGAGGTTTTTAATCTGAACTTTCTCTGGGACTTTCCTGCTTGAATAAGGGTAAAATAAAAAATAAAAATAAAACATGCATCCCTTCATCCCTTCTCCTTCTTCTCTTGCTTCTGCCATCACCCTAACCCTAACCCTTAGCCAGAAGGTTTCTAGCTCTCTGCCTGCCACCACCGCTGCTGCTTTAATTATGGCTACAACGTCTATAGCCACACAGGCTTCCCAAGCTGCAATCCACTTCCATTCTGTACACTAAAGAGAATCCTTTGATTAGCCAGTATCTCCTCTCAGTCTATCCACATTTTACAGCTGAGCTGCCACATTCTGACCTGGACAGCCACTCCAGATCAGCTCACGTCCATCTTTCCAGTGTTTGTCATTCCTTCAACCAACTGCTTCTATCTTGTTTCATATTTTTCTCATCTTAATTCATCTTTTAAGGGTCCTTAACTAGTTGGGTTAACCACTGGAGACAAAGCCCCCATCCTGAGTCTCACATTGTGAGATCGTCTTCATGTACGGGTCAGGCTGATCTGAATACTAACTACTTAAACTCCTCCTACGAACACCTGCAGCCATCGTTCATTAATCAACAAATCAATAATAAGTGCTAGTGTAGCCTCTGTAATGCACTGAGTGAATTCTGGAGGATCTGAACTTTGACATGAGGAATGACCCTGTCCATACACTGAGAATAAGAAAAACGTATGTGTCCTCTATCTGCAGCTTAAGGCTCTGGCCACCCAGGTTCAGTCGTGATTTTACATATCGTACCTTCTGTGCCACTGCATAGAACACATAGAAGAACCAGCCCTACATTGCCCCCTGGGGGAAAGGTGTTAGTGTTACAGTAAGATATTGTTGAAGAATCTGCAAAAGATACTGGAGCTTATTTGAAATCTCAGGTTTTTCCGTGTGTCCTACCACAGACTGGGACTCACCTGAGAATTGTTGATTGCAGCGTGGTTGGGCTGAGGCATTGAAGATCACCATGGTGAGGAATTGACCAGATCCTGCACAGAGCTGAAGCTCTGAGGGCAGCCTGTGGATGAAATCTTCATTGTCAGATTGTGGTCCTTTTAAAATAATAGTAAACCTGCTGTGTAGAACAAAACACACCTGATGCCTTGTTTCCCAGAAAGCCATGAGTGAAAATCTCACTGATCCAGTCCTGCAACTCTGAGTCTCTCTGCACTTCTGTGTTTGAGGAGTAGTAGTACTCCACCACAGCCTGCACATATCTAGAAACAAGAGATTTATTGAGGCCCCCGGACATTACACATCTTTAGTCAAACTTAGATTGTTTTCTTAGTTTTCACATGGTTACGAGTTCGGTCAGTGTAAAGAGCATGTGCTCCAAAAGTGGTGTTGGGCTGGTGTAAATCCAACAGTCACATTCTGATTTGCATTAAGTGTGTTTATTTAGCCACAGGTGAAAGAAAATACCACACATATAGCACCATGAAAGAGCTGATACTGTTGTGTAACATTCTGTTACAGTCAGTGATTCCTCTAATCACATCATAAAATCTGCAGATGACACAACTGTGCTCGGACTCATTACAAACACAACAATGACTACATACAGGACGGAGCTCGAACTACTAGCAGGATAGTACAAAAACCACGACCTGATCTTGAACATTAAGAAGACCAAAAAAATGACCATGGTGAGGCAGTGGAGAGGGTGTCCTCTGGGCCTGATGCCCATGACAAGAAACTGTGCCATTCAGAGTGTGCTGATGTATGGACTGTTTGTGTGGCTCTTATTCGCTGTATATGCTGTGCTATAAACCATGTATTTGAGAGTGTCTCCAAATAGTTTCAGCTAGGGGCTCCAAGGCCAAGGTGAAACAAGGACTGTACCGACATGGGCTGAAAGGACACTGCAGGAAGAAGACATGACTCCAAAAGAAACGTGAAAAAGACAGATTACAGTTTGCAAATGCACAGGGACAAAGATTTTTATTTTTTGCAACATGCCCTATGGTCTGACCAAACTAAAACTGAACTGTTCGGCCAAAATGAGCATGGTTACATTTGGACGAAAAAGAAGGACGCTTGCAAGCCTGAGAACATCAGCCCAACTATGAAATACAGGGGGGGAAGCATCATGTTGTGGGTTGTTTTTGCTGCAGGAGGGACTGGTGCACTTCTCAAAATAGATGCATCATAAGAAAAGAACATTATGCAGAAATACTGAGGCAACATCTCAAGACATCAGCCAGGAAGTTAAAGCTGTGCCCCAAAGCGAAGAGGCTTAAGGATAACAAAGTCCATGTTTTGTCGTGTCCGTCACACAGCCCTGATCTCAGTTGTATTGAAAATATATGTGCAGACCTGAAAAGGCCTGTGTGAGTAAGGTGGCCTACAAACTTGGCACAATTAACACCAGTTCCGTCTGGAGGAATGGGCCAAAATTCTTGCCTATTGTGAGAAGCTAGTGGAAGGAAATTCAAAACCATTTGTCTCAAATCTTATCATTTAAGGCAATGGACCAAATACTAATGAATGTAAACTTCTGATTCTGAAGAACCTAATGAAAAATGTCTAAAAAATCCTTCTCTCATTATTCTTGCCTTTAGCAAATAAAAAAATGTCAGTCATCCTAATTGACCTAAAACAGGAAAGGTTTAGTCTGATTTCATGTCAGACAAAGACAAAAAGCTAAGAGGAGGGGCCGGGCTCAACAGAACGGAGCAATCCGGCACCACAAGGTCGAATATACAAGCAACAGCAGGGTGAAGAAGCCCTGCTTTGCTCCCAACTACTCGGCACATGGAGTAGTGGTGCTCACATGCAAACCTATGGCTGGAGGATGCTTCTGGACCATGTTGTTAGCCTGTGTTTTTATTTGTTGCAGACACTTTGGAGGAGATGCTGTGGGGCACACCCCACGGCCAGAGGAGATCTTCTGTGGGAAAGCTGATCTGCCCCTGGTTTTATTTTTAAGTCATTTTTAATCCCTTTTTATGGCCATTTTGGCACATTTTTAGCTCCTTTTATCTAAGTGAACTTATATTATCCAAGAGGACTTTTATTCAAACCTTGAATGAGACCTTTCTGTCACCGGGCCTGACTGTATGTGATGTATGTTGACAAAGAATAGAATAAAGACAAAGTTTTGTGAAAACCTGTTTTATGGCCCAGAGCTTGAGGCCATCGTCTCTGTAATAGAAGTTTGGCACAGAGTCCAGCCCTCGAGAGGTAATGTTCTCCGGCAGACAGAGGGCGGTGTGTAAGTTAACTCCGACAAGCTCCTCTTCATCAGCTCAACAACTCCTTCGCCCCCTATGTTGCTCTGCATAATAAACATTACCTTCAGTAGTATCGAAAAGACACATTTAAACACAAATATTTGACGAATTAAATTCTTACCATATTAAAGAAGTTAAACAACAGTTTGCGACTCGCAATGCCCAATGGGAGAGTGTCGTAAAAATGTGGCAGTAGGAGCTGTAGATTCAGAGATTTGTGAACAAAAACATGATGACAAAAGTTTAATATTTTCTGGATTATCCTAATAATACTGTTCTGACGGTATAATGGCAATGCATGAAATGTCTATTACTTGACATGTCTTGGTTGAAGAAAAAAGTAAATGGACAGTAAAAAAGTGAGATAAAAAATGAGTTTATAGCTTTAGTTTGAAAGCTTATTTCCAAATTTGTTTGAAAGATTGTACTGAATGTTTTATCAGCTCCTTTTGCTGCTACAAATAGATTATAGAAAAATGATTGTAGATGATATACAAATGCTCTAATTTAATAATAAACAATGTTCAAACAATGTTAAGTCCATGAAAATGACATCCCCTTTTCTCCATGTTCTATAGCAAAAAATCATATCAATGACTGGCCTCTGGAGGAAGCAGTGACAGATGTGGAAGAAACTACTACAGTAAGATTTCTGGCCCAGTGAGTTTATTCTGTTTGGAGTTGTGTTGCTAGCTGTCTCTCCTGTCATTGTTAGTCCACAAATTAATCAAACACATTTCTGACTCACTTACACACAATTGGTACCTGGTTACTTACTTTAATCCCCAGATCCCTATCCTGCTCACAGTCGCCTCGTATTTTGTGGATTAAAGCCCTTCTCACTAGCTTCAGCCTGAGCTAGCCTAGCCAACTAGCATCATGGCTCAACCTTCATATGTGAAGTCAGAACCCTAGCTCCTTAACTGTCGAGTGGGATAGTTGTCTGAAGTGTAGTAGCAGTTTTGGAGGCCAGGGTTAGAGTTAGAAAGGCGGATCCGCTCATTGGAGGTGCTGAAGCCTAGCTATAGCCAGGTAGTAGCAGGGACTGTGGACCACATCAGGGCTAAACTGTTAACAAGAACAGTCCCCCAGTGCGTCCTGTGCAGGGACCACACCAGGATCGATTTGTCATAGTTCAGAAGAAGCAAAGCACTAACTACAAAAACTTAGTGCACCGTGAGCTCCCCGTCTGTAATAGGTTTGTCCCCCATCACACGCCCCCCAAATGGACGTGTGAAACTTTGGTTATTGGAAGTTCTATAGTTAGAGACATAGAGCTGCCAGCAGCGGCTGTTAAGTGTTATCCAGAGGACAGAATGGTGCTGTTGAAGATAACATTAGGCTTTTAGAGCACAGTAGAAATAGGTGTCGCCAAATAGTGATTCATGCAGGTGGTAACGACGCCCGCCGACAACAATCAGAGGTGATAAAATTTCAAGTATGATCTGTGTGTGCATTGGCGATGTCAGACACCTTAGTATTTTCTGGCCCCAGTGCTGGAGGGACAAGAGCATGGCCCCCATTGTATCTGCATGATGCTATAGTCCCATATCATCTAAACAAAGCACTTGGATCTGAAAATACTGGAATACTGGTGGTTCTAGAGTGTTTAAAATCACAGTGGGAGGGAGAGTTTTCACTTACAAGCTCCTGTGTTAAGGAATCAGCTCCCTGCCCATGTTAAAGAGGCTCCCTTCAGTCTCTACATTTCAGACTAGGCAGCCTGTCCATGGCTGTGGTTCTCCTCAAGTTTTCTCTTTTTTCCACAGTTTTTTACTTTTCCTTGCTGAGAAAGACAGGGTACTGTCTGGGACAGTTATTCATTTACTTGTTTTATATTGATTAATTTGTTTGTCTGTTATTGACCGGTGTCTGTTTCATGATTGATTTTCTAACTCTCTGTTGGTTAAATCAAACATTTTGTTCAGCTTTAAGCGGTGGCTGCTGTTGTGATTTAGGCTTTACAGAGATAAATTGAATTGAATGGATGTACCTTGTAGATGGGGTGCACTCCTGGGAGGTTGCGCAGCATCGCTACTTCAAAGACTTCCGCCAGCAGGTGGGTGTTCATCAGGGTGTTTGACAATTTGGTGATCTATTGTAACTGTGTTTTTTATGAACATCTTGGCCAGCAGCCAGTCAGTCTCTGAATCACTGGGCAGGAAGATTGGATTATCCTCCGCAGACTTTTGATGCAGCTGCAATCACCAAAAATGGAGACATGAGGCTGTTTTGAGGGTAAACGGATGTCATAATAAATGTCATAATAAATTATACATTACTTTAATACTTTAAATGTATATTATCAACAAATCACAGAAGCAACTGTAAAAACAACTTTACTCTAAGGGGAACTGTGTTCCCTCCACAAAGTAAGGGAACTGTATATGAGAGCTTCCACATGGCAAAGAGAAGTGTGTACCTGGATTGCGATGGGCTTGAGCTGCTTCTCTGAGTTCAAGTAGAACAGACAGAAGCCAGAAGTCACAGAGAGCTATCCCATTGTAGATCCTCGGGGGGATTCCCTCAAACTTCTTTGCATCATATAAAAAGATGTTTCCTGTCTATGGTTCACAATATCAGAACACACTGGTCAGTTTGGAGAGAGAGACAAAACAAACATAGAAGTCCATCCATCCATTTTCTTCCGCTTTATCCGGGCCGGGTCGCGGAGTCAGCAGTTCAGTCAGTAGGGAGCCCAGACTTCACTTTCCACACACACACTTCCTCCAGCTCCTCCGGTGGGACCCCAAGGCGTTTCCAGGCCAGCTGAGAGACATAGTCCCTCCAGCGTGTCCTGGGTCTTCCTCGGGGCCTCCTCCCGGTAGGACGCGCCTAGAACAACCTCCATAGGGAGGCGTCCAGGGGCATCCGGAATAGATGCCCGAGCCACCTCAACTGACACCTCTCGACGTGAAGGAGCAGCGACTCTACTCCGAGCTCCTCCCGTGTGACTGAGCTCCTCACCTTATCTCTAAGGGAGCGCCCAGCCACTCTGCGGAGGAAGCTCATTTCGACCGCTTGTATCCGCGATCTTGTCCTTTCGGTCATGACCCAGAGCTCATGACCATAGGTGAGGGTAGGAATGTAGATTGAGGTAAATCGAGAGCTTTTGCCTTTCGACTCAGCTCCTTCTTTACCACAACGGACCGATACAGCGACCGCATCACTGCAGACGCTGCACCGATCCGCGCCTGTCAATCTCGCGTTCCATCCTTCCCTCACTCGTGAACAAGACCCTGAGATACTTGAACTCCTCCACTTGAGGCAAGGACTCTCCACCCACCCAAAGAGAGCAAACACACCTTTTTTTCCGGTCGAGAACCATGGCCTTAGAGGAGCTGATTTTCATCCCAGACACTTCACACTCGGCTACAAACCGCCCCAGTGCTGCAGGTCCTGGCTCGAAGAAGCATCAGGACAACATCATCAAACAGCAGAGATGAGATCCTGTGGTTCCCGAACCAGACCCCCTGCAGCCCCTGACTGCGCCTAGAAATTCTGTCCATAAATATAATGAACAGAATCGGTGACAAAGGGCAGCCCTGGCGGAGTCCAACATGCACTGGGAACAAGTCTGACTTACTGCCGGCAATGCGAACACAGTTCCTGCTCTGGTCATACAGGGACCGGACAGCCCTTAGCAAAGGGCCCTGGACCCCACACTCCCAGAGCACCCCCAAAGGACACCACGAGGGATACGGTCAAATGCCTTTTCCAGTCCACAAAACACATGTGGACTGGTTGGGCAAACTCCCATGAACCCCTCGAGCACCCGATGGAGAGTATAGAGCTGGTCCAGTGTTTCGCGACCGGGACGAAAACCACACTGCTCCTCCTGGATCCGAGGTTTGACTATCGCCGGACTCTCCTCTCCAGTACCCTGGAATACACCTTACCGGGAAGGCTGAGGACTGTGATTCCCCTATAGTTGGAACACACCCTCCGGTCCCCCTTTTTATACAGAGGGACCACCACCCCGGTCCTGCCAGTCCAGCGGCACTGTCCCCGACCGCCACGCGATGTTGTAGAGACGTGTCAACCAAGACAGCCCCACAACAACATCCAAAGATTAAGATCTCAGGACGGATCTCATCCACCCCCGGAGCCTTGCCACCGAGGAGCTTGCTAACCACCTCAGTGACTTCAGCTAGGGTAATAGATGAGTCCGCCTCTGAGTCCTCAAACTCTGCTTTCCTCCTCGGAAGACATGACAGTGGGATTGAGGAGATCCTCAAAGTATTCCTTCCACCGCCCGACAATATCCCCAGTCGAGGTCAGCAGCTCTCCACCCGCACTGTAAACAGTGTTGGTGAAGCACTGCTTCCCCCTCCTGAGGCGTTCGGACAGTTTGCCAGAATTTCTTCGAGGCCGACCGATAGTCCTCCTCCATGGCCTCCCCGAACTCCTCCCAACCCCGAATTTTTGCCTCTGCGACTGCACGGGCCGCTGCACCTTGGCCTGACGGTACCTGTCGGCTGCTTCAGGAGTCCCACAAGCCAACAAGGCCCGATAGGACTCCTTCTTCAGCCTGACGGCATCCCTTACTTCCGGCATAAGAAGTCCTCATTTGCAAAACTATAGAAGTCCTCATTTACAAACTTCTGTACGGCAAAATCATATATATTTGATGTACGACAATTTTATCGACGATTGTACGACGTTTTTTTTTTCAAAATCTTCGTGAGCACACTGTCTGCGCAAATTGTGCAGGTCTGGCAGATCATTAAAAACAACGAAATGTACAAGAAACAATTTTAACTGCATGAAACATACTGCCCCTTAATGCTTGTTGTTTAGAATCAGTCGTGCAGGAAATGCTGTTTGATTTTTTTGAAGTACACTTGGCAAAGTGTGTTTGCTAGTTAACTATTATTGAGGCTACGCTTTTAAAACTTTGAAACACATCCCAGTTATCTCCATGAGCTCATTGCTTTGAAGATAAAACAGCAGCACACATAACTTTGCACATAACACGCTGTACACCAGCAGGAGCAGAAACACTGAGTTCAGATGACAGCAGCAGTCGATCTTACGGTGCCATCCGTGGTTCCAGATGGAGTAGTAGCAAGCAATGGACTAGGTCTGAGCGGTTCTGTCCATCTTTGGGATTATGGCCTAATATTCGTGTTTGTTATTTTTATTTGCATATTACGATATTGCTTTGCTGTGTGTGTGTTTATATGAAGTTTTTATTTTGAAGTTTTAAGCAGAGACTCAACCCACAACTTGACACATAGGCAGAGCGCACCATGTCTTAATTAAACAGTTGATGTGAAACTAGGGGAGGAGAACATAAATGGACCAAGCAGAAGACAACAAGAGAAGATCAGTGGAACAGGGTGAAACGGGGACATGCGAGTGGCGGTTTCGGCCGGATCGTTTGGGTGCATGAAACTGGGACAGGCCTTATCGGGCCGGAAGTTTTGTAAGTCCCCTTCAATGCACCCGACGAAGTGTGCAGCCATCGAATTGGCAAGCGGCCATCCACGCACTTGGTTCTTCCCTGGGGAAGTGTTGCTGGGGAACCAAATGCCACCAAACACTGCACAAACCAGGTTCAAGCGAGGCTATTACAGTGATGTGGAAGTTGAATTAATAAATAGCTAAAATAAAATGTTTATACATTTTTTAGTTTCCTGTAATATCACAAATTTCCACATTTGCAATGAGCCAAAAACAACACATTTCTTCTTTTTTATGTTAGTCTCTTTTTCTAGAGGAAACTTCTACAGGCAATCCACAGCTGTGCCATGGGCTCACCGGTCTCTCCTGTTATGGCCAACTTATACATGGAACCATTTGAAATGGAGGCTCTGGCCTCTAACCCTAACCCTCCACCCACACATTGGTATCAAATATCTGGATGACAACTGGACTAAATCAAAATTCAACATCTGGAGCCCTTTACTGCACATATAATGCTGTGGATCCAAAAAGTTCACACAGAAGAGGCCAAAGAGAACACAACTGTCCCTTCTTAGACTGTGCAGTAACTATAGGAGAGGACCATGTCTCCAGGAAACCCCACACAACGGACCAATACCTGCTGTTTCATTCACACCATCCACTGCAGCACAAACTCGGAGTTAAACGTACATTACAACAGAGCTCAAGACCACAAACACAGAGGAAAAGTGAAGGAGGAGCAGCGCATGGAGAAAGCCCTCTCTGCTCGTGAGATCCAAAATGACCTTCAATAGATCTAAGAATTAAAAAAACGGGACAACGGGGAATCTGAACCCAGAAGGAAAGTGTAACTATTCCTCACACAGTGTCTGAAAAACTTCAGAGAATTTTCAGACAGTTTGAGATTCTGGTCTATTTCAAACCCCAAACAATTTTAAGACAGAAACTGGTTCATCCAAAGGACAAAACCCCGAGACATAAACAAAGTGATGTGTCGACTCCATTCAGTGAAGAGTGAAGTGAGCGTCACACTGGAGAAACTAAACAGAACATAAGAGAATGAACCCAACGAGAGAGAACAGCTCAGGACCACAGTCTGATGTTCATCTACATCTCAAAGACACAAACCTCCTCTGAAAAGTGAGGTTCAAATCTGAGCCAAAGAAAATAAATGGTTTGAGAGAAGACCTGTCCTTCATCTATAACTCCATCCTCAGACCGAGAACAATGAGACCAATAGCAGGGTCCTTAAGGACTGAATAGGGTAGCTCCAGCTGAAACTGGAGACAGTAGCTGTTTACAGTTTCATTGTGGTTAGCCCCTCCCTGCAGATAGATATAAGGCAGTGTCCACCAGCAGTCTGACCAGAACTGAAGAAGAGACTTGGAAGAGCAGTGTAACGTCTTCACTCCTACAACGATTTGTCCAGTTGACATTTAAACTTTGTCTTTTGCAGTTAGTCTCTATGATTTCCTCTTAAGATAAACAATGCATTTAGCCGTATTCTGTAAGCCCATGCATAAAACCCTGGAGGTGAGGCCACTTCAGACATGAATATTTGGAGCTTTTCATTCAAATGAGGCTGGTTTTTCATCCACCACATTTAACAGCTGCTTGTGCGCACGACAGGATACTTCATGGCTTCTGACATATGCAAATATACACACCCGTTTTAACGGCAATGTTAGTGAATTGGGGTCAATTTGTTACTGAATAAATTTACTTAAATGAACACAAATACGGGCTCCATAATAGCAACTGCAATGATGAATGCCCTTAATAGTGACTTGTTTTATAAACACCTTTAGTGCGGCCTTCAGGGAGTGGCCTCCATCCAGAAAGGGTTGCACCATCTCATCGGTAACAGGAAAATTCTCTGGAAGCTGTTGGCAGCACTGGATTACCATCGGATTGCAGCCATTCAAAAACTGTGAGCCGTAGAAGTCATCTTCTTTCCAGTGGTCAGTCACGTATTCTGTAGAATAGTTGAACGAGGGTGTTTACAGGAGTCACAGCAGACACAAGAGCACAGTGTACCTGACATGGCTGTCTTCTTAAGCCAGAAGATGTTCCTAATGTCCTCCTCCGTCTCCCATCGCTCTTGTGATCTCAGCATCCCTTTGAGCTTCAGTTCAATCCCCTGCCATTTCAGAGACAGAATTAAGCCTTAGAATTGTCAGAGTGTCCTGCAGTGTGCTTTAAGTTAGAGGCATAAAAACATCAAGTGACTATAATGTGAATGTGAATATCTCAATCTTCGTAAGCATTTGATGCAAATGCACAAACATACTGTTTTATGTAAGTACATTTCACTCACAAGATAATTTCAGGCCTTTATGAACAAAATGTCACTTTACAATAGTTTTATGCTGTTAAATGTATCTAATTTAATTCCATTGCCTTGTGAATATGGCCAGAGACTCACAGCATGATTTTGTTGTGTTTAGATTCAGACAACCGGACAGGTGATCTTTGCAGTTCCAGTGGGAGTTCCTCCATCTCCAGGTTAACACAGTGGGGAATTCCCTCCTCAAACACTTTAAACCTGCAAAAACACGTAATATCAAATAAACAATAACAAACACAACACATGCACACAGAGAAAAACAAAACACAGACAGCTGACACAGAGCATCTATATAACACATCATCTTCTCATCTTCTTCTGAGAATGTACTTATCCCTTTTTTATAAATGTCCTGTCATGATCTGTCATTCCTGCCTGTTCCTGTGTCCTCCTCCCCCCTCCCGCACCTGCTGACTCCGGAGCTGGGCGGAGCCTCCATCCACTCCCACGCGCACCTGCCACTCATCAGGCTAATTACCATCACCTGCCGTGGGGTTAAAGAGGGCTGGAGAGTGCTTCCCGGTGCCAGAACGTCCGTGTACAAACGTGACTATCTAGCTCTGTTACTCTATGCTGCTCTGTGCTTGTTACCTGCCCTCATTGTGGATATCCTTGTGTCTCCAGACTCCTGCCTCCGGTTCCCCGCTGTCAGCCTGTCCTCGTCTCGTCCCGACCCTGCTCCTTGTCTGGTATCGTACTGTGTCTCACCCTGTTTGTCTCTGGATCCTGGATCCAGCTCGTCTCACTGTTCCCCGGCCCGAGAGAGAGAGAGACTCTATCACATCTGCACCTTGTATTTGAACTTACCACTTACTGTGAATAAACACTGTTTGAACTGCCCTCTGAGTCGTGCGTGTTGGCCCGCCAAAACCAGACATTACCACATGTCCATTATTGTTTTGGAGTCCTTGACGATCTCCTGCTCACCTTCCGCGGGTGGTCTTTATCCCCTCTTTTCCACGCTCGGGGACCTCTACCAGAGGCCTGGGAGCTTGAGGGTTCTACAGTATCTTTGCTGTTCCTTGTACTGCACTTTTCAGAAAGTGTCAGAGTCACCCCAGTCTCTCTCTCTAAAACCTTTAAATCAGTCTAAATCTAGAGGTAATAATGGACTCAGACTTGAACTTTAACAGTCACATCAAATCAAGAACATCTGCAGCTTTTTACATCTAAAAACACGTCAAAAATCAAAGGTAAACTCTCACACCAGGAGAGACTTATCCAAACGATCCTTAAAACAGCTGCAGAACACTGAGAAAGCTGATGCTCAGGTCCTGACTAGAACCTGGAAAAAACAAGCACATCAGGTCCAGTGCTCAGGTCTCTGGAACCTGAAAAGGTTTTATTCTGAACTTCTTTTAACGTGGATTTTATGATGATTATTTATATTTTTATTTGTTTGTATTGTGATTTGTTGGTAAAAGCATTTATTATGGAGAAGACTTCACTTTGTAGGAAGAAATCTGATATTTTTTGTGTTAAATGGCAGAAGTTTGGTAGTGTTTTATCTTCATAAAATCAACAGTAAAAATTATATTTAGGTTTTGACAAGACAAAACAAAATCAAGGTCAATCAATGAGAAAAAAAATCCCCTTGTACTCCTCCATTCCCAGTCTGGTGTTGTCCGGTCCAGACTGTAGCTCTGGTCCGGTCACTTACCCATAGAGCTCCTTCCTCTCTTTCACCTCTTGTTGGCGATGTTCCTTCAGCCAAGGGTGGTTCTCCTCAAACAACTTTGTGGCTGTAAAAACAAGTTTTATTTTTATACATAATTAGAAAAATCCTCCTCAACATTCTGACTAAGTGGCAGAACTGTGGACAGCATAACAGACAAAATGTTTCTTTGCCTTTTATAACCTCATTTTTTTTTTGCATCTAGCTCTTGTTTTCAGTAGCAATAATTATTTCCTCAACACACAAACTCAGAAACCTTTTAGCTAAGGAAAGAAAGGTTCAGTTCAACTTTGTGTGCTCTCAAAGTCCCAAAGTGAGAAATGTGCACTTTTACAGGAGAAAATAATGACATTTTAGTATAGTCCACTCATGCCACTCACTACTAAAGTTGCAAAGGTTATTAAGTGTGATGTCATGTCTGGGTCCCAATGCTGTGTTCATTCAGAAAATGTTTGCACATAAATGCTCAAACAAGCCAGGAAAAAACCCCAAACAAACTCAGGAACTGGAGTCAAAACCTGCTGCCTGACCTCCTCATCTGACACATGACCCTGCTCTGTGCAGGTGAAAAAACTGCAACTGATTTGTCAATTTATGTGACATTTGAGCTCTTTGACTAAAAGTTATTACATTTAGGGGTTTCAAAGTAGAAGTTTCTATAATAAAATTACAATTTTGATTTTAAACTGTTACATAATTCGGATAAGTAGGATATGTTTTTGTCAGGCCAAAACCCAAGATATTTATAGGTGGTGACTCTTTCGATCAATGTACCATTTATTATATATCTTGCACATCACTTAAATGTTAATCATATACTTTTTAAAATTTGCATTGTGAGGCTGGCCTTTGGCGGCAGGAGGTGGGACCGAAGACAGCAGCATGGGTGGTGGTCCATGAAAGCATGATTTTTTGCTTCATTACTTCATTCTTAAACCCTGTGTTCAATACTGTGTGTTACAACATTAAGGTCTCAGTTTAGAATGTCACACATGCTTATTTTAAGATGTCTACACTGAAGTCTGCTACTTCGGGTATATGACGGGTATGCATGTTCAGGCTGACAAGAGGCCTTGTAATACTCTTTTAAGTGACATATTCTACCTTCTTGTAAACAGCTAACGGTATATCTCTTTACGACCTTGTACAACAGTATGTAAATATAGTTTAAGTCCTTATAGGTCCAGCCTCCTATAGATAGTACCTTTCTTGGGGTATAAGTACTGGATGGCTCCGTTTTGTACGGACTCTCTTGCACACTCATGGACAAATTACAGAACACACACAAACACTTAAAAAACATTCTTAGATAAGCATTGCACTATTATTGCACATATCCAATTTATTAGCAGTTAACTTTGTCCTCTTTTCCCTCCAGGACACGCAGCTTCACTTAAAATGCCACTGTGCCTCCAGATCTAAAATTGGGTAAAAACAGCCAAGTTAAAGAAACATTTTAAAATCCTTTAGTGCAATTGTATTTTTTTTAAGTGCAAATATGTCCAAAGTGCTGTGTGCTGTTAAAGTGTACGTGCAATTAAAGTGCATATACAGTGTCACAGTTCTATCTGTTTGCATATTTATCCTCAGTCCGGCTCCCTTTTCCAGCCTGTTCCGGCCCTTCTTTTTTACCTCCCTGTTTTCCCTGCAGCTGCCTCTCGTTTTGTTAATCAGGGTAGTCTATACATACTGCTTCTGTTCTTTCCATTCTTGCAAGATTGGTGACCAACCATGAGCAACATTCAAGCTCTGTTTCTGTAATCTGTTGTTTGCATTTCTGCAATTCTAAACTTGCATTTATATCTGTTTGAGTTACCTGTTCCTCAGCTGTTTCCCTTATTGAATCCCCAGTATGGGAGAGTTTTTTGTTGATATTAAATAAGACATTATTCATCAGTTGTTTATTGCCTGATTTGCCAAATTCTGAATTACCTATGGGGACACTAGGAAACTTTCTGTTGTAGTTTGCTAAGACATTTGACTGCTCTCTTTGTGTTGCATTTGAGTCCAGTTTCACCTGTTCAGTTCACAATCTGGCCAGTATGGACTCAGCACACAATGAGAGCCCAGTGGAGCAGTTTGCTAGACTTGAAGCTAGCATGCAGCAACACCAGGACGAGCTAGCATCTGCTGCTGTTGCCCCTCATCAGTCTACTGCAGCTAGTGAACAAAATATAGCTAATTTGACAGCTCAGATCCAACAACTAGCAGTTACTGTTACCCAGCTAGTCACTGCTGTAGCTCCCGCTTTGATTAATCCTGCCCCATAACCTTCTGTTGAGGTGATGGCGCCTGATCCTGTTTCAGAACCTCAAGTGGGGGCACCTGAGCGCTATGGGGGAGAGCCCAACTGCTCCTTTCTTTTTGACTTACAACCTCACACATTCTGACAAGGGACCTGGACAGTTGCTGATGACTCTATTGAATTCTGGACCCAGGCTCTTCAAAGCCAGTGGGATTGTTGCAGCTCAGGCTGATGCTTATCTCTTGGGTCTGAATAACTACATTAAGGATGAGCTGGTTTTTTCTTGCGATCTCCCCTCCGACCTTGATAACCTGATCCAGTTGGCCACCAAACTAGATTCCTGTAACCAAGCCCGGAGAGAGAAAATGCAAAACTTCCTGAACGACGCCCTCTTCCTTGTCCATGTTCCCCATTAAGTCTGGTCAGTCACGCCTCAGCTCTTCAGGAGGGAGAGGTCCAGAGCCTCTGCAGGTGGGCAGAACCAGCCTTTCTCCTGAAGAGCAAGAACAACCGCCAGCAGCATAATCTCTGTCTTTACTGTGGGAAACCCGGCCATTTTGTTTCTCAGATGTTCCCAGTAAAAAGGGGCAGGCTCATCAGAAAGGGGATAACGGTGAGTCTATCCTCTACACTACCCCAATTTAATTACCTCAGTTTCAAACTCGTCTATTGCTCGAGAGTGGTATTCACTGTGACCCACTCTTATTGACTCTGACATCAGTCTCATTAATGAGAACCTGGCCCTGCAGTTAAAGATTAAACTTGTTTCCTCTTTCTGCACCTGTACCTGCTAATGCTCTGGATGGCAGACTTTTAGGCACCATAACACATCACACTGTCCCTGTTCACCTGTTACTGGATGGAAACCATTGCGAACAGCTTCCACCGACCAGCTTTCGTTCCCAGGCCAGCCGAGAGATATAGTCCCTCCAGCGTGTCCTGGGTCTTCCCCGGGCCTGGAACACCTCCCTAGGGAGGAACACCTCCCTAGGGAGGAACACCTCCCTAGGGAGGACGTACCTGGAACACCTCCGTAGGGAGGCGTCCAGGGGGCATCCCGAATAGATGCCCGAGCCACCTCAACTGACTCCTCTCCGACGTGAAGGAGCAGCGGCTCTACTCTGAGCTCCTCCCGTGTGACTGAGCTCCTCACCTTATCTCTAAGGAGCGCCCCGGCACCTCTGCGGAGGAAGCTCATTTCGACCGCTTGTATCCGCGATCTTGTCCTTTCGGTCATGACCCCAGAGCTCATGACCATAGGTGAGGGTAGGGGACGTAGATTGACCCGTAAAATCGAGAGCTTTGCCTTTCGACTCAACTCCTCCTTCTTTACCACACAACGGACCGATACAGCGACCGCATCACTGCAGACGGCTGCACCGATCCGCCTGTCAATCTCACGCTCCATCCTTCCCTCACTCGTGAACAAGATCCCGAGATACTTGAACTCCTCCACTTGAGGCAAGGACTGTCCACCCACCCGGAGAGGGCAAACCACCTTGTTTTCGGCGTTGAGAACCATGGCCTCAGATTTGGAGGTGTTGATTTTCATATCCACCCCCGGAGCCTTGCCACCGAGGAGCTTGCTAACCACCTCAGTGACTTCAGCTAGTGTAACCAGGTTTGAAAAATTCATTAATTTAAAATCATTATTATAAAATAAATTGTATATTAAATACCTGTACGCTCAAGCGAAGCGTGGAGGGAGGAACACGGGACAGCTGCTACAGGTCGGTTTACGCAAACAAATGCCTTTCACTCTCGTATATAAGATATTTCTGTAAGCTAAACGCCTGCCGCCACACCTATCTTACCTTTAGAGCCCCAACCAGCGCAAGGGGCAGAACCTTAGTCGCTTGGTGCGTCGGATATTAAGGTGAATTGGTGAGATCTGTTTGTTGTTTTCTGTTAGCATTAGCAATTAGCATCTGTCAGGCGGTTCAATGGACTCAACCTTTCATATGCGCTAATGCTGGCACCCAGATGTATTCATATTTTGAATCTGCTTCACTGCTATGTGCAAAGTAGATACATGCTGTTATTTGCACTACTTTTATGACAAACTAATTATTTATTTGTCATTTATTTATAAATCACTATTTGTATTGTGTATAAATCAATGCACTGTAGTAAGAAACACTTGACATGCTAAACTATTTCTATTGTTGCTAATCCTAGTAACTTGGCATTTATTATGACCATGTGTACACAAAGAATGTAACTAGCTAGTGAGCTAATTTTAATCCTGGTTTATATTATACAGGACCAGGTAACGTTGAACTGATGGCGAGCTAGAAAATTGTCCTGGAGCCGGACCACGAAAGAACCCTACGTTCCACACCCTGCTGGTCTGGTAGGAGGCTTCAGCAGCCTTGTTCCCCTCCACCCTCTCCTCCACTCACTCACATCACTCACCTCACTCAACCTGCACACTCACAGACAATCGCAACCTCACGAACTCTTATGAAATGGACCTTTTTCGCACCAG
Source organism: Periophthalmus modestus (assembly GCA_019594935.1). Taxonomy (NCBI): domain Eukaryota; kingdom Metazoa; phylum Chordata; class Actinopteri; order Gobiiformes; family Gobiidae; genus Periophthalmus; species Periophthalmus modestus. Next base: position 81,296 of record JAIEZT010000205.1, read on the forward strand.
AAGTGTAACATTCTGGCGTCAGAAGCTGGACCGTTAGTGTGTTGCACCTGGTCTATGAACTCTTATAAGTGTCGATTCTGCTCGAAAATGTGTGATGTGATTTGTGTCCCGACCAGGGGTTTCAACTCTCAGGGACAAATATTGCTGTAAACTGTTATTCTTTATATGAATGTAATTGATCGAGCATCAAAGTTCTTAATGTAAAGTTACTTACAAACTCTTTTCTAATTCTGCAGACTGTAATATTGGGGTTTTTCACTGTACATTTTTGTCATAATTTTTCACATACTAGGTACCAACCGCACTTTACATTCCACTGAGTCTGGTGTGTAATTTCACTGCACCATTCCTCCCAGCTTTTTGACCCGCAGTCAGATCCTTCAACTAGCTAAACAACACTATAAAACACTACCTAATGTAATTCTATAAATCGGTAATCACCTTTTTTACCACCGTTTAGTACACTAGGGTAAATAGATGAGTCCGCCTCTGAGTCCTCAAACCTGCTTCCTAACCTCGCTTCCTCCCTACGGAAGACGTGACAGTGGGATGGAGGAGATCCTCAAAGTATTCCTTCCAACCGCCCGACAATATCCCCAGTTGAGGTCAGCAGGTCTCCACCCGCCACATTGTAAACAGTGTTGTGAAGCACTGCTTCCCCTCCTGAGGTCCTCGGATGGTTTGCCATAAATTTCTTCTGAGGAGGCCGACTGATACTACCCTCCTCCATGGCCTCCCCGAACTCCTCCCAACCCCGAGTTTTTACCTCCATCGACAGGAAATGGCGGGCCACCAGCGCTTGGCCCTCCTGGTACCCTGTCAGCTGCCTCAGGATCCCAGCAAGCAACAAGGCTCGATAGGACTCCTTATTCATGCCTGACCGGCATCCCTTACTCTTCCGGTGTCCACCCCCGGGTTTCGGGATTGCCGCAGCGACAGCAACGTCGCAGACCTTACGACCCCAGCTACGAGCAGCCGCATATCGACAATGGAGGTGGAACCATGGCCCCTCTGATTCCATTTCCCCCAGCCTCCCCCGGGATCTTGGAGCAGCTCTCCCGGAGGTGTGATTGAGACACCCTCCTGGACAGAAGGCTCCGCCAGAAACGTTCCCAACAAACCTCACGATAACGCTTGGTCCTGCAGGTCTATCCGGCTTCCTCCTCCTCCGCCAGCGAGATCCACCTCATATTGTCATCTGACCGTGATGTCAAAGTCGTCATTCGCCCCTCCGACTACGGTTTCCTGGTGCCTCACTGCAACTGATGGACACCCTTGTGTTTGAAACATGGTGTTCGTTATGGACAAACTGTGGACTAACACAGAAGTCCAATAACAAAACACACCGCTCCGGTTCAGATCCGGGAGGCCGTTCCTCCCAATCACGTCCGGCCCTCACAGGTGTCACATATCGTCACCCCCACCATGGGCGTTGAATTCCCCCAGGGAAACAATGGAGTCCCCGGTGGGGCCTGTCTAGTACCTAACCCACGCCCCCAGGGACCTCCAATACGGCCGGTACTCTGCACTGCTGGTTTGCGCCGTAGGCCTGTCACAAAACAGTGAAGAGACCGGCCCCCCCGACCCTGAGGCGCAGGGACGCGACCCTCTCGTTCACCACAGCGGGTTTTTTGAACTCCAACACGTGAACGGCAAAACAAGAGCTCCTGAACAATCCACAATCCAGCTCATAACTGCAGGTGTAAGATTCTGCAGGGAACAACCTGGAGCAGCATAACCAGTGGAGGCCATAGTTACAGAAACATCTTGTGCCGAGTACGGAATGAAACCCCCCAGGTCAAGAAAACCACCTCCAAAGTCGGTGGAGAAATGAGCCAAGATCCTGTGGGACTTCCAGAATTACAGACTGACAGATGGAGAGTGACCAAACCGTAACATAGTGGATGTGGATAAACAACAGAGCAAAGCACCGTTTGGGTGAACATCACGAAAGAACCAAGAACATCAGAAAAGGAGCATGAGAAACTAGAGAAATTACCGGGCTCAAAGAAGAGCTGGAGAAGGTCTGGAAAGGTAAGGGCCTCAGTGGTATGCCCTGTTGTCATCGGACTCGGGGCATTGACCCCCCAACACTGGAGGAGAGACTAACAGCAGATCCCAAGCCCTTTGTGTCCATGTGGATAAATCTAGTTCTTTTTAGCGTCCTTACACCGGGGCTTTGGAGTTTGTAAATGTTTACTGTTGTTTTGCAAATAGTTTTTTATTTTTGCACATTGATAATCCAAAGGTTTTTTTGCTGGTGGCCCATTTCTTCCTCCACTTAAACCCATGATTTGAACATGTTGCTTAATAATGCGACATGTTAATAAATCGTAT
>JAIEZT010000206.1:0-83576 GCA_019594935.1 Periophthalmus modestus
GTGGCCAACTTCTGTAGGGAGCTGGACATTTTTACCTGATGCCTTATCAGTCAGCCTGGCCTACTTTGAGGAAGTCTTTGGGGTTTGAGATTAGCAAGGTAAACGACTCTTTTCAAAACGGTTTATCTAAGAGTTTGAAATAATCCCTTTGAAACCTCGTTTGGTTTAGGTTGGCGTGCTTTCTGCTCTACCGCATTTGGTAATGACCATCATAGTGCCCATCGGCGGCCAGTTGGCGGACCACCTGCGCAGCAAGAACATCCTGTCGACCACCACCGTCAGGAAATGATGAACTGTGGAGGTGAGAGCCTGGACTCCAGATCAAATCACATTTCCACACCTCTCATTTTGCCCAGTCGAGAGGTGTCAAAATCCATACTGTTTTTTGTTTTCAAGGCACATGTGGAGACTCTGAAACAATGCCATTTTTAACAAACAAGCTTTAAAAACCTGTTCAATAATATAGCTCTGTGATTGTGAGCATTGATCTTGTATCTGACACTTTCGTAATTGAGTGCGGTCCACGAATCATCTCTAATTCAATTGGCACCGAGCTTTGGCCGACAGCCGTGGGCCGCTTTTGTGCTGCGCTGGTGCCTGTGACCTTGTGTGTGTCTCCGTCAGGGTTTGGCATGGAGGCCACGCTGCTGCTGCGGTGGTGGGATATTCACACAGTAAAGGCGTGGCCATCTCGTTCCTGGTGCTGGCTGTGGGCTTCAGTGGATTTGCTATATCAGGTTGGTCCAAAACATTTATTTAGTTAAAACTGGTAATAAAACATCTGGTGTGTGTATGTTCAGTGTGATTGGTCAGGGTTGTATTGCTAAATTAAAATTAAAATTGTGTTATTTCCAATCAAAACCTCTTTAACGTCACTAAAAAAACATGTCTCTAATCCTCATTCATTCAACAGATAGACTCGAGTAGCTGAAAGACTCTCTCAGTGCCGCTGTTATCAGGCAGGGATCATGTCTGTGCTCCAAATCCTATTTCCTATTGTCCCTGCTCTTTCTTGTGGAGTGTTCAATAATTCAGAGCTGGCTGTCTCCGGGGACGTGCCAGCAGGCGGCAGAGAGGGCACTCCTCATTCAGGCTGTCAGAGGCGGAGTGGGGGAGGAGGCTGGAATATGGCTCATTTCTGTTTCTTTCATGAGCCTCTATAAATGAAGAAATATCAGGATGTTTTACAGACAAAGTAGTGACATTCTGCCTGTGCTTGTTGTAGGTTTCAATGTGAATCACCTGGACATTGCTCCGCGCTAACGCCAGTATCCTGATGGTATTTCCAACGGTGGGGGTACTCTGTCGGGGATGGTGTGTCCTCTCATCGTCGGCGCTATGACCAAACACAAGGTGAATAATGATGGTGACACGTTTGGGGAGGTTTTTGTTCAGACTAATACACATTTAGGGAAAGTCCAGTGTAATTGAATGTTTGCATAGTGTGAATATGAAGTGAATGAAAGTGAATGACTCATCAGTCGTCGTTGTTGGCTCCTCCTTCCTGCCTCAGACCCGGGAGGAGTGGCAGTATGTTTTCCTGATCGCCTCCATGGTGCATTATGGAGGGGTGGTGTTCTGTCTCTACGGGATCTTCGCCTCGGAGGGAGAAGCAGCCGTGGGCCGATCCGAGCAGACCAGTGAGGAGAAGTGCGGTTTCATCGATGAAGACGAGCTGGCGGAAGAGACCGGGGACATCACCCAGAGCTACGGCGCCTTTGGAGGAGCGGCGGGGAAGTCGTACGGCGCCACCACCACGCAGGTGAACGGAGGCTGGCATGGCCAACTGGGAGAAGACCGAGGAGTACGTCCAAGAGGGAGCTCAGGAAGGAGGCTACGGCTACAGCCAGGACAAAGGATACTCCTAGACCAAAACAGAAAAGCACACATCACTAGCACAAAAGTAGACTTTTTTCATGAGTGCGTGTACCAATTTAGTTGTACATCAGCAAATGAAAAGTTCAAACTACAATCCATTTTTGTGTTCTTTGCACAAACTAAAAAATCACAAAAAATTATCAACTTGATGTAAAATGGCTAAATCATATAAAAGATATATACCAGTTCATGGCAGTATAAAGCATATCCGATTGGCAGTCTGTAAATGTATTAATATTGATAATAGGTATAATTATTGGAGTGCAGTTGTGTGTAATGTGAATCTTTCCACTTCATCAGCGCGGCTGTGAAGCCTGGAGGTTAGAAACAGTTCATAAGCGCCAAACCGTATACAAAGATGTGGTTCTCGTGACAGTGCATCGTACAAACCAGCTAACCCAATGTATAATACTAAATATGTCACTGCACAGCATCGTAACAGAACCTAGACACTGTCGTGGTAGATTCTCCTGTCCTCCTGAAAGCACTGGAGTCATGTCCTTTCAATGCACAATACGGACTTTTCTTTGACTTTCTCGTTTGTGTACAGACCTCTGACATGTTCAGGAGGTTGAGAGTTTGACCATGTCTGTGTTTAAATGTCGAGAAGCGCTTCAAGAGTAAAAAAGAGTCACAAATATCTGCTCCATGTTGTACCACAGAACCTCCTGGAGTGAGTCTGTCATCTGCATCGTCACATGGTCGTGTGGAGAAAAAGCCATTCAGTCACTGTCTAGCTGTACCAATGCATTCTTAAAGAAATATACTATATATACATATATATGAAGCAAATATAAAGATAGAAAGCACATAAATGACATAGATTTATAGATAAATGCTTGTTACTCACACACCACCTTATGAGGGGATTGTGCAATTTGGAGAGTAACCTACAGTATGAAGAATCCCAGAGATTTAACATTAAAACGATGCATCTCTTTATATCTGGTTGAATTGATGGCCCATTTTATTTATCAATCAATGTTTTCCAAACAATCTTGTTGGAATGAATAAATAATGACAATTTTACCAGGATGTTAAATTCATCATGGCAGCTTAAGCTTCTAGAGAAAAAAGAAGAAAAACAGTGATTAAAGCGGCGAATCTAAAATAATGAGAATATTAGATGTATTTTATATGCAAAAGTCCTGCAGAAACATTGCTTCAGATTGAAAAAACAAAAGCATAGAGTATTTGAATGTTTACATGTGTCTGTACTTGTGTCATGAACATTTCTCTACAGAGACACTGAGCACAAAGGGCAATCACAGCGAGAGCAGCCGTCCGTGGTTTTGTGAAGTCACGTCTTCACACGTTTGAATCGTGCACTTAAGGTCTAAAGGGGCCAAATGTCATTTCACTGTCTGTGCAGACGTTCAGCACTTCACTATGTAAATGTGTGTGTGTATTTATGCATGGAACAAAGTGAAACGTGTGTCTTTATGTTTCTTTACATTGTTTTTTGCATCATATTTGTGTTGGTCTTTGTCTCAGAAACTGTGTTACTTATGCTTCGATTTCTTTGCACAATTTACCAAAGGTGTAGAGTTCAGTGGTTCTAAACAGAATGTCCAAGTCGAGTCTGGGGTCCCACGAGCAGAAGACTCCAAACATAACTCAGTGTACAAAGCAATAACCCTATAGTAACAGTTCTGGTCAAACATCATGAATGATTATTTTGTCTTTGAAGCATTTGTTTAAATGTGGTGGTGTTTTGTGTAAAACAAATGTAGAAAAGACACTTGTAAAGATAAAAATATATGTAAAATATATAGTAATAGAGCCCTAGACAAAGCTCTCAGACACGTCTGTGACTTTGTGACAGGGCTGCTCACCAGATGAGAATGATAAAAAGAGCTCCGCTTTAAACGGCGGCTCTTCTTCAATGTTCTTGTTTCTGTTTCCCACTCCCCCCTCACACGCCCCTCACCTCCTCCATCCTCATCCCACTTTGGGTTTTACATCCGAGCTCCTGACTTAACCAAATGTTCACCACTCTCCCCCTTCACAAAGCTCACGATCCTCAAACCGGCCATTTCCATTTTCAAACAGTTGTGCACTTCAAGTAGTTCAAAGTTTCCTGTTTTGTGCCTCTGGAGTTACAGTGTGATTTTATGGCTTCTGTTGCTGTGTAAATTGAGAGGTTTGTTGATGTCAAAATGAAATACTCTATATCCCTTTTGATAAAAAAAAGAGAAAAGAAAATGTTTGTTTGGCTCTTTTGTTAATTCAAGTTTTCAATTACACAAGAATATTTACATATGAGTGTGAAAAAGTCCTTTAACTACGAAAAGAAGCCCAGGAAGAGCAGAGGAAATGCACATTTAATGACAGTTTCCTGTCAGTAAAATCAATAAGGTCAGTTTCCAGGATTGGCCAGGACCTCTCGGGCTTCTCTAACTCTCTAATGGAGATGAGGGGAGGAGGAGCAGCACTTACTGAGCTATTTGGAGGTGTATTTTTTGATTTAGGAGTCGGCCCTCCTCATCCTGTGACATGTGTAGAGCAGAGATTATCTGAGATCTGCAGATACACGGGGCGTAATATCAGGTCCAACAGATTAAATGCACTTGTGATAATATTATTCCTGCTTCATTGGTCGTGTCAGATTTGTATCAGTCAAATATCTAATGAGCTGCACAGTGAGATTTCGTGCAAATCTTGAGCTTTTGGTTCAAAACTGTTGCACTAGAATATTTTTTTATTGCTTTTTGTTAATCATGTTTTAATACCACACTTTTAAAAATACATTTCCACGTTGATCCTGACCTTCTTGTCCCTGTGTTTTCTCTGATTACGCCACACTCTGTTTTTTCTCCTCGCTGACGTCAAACAGCAGCAGGGTCTGAGGTGACGCGGAGCAGAGTTGATTGATGCCTGACTGGTGGATGTGCTGTTCCAAACATGTTTTCTTCCCCCCACCTTTCTCTGCGCTTGTTATTTTGACTCTTGTCTCGGGCCAAGCTCATTGCTTTTTGTTAATTTGACAGGCTCAATAAACGCCCCCCCAGCCCTAAATGTTATTTTCTCACAGTCAACCAGCCATAACCAGCCTCCAGACACGGAGCAACCGAGGGCGGTGACCCAAAGCCCTCGCTGTGACCACCAGCGTGTTATTACATAATACTAACCCTCTAAACCTGATGAGAGCCGTGTCATGTGCAAATCCTCCTGGGGCTGGGACGAGACAGTGTGGATAATAAATAAATTGTGCAGTTCTGTTAATAATTTCATCCTCACTTCACTTTATGTAATATTTTGCTGCTTTGTGGAGCTGTGGCTTTTCAAGAAATGCAACTCGGGCACCAATTTTTGTCCAGTCCAACTGTAAAAACATGGAAAATAAATGTCACGGATCATTTTTCCATGTGTGCACCACCATGAGGCAGTTCTCTCGCGCGAGATCCTGCAGCACGAGATGTTGTCCCATGATCCTCAGCAAAGACGTCAGCAGACTGCTCCTCAAACACTATTTAATGTGTCTGCTTGAATTAGCAGGGACAAATATAGCGTGTGGAGGCATACGTTTGCGGTGTGTTAGGTGGAGGTGTGTGGGGGCAGGTGTGTCACAGCCTGTGGGGAGTGAAGGGGGGAACGTGACTAAAACCCCTCGTTATGACTCCAGGCTGAGCCGCTGCTGTTGGGTTCGCTCCCAGAGGATGTTGTGTGGCTCAAAATAAAGTCCTGATTGCACAGAGCCTCACCCTCCTCCACCCTCCTCCACACCCTCCTCCTCCCTTCATCCCGTCTCCTCCCTCGTTTCCACCACAATGTCAGAAGGTGAAGGAAACACTCATCAAAAATACATGGATAAAAATGAGCCTTAATGATGCAGCAAATCATCGGTTCAAACTCGATTTCCAGCCTGGAGCTTGTTTAAAATCTTCTCCTTGCAGCATTTGTCAGTAAGAACCATCTTTAAGCATTTTCTTTTACTAGATTAAGAAAAACAGGAGGGCTAAAATAGTAGAAAGAACAATTAGCAAATGTTTTCTTCTGTTAGTTCAGTCTTAATGCTCCTTTGTAATCTTCAGGAGTGAATCGTGTCATTGTCAGTATCGTTCTCCTCACTGAGCTCACACAAGCTCCACACGTGAGCTGTCCATGGTGCTCAATGAAGGATCTCTGCGTAACAGCGTGACAAAAGACGCACAAGCACCACCCAGACCCACGGAAATACAACGCTCCAGAAAAACCAGCCTATTTCAGCTTTAGGTGGTTGATTTTGGGTGTTTTGTTAAGTTTTAAAAAGCCTCTGTGGGTTAGATTTCTGTGGGTTTTGCGCCTGGGTTTCAGAGGCAGAGCGAGGCCGGGTCATTTCAGAGCTCAAAATCATTATTGTTTTGTGATGATTTAATAATAATATAATATGCTTCAAACTCCTCCAGAACCTCGACACAGCAGCTCTTCTTCACAACAGGCTCTGTCTGGACTGTGACTGGTTAAACCCGAGCAGCAGGTTCCTCCTCTGACACGGATCGAGGAGCACGATTGGCTGCACACAGCTGGACCCGAGCAGTGGTATAAATTTAGCAGCTCTCCTCACATCCACCACTCCTCCTCCTCCTCCTCGGGTGTAGCGGGTCCCACCTTCTCCACAGGAAGTGCGTCAGACGTTTCAGGGGGAGCCTCTGGGACGAGGCAACCTGCCATCAGGAAGTCACCAAACAAAGAGGAACTCACAGGATTTTAACATCTCTCATTGGTTCACTTTCATTTAGAAGGCGATGGTTGGACGACTCTCAGAGAAGGGCTGATCTTGTTCTCTCTCTGTTAAGAAAACTCCATTCTCGACGCTGTTTACCACCAAAAAGACTCAAGTGTTCGACTTTTTCTATCTGATCTTCTCTGATCAGAGGGAAGAGCATCAGACCCTCTCATGGTCTCTGGTCCCACCATCTACAAAACTTTCTCCGATGCTCTGTCCAACTTCCCTCTTCTCAGAGTTCACTTTTATTCCAGGTTCTGACATTGACACATGTTTTAACTCAGCTCCTCCTTCAGAATCTTCCTGCACAACATCTCCTGACCTCCTCCTGTTGAGGTTTTACAGCTTTTCTCCCCGCATCCCTCCATTTATTGCTTTTCCCAGTTCAGATGTTTTTTTCAGTTGTTCACACAGTTGGTTACACAGTCTTACATTCATCAGCTTAAGACTAACGACCTTCTCATATTAAATACTTCTAGTGTCTAACACGTGTAGTTTATTAGATTATACAAATAAAGTATAATTTTATTCACATCTTCGTTCACAGGATCATGTTTTCTCTCTGTTCCAGGGAATATGCTGCAGAAAGACTGGAACTTGACACTAGAACTCGAGTTGATTTCCTTGCATGTTTTTTGGTCTCGAGGCTCCACAACATGCTCTTTGTTTTTATCTCAATGGGACTTTCCTGGTTAAATAAATAATAAAAAATGATGCGTTTTTATATTTTTTATCAGACATAAAAAGCACATTTGAGGAGCAGTTTTCTGGGGGGTGTTTTTGCTTCACGTCAGATGTTCCAGATGTAAAGTATAAACTGATAAATCTTTCATTTATTCAGTTTGTTTTTTCATTTATTCAGTTTGTGGAGGTCACCTGTTTGTCTCGTGGAGAGGAAGTGTTTCTCATTCTGTGGAACAACAACGACCCTAAAAACTCACAGAAGATTCAGCTCTCGGTGCGTTTTAAACACGTCCCAGAGCAAAAGGCTGAATTATGAGCAGCTGAACTAAAACAATAAGAGACATTTCAGATCTGCGGAGGTCAGAGGTCACGACTCTTTACAACACAGAACAACATCATCTCTTAGAATCCTAAAAACACACACTTCAAATGGAAATTCTGATTAAATTGAATGAATCTTGCAGCCAAAATATTTGCAAATAGCGGGTGTGATTGGGCTCGGGCTCGTGGGTCTGACGAGGGGGTTTTCTCCCACAGCCACGCGCCGGGCCTCCTTTTGTCCTCTGTCCTCTGTCCTCCTCACAGCGGGCGACACACACACTCTCCAAATCTCATTAAAAACAGAGATGGTGCGATGGGGGGGAGGGCGTCAGAGCTTTTGTAGAGAACTGGAAAAACATAAAAAGTATTATCTTGTTCCATCTGGAGACGTCGAGATTATTGAGATCAGTGATTATTCAAGTCGTAATATAAACATTAAAGTAAAAAAAAAGAGAGAAAAGTCCATAATCATAAAAAACTGTTAAATTATAATGTTTTTTCTCTCATTTATCACAAAACTAAACATAATGACACCAGCATCTTCGACTAAATAACCCCCAGATTGATGAGTAGTGTCCAGCTTTATCAAACACACAGTATCTTCTTCTCACCTCATTGATTTGTTCGCTGGACCGTCCCGTGTCTGTCTGATTCTTCAGTGAAGGGGACGGTCTGACAGAGACGTCCTAAAGACACGAGACAATACCAGGACAGGCCTCTGTGTCGGCTTTTTGTCCAGCGTTTAGAGACTGAGCTGATCAAAGATAAACCAATTATCTACAACAAAACGTGTGAAACAGTTTGGATCTAAAAACACAGTCTTTTATATCGGCGCTCAGGCCATTTAACCATAATTGCTGTTTGAATGGCTCCACATCCAGCCTCTGCAACAACCTGCAATTTACCCATTAAGGATCAAATAGCCCAGAAATTACAGGGAATTTCTCTCAATCCCAGCGCAGTGCCTGTAATGGCCTCTCGAATCAGAAAAAACAGCCAAAGCAAAGCATAACCGTTTCAACCTTTGAGAATGATGCTGTTGTGAACGCAGCTAAAGTCTATTATAAATTGATTTTGTTTAGAGCCACAGAAAAGGAAAAAATGACTGTCGCTTTAAGAGCCTGGAGCCTGAGGTTAAAGCGAACGCACAGATTTACAGAATAAACCCCGTCTCCACTGGTCCCTGCGTCATATTTCACAGAAAATAACGATCTGAGTTTACACACTGCTCTAGAAGCTTTTAGTATTTGAATAATTATCTGAAGTAACTGGAAATATTGAGAATTGATGAACTAAAAGCTGGGAGACAATGCATTTTTTGTCTTAATTTACAAAGAAAAGTAAGTTTCACTGGTAAAAAAAATGGATTAAAGACTAAAATACACAAACATATATGACTTCAATGCATATCTGCTGAGTCTACTGTTTAGAGGTGACATTTTAAGGACTTTTGGACAGTAAAAGATGTAATATTTTGATTTGATTTGTTAATTAAAATAGCAACAAGGCACATTTTTCATCAGCCTGAAACCTGTGGAAAAACAGTGTGATGGTCAGTGGTAAAAAGTAAAGTCGACATGTAATTTATGTTAATTTGTCACATTTGTTTCTTGAATAATGTTGAAAATAAGCAACATAAAGCACATCTTTGGTCTTGTAACATAAATATGAAGTTGAGAGTTGAAATCAGAGGAGTGTGGGTCCAAACTGCAGCACATGCGTCACTAAAAAGATGCTCAAAGTCACTGAAAAGATGTATCACACGGCCAAAAACGAAAGATGAAGAGCACAGAGGATCATGCAACTGAAGCAGCAGATTCCACCTGAAAATAGACACACAGTATTCAACATTCTGTAAAGGAAATTCAAACACTGTGAGATGATTTTACCTTTTAGAAATCACTCAGTCTGTAACTAAATCTCATTTATTTTGGTCGACACAGAGTTGGAAAACCTTTCATATAAACCTTTTGTTCCTTTTTGGTTGTTAATCGTGTTAAATGTGTCATATCTCTCCTTTTACGTGTTGTTTTCCATCCTGAGGTGATCCAGCTCCTGAAGCCTCCAGAAGCTGGTCTGACCTCATCTCAGGAGGAGCGTCACGTCTTTACTCTGAAATGTGTGTCCTCTGATCGTCTCAAACTGTATAAACTGGGTCTGGGTCTGACATTAGGGGGAGATGCTTCTTCTTCCTCTTTGCTTCATCAGAACCTGCACTTCCACCACACTTTCAATATTGGTTCAGCAGATTCTACAGAACCATTTGAATATTGTGCAGCCCATGTTCTCCTCCTCTGTCACATTTGAGGACCAGAGAAACCACTTGATGCGTGACCAGTGCGACGCCTGAATACTAACGCCGCGTACAGTGCTGCAGATGAACTTTACTCCCCTCACAAAGGCTTCCCTCTGTCCCCGAGCCTCCCACAGCCCGATAAGAGCCACAGCGAGTGAGTGACGGCCAACTCGATGAGGGCGATAAGATAATGTCATGATCTTTCTTTTATCAACCCTGTCCGCCACGTGCACTCCGGCCGAGCGTGCACTCTGCCCCCTCCTCCCCCCTGGCCCTCGTGCACGGCTCCAGCCTGTCACTGCTGCATGGTGAGTCAGACACTGCAGAGACGCTCCATCTGAATGATATATCGGATGAGTCACACATACAGTCCATCTTTTCGAACTTCCATACAACCTCCAGGCACGACATCTCCACCGAACCCCTGAATCATTTGCATGGTTTAGAGACCTGTCAGATTTTCTGTTTTTTCACCTTGCACCTTTGCTCCGAACCAAACAAACAAGCAGATTTTAATGGTGTCTTGACCACTGCTGCTCGAGAAGTGTGTAGCCGGGCAGTAAACCTGTCAATCCAGCTGTCCACAGAGGGCAGGCTCATCCTTTGGCTTGTTCTGTCTGTCAGTCTGTCTCCAGCCTGGTATTTAAGCCTTAAACCACTTCTCGAGCACAAAATCACATCAGCAGCTCGGCTCAAAAACAACCGAAAAACACTAAAAACTCAAGACACAGCTCACGTTTTTTTGCACAATGAAGACAATAATGTTACAGGTGCCTAAAGTTGGCTCTATTTTTCTCTTCTCGCTTCCATGGAGATGGTTTTTTGCTTTGCTGGAAATGAGGCTCGTTAGCATCAGCCTGCGTGACTCCTTAGAGCGAGGGGTACTGTGGAACGTTACTAAGTACTAACATCTCCAGAGAGACGAGCAGGTGGAAAACTCTCCTCAGACGTCACAAACTGCACCTTTAAATGTTCTAAACGATATTCAGTTTTCACATTCAATTCAATTCAATTTCTTTTATTGTCAAATGTGCATATACATACAAGATGAATAGCGCAGATGAAATTTTCTGTTCTCTCCCACCTCAGTGCAAACTTAAATGTGCCAAAAAGATTAAATAAAAAAAATAAATTAAAAAAATTTGCAAACAGAAAAAGAAGAAATGTGCAAACCACAAAAGAGAAATGTGCAACCACAAAAAAAAAAAATGTGCAACCCTTCAATTAACATTAAGACAAACAAAACAGAAAACATACAAGTGTAAACAGCCGGAGATTGCGGGTAAAGTGAGGTAGTGATTAAGTAACAATTATTGATTGTCCATATAAAAGTGATGTAGTGCTTCATAGATACATACATGACTCTGTGACCTCAGTCCTGGTCAGAAGTTCGCGCCTGTTTCACATCTTCACAATCGCAGACGCAGTTAAAATGACCTTGTTGCAACTTAAGAACAAAGAGGATATTCAGGGGTCTGCTCGAGGCGCTGATGTCAGTGTGACGAGCCTCTGACGTTTGTGACGTTTGTGACGTTTGTGACGTTTGGGCTCCATCCTTCAGTGTCCCAAAGTGATAAACAGGAGAAAATCAGATAAAACTTTGAATTCAACTTTTAAAACAGTGAAAATGAAATAAAAGAACAGATGCATTTTAAACACAGAAATCTTAAACCAGTGTTCATCTTCTCAAAATTATTACCTGCCCGCTTTGACACTGTTTTATTGACCATCTACATTTTTTTTAATTTGTCCAATTGAATTCAAACACAATATTCTTTTTTTCCCTGAACATAAACACCTTACAAGCTATTAATCCTTAACATTTAACACAAATAAAAGTCTAAACTCTGCTCTGAAGCACATGTTTTATTTCAGAGAATCAGCCGTGGACGACTTGATTAAAAAGAAACGACTGAATCTTTATCTCGATTAAACTGTGATTTATTGCACATCCTGTGTCGTGTCGTTAATGATCCTTCAGTCACGTAGGTCAGGCTCAGGTTTAAAGGAAAAACTCACAGTGTCACGTGGCTGTGCACAAATTCACAAATATCTGCTGCTCGTTGTGTGTTCAAGAGAATGAATAAAACATAAAACTGACAAGCAGCTTTGAGAGTGAGAAAAAAAGCGTCGCACTGTTCGATTATTTTTCACTTGATCAGAGCCGTAGTTTTTGCTCCAGTCCTGCTCTGAGATCTTTTCATTAATGTGCAGCAGTTTGTGTATTTGTGTACGTCCTTGAGAGCTTTTGTCACTGCCTCCTAAAACTGAGATCAGTTGCTATGGAGACCAGAACGGATGCTTTGTACAAAAAAAAAAAAAAAAAAAGTGGCAAAAGAAAATGTGGTTGTCAGGAGACAGTGTGGTGCAAAGGGGCGGAGGCTGAGAGCAGAGAGAATCTATTAGCTCTGAAGATTTCTGTTTTTTTCTGTTTTGTAAATGCATAAACTGTGCACAAAAATAAGGTTGTTGGGGTTCACGTTATAAGATTAAATATCGCACAAAATTTAAGATTAAGGGGAGGTGCAAATATTAATCAGAGAGACTGAAAATGCACGAGTGGAATGAGGCCTCGTGGTTGGATTTGGCTTAAAAAAACACATTTTAACTGTAGCTTATGCATGAGTTTCAATTCAAAACTAAATATATTATATCTTTTGGATGGAAAAAGTGCTCAAGATGTTGCAGTTTTTTCACCTGTCCCCGCTTAAATACAGGTGAAAAAAACCCTGCACACTGTAATCGTCAAACATAATCACAGGTCTTTGTTCATCGCAGATTCACAGGGGCAGCGATCCCTCATGTGGTGACAGGGGGTTAAGCGATCCCCTGGGACAGTGATAATACAGCTGTTGGGGGCACTCCATCACATGATAATGACATTACAGCACTACTCCACTGCTTGGCACTCGCTCTCAGTAATCTTGTTAAAATCACAGTGATTGGAGGGCGCTACTGACAGACGAGACGAATGAGGCTGACGACGACGCCCCTCTCCACGTCTGACTACAGGTTTTGCACGAGATCAAGGCTTTTTGTTTGGTCTCCCAGCCAGCACATAAAGGTGCCACAGGGCTAATGGCTGCTCTTCAGACTCAACTGAGCTTCAGTCTCATTACGCCGTGGAAATATCTCGACATCTCTCGCTCCTGCTCACATTTTAAAACAAGTCTCATTAGTTTAGGAAGATTTGTTTGAATCCTCCTGTTTCATAAAGTGGCCACAGTATGTGCACCGCCATCTAAAGTGCATATGGTTTCCCTTTTTCCCTTTTCACTGCAGACAAAAATGCACATGAAGAAGCAGCGTATGACGCCCTCACTGGTGGTCAGCTGTTATACTCCAAAGCCTGCTCCGAGTCAAAAAACAAACAACGTCTGAAGAAAAAAACACCTGAAAGGACACAACGTTTTTATACAATGTGCATTGACAAGAAGCCGTGTAATTAACATGTATTGATTTGTTCCACCTGAAAAAACCTCCTGGGTGTAACTTACAATCGGAGCTCTGACTCGACAGGGAGTTAGGTGTAATGGAACAGAAAGTTTAATTAAAGAAGGACCTGGCCCAGGAGCCACTGGCCCCTGCCCCTGTCCCCCCGCCGGCCTCAGCTTGACAGCAAACATCAACATGAGAGAAACCCACCGAAATATTATTTATTACTCCCTTTATGTGGAAGCCTTAAAGGCATGCTCCCACCGACACGTTAATGCGCCTTTGAATGAAACCTTAAGATGGGAATTAGAGCCACAACATTTCAAAATAATCACATTTTACTTCCCCGGTGAACTGAGCAGAGAGGAGTTAACGAAAAGGGTTTTATAATTATTTTAGTATTTTATTATTTGGTGAACCAGTGGGAACAGTCGCTAAACTAAAATACTGGACATTTATTATGAATATATTATATTTTTATTAAAGATAAAGCTGTAAATATTGTGACATTTCCTGTGAGCTCACTGAGTCTGAGGCAGCACCTTAAAAACTGTTTGTGCGCGTTCCTAATAAGTGGGTCCCATCTGACGGGCTGGGGTTCTCCTTTGACCC
This sequence comes from Periophthalmus modestus, assembly GCA_019594935.1. Lineage (NCBI taxonomy): Eukaryota > Metazoa > Chordata > Actinopteri > Gobiiformes > Gobiidae > Periophthalmus > Periophthalmus modestus. The sequence goes on from JAIEZT010000206.1 coordinate 13,935, forward strand.
TGGGGACTCATTTGAGTGGGTGCACAGCACCATGGTGCCCACTGCCTGAATTATCGATTCCTCACCACTGAAGAGGGAGCGGGAGGAGGTGGCGGATTAGCTTTAGAGTCGTCTTGGCAACCCGGCGACGCCATCTGTCATCTGTGCACTGAACCAGAATCGTGTTCACGAGAACATAGTTTGTTTTTTAATTTAATCATTTTTTCTCTCGTTGCTCCAACCTCCTGCTAAAATGGGACGCAGTCCATGTCAGCGAGGACTTAAACAAGGGGGAGGAGTCCTGAGCATAAATACAACCTCCACAGAGTCCTGACGTCTGTTGAGAGCAGCTCAGAGCAGCTCTGTTACTCACTGGTGCGGACTAGCTATTTTTTATTTCTCAGTGGGGGGCCCCCCCCCCCCCCCCCCCCCCCCCCCACCCCCCCCCCCCCCCCCCCGGGAGTCACCCCGTTGCTTTAAGGCCGGCCCCCCCCCCCCCCCCACCCCCCCCCCCCCCGTTTACCCCCCCAGGTCCCCGCCCCCCCCCTCACCCCCCCCCCCTTTAACCCCCCCCCCCCCCCCACCCTTGGGTCCCCCCATCCCCCCCCCCCCCCCCCCCCCCCCCCCCACGCCCCCCCCCCACCCCCCGCCGCCCCCCCGCCGCTAATACCATCCCCACGCCCCCCCGCCCTCCTGAGTCCTATGTTAAGGCACATATTAAATTTCTCAGCCTGTCAGAAATCCCCGCTAAAGGCACATGTTGTTAAAGTCAGAAAAAAGTAAGTAAAAGTACAAATTTCCTCAGGCGCCTTTGGCTGACGTTCTCCATTTACAACCCTTTTACTACAAACTGACTTTAAATAACATCTGAGAAATACCAACAGTAAACCATATGGATGAAAACACACATACCCACGACATTTACTGGAGTTTTTTTGATGAATACCTACGAGAGCAAAGGCAAGGCAGAGGGGCCGCCAAGGGTGCACCCATGGGAGGAAGAGGGGTGTCTGTCTGATTGACGTAGGTGACTGAATTCCCCAAGACAGGGCCACAAAATGAACCAGCAAATCAGCACCTGCAGACGGGACACACGACCACGACACGAGAGCAGAGGGGTGGAAGAGCTCGTTTTGTTTCTCGTGTCTGGCACCCAAGAGAGAAGCCATTCTAAATACTTTTTTACACTCATAAATATGTCGTAAAATCCTCCCTTCATTTTAATGAGTATATTGTACTGCTGTGATTGACTAAAACAGTTTTTTCCTGTTCATAAACTTCACACATCTGAACTATTTCCCCCCATAATAGAAGGCAGATTTTTAAGGATAAACATTTTAGTCTGTTGTTCTGATCAGCACAGACTCTAAAAACAACTGAACAATGATACTTTCTGCTTGATATTCTATCACAGAACAAGTGACTTTGTCTTGATGTTTTTTTTAATTTGGTCCTTTGTGGGGTTGTTAAACCAATATAAAACACAACTTTTACTAGTTTGTCATATTTGTGCTCGGCCCACTGGTGAACTAATTCCATGCAAGAATCATCAAAAGGTGTAATTATCCAAGCCTAATGTAAAGACCAAAACATTATCATCAGTACATGAAGGCATAAATAATGACTTTTTTACATCTTAGGTCAAAAAAGACGTTTTATAACTCGTACAAAAACAAAAACCTTTTTGGAAAGACCTTTAAATGTGTCAACAGAACCATGTTTTTAAACACCTATGTTGTGTTCCCCTCAAATTTTGAGCAATATTTTTTTTTGTTTGTACGTTACTGCCATAGGAATCATGACTCGGGCTCAATAAAAATGCAACAGATCAATGTTAATTATATTGGGCAAGTTGTTTTATAATTTGTATCACAAATTTATCTGTGCAAATCCTTTTGTTCTGTTGTTTTTTCCTGGTGTTTTAATAAGCCAATCTTAACCTATCCTACTGTTTTCCCCAAAAGCTTTTAAAACAAAAAAAGGTCCGGTTTTTTTTTGACGAGATCAACTGTTTTTGTCCCTTTTTATCTTGTTTATTAAAATGTGGGTTTTTAAACCTTTTGTCATATAGAAACAAGAACTTTTTCTATAATTTAACACACGCGAGAACAGCCACTTTCCGGTGGGGTGTGTGGTAATGTCCCCCAGACCAGTTCCTTTATTTATCTTATTTATTTGATTTTTTAATTCAGTTATTCATTCCATTCATTCATTTTTCATTCCCATTCATTTTCATTTTTTTATTTTTTTTTTTATTTCATTTATTTTAATTCATTCCAATTTTCCCATCCCTTTTCGCATATTTGAATTTGATTTGATTTTTTTGGGGAATTTTTTTTGATTTTTGATTTTTTAAGTTATTTTAATTGTATTATTATTTTTATTTTATTTATATTATTTTTATTTATTCATTCATTTTTTTCATTTTTTATTCAATGTTCATTTCATTTTTCTTATTTTAATTTATTATTTATTTATTTTATTTTTAGTTATGCCCCATTCATTTTTTTCATTTACTATTCCTTCATTTCAAATTTGAATTTATTTTATTTATTTATTTTTACTTTATTATTTTTTTATTTTTAAATTTATTTCCCAATTTTATTTATTCATTTATTGTTTATTTTATCTTTATTTTATTTAAATTTATTTCATTTATTAATTTTTTTCATTTATATTTTATTTATTTTGATTTATTCAATTCAATTTGATTTTTATTTTTATTCAATTTTATTTGTTCATGTTTGATTTATTTTAAATTTTATTTATTCATTCCCAATTTTTTTTTTCCATGTTCTTTATTAATTTTATTTCATTTCATTGATTGTATTTATTTCATTTTTATTTTATTCATTTTTTATTGTAATTTTTATTTATTTCATATCATTGATTTCATTTTTATTTTATTTTAATTTATTTATTCTTCATAGTCCCATTTCCATTTCATTTTCATTCATTCCCAATTATCATTTCCAATTTCTATCCTTGATTTGAATTTTTGATTTTTGATTGTTTTGCTTTCACATTTAATTTATTTATTTTAGTTTCTTTTTAGTTTATTTTGATCTCATTCATTCTTTTTTTCATTTATTTATTTATTCATTCAATTCATTGTATTTCATTTTCCAATTTATTTAAAATTTTTATTTTATTTTTTATTTATTTATTCATTTTATATTTTATTTTTTATTTTTCTTTATTTAGTTTCTTTGTGATTTAGGTTATTTAATTTATATTTTTTTTTTCATTCTATTGATTTATTTAGATTTTATTTTATTTCGATTTCATTGATTTTATTTTATTCATTTAGTTTATTCATTTTATTTATTATTTTATTTATTTCAGGGGAGCAGTGCCTATTAATCAACCCTTTTTGCATGTAAATATGTTAAGCTGAGTTTTTAAACCCAGATGAACTATTTTTTTCCATCTAGTTTTCCCTCCGACAGAAATGTGAAAGTGTCACGTTCTAACATAAAGTTTTTAAAAGTTAAAATCATCCCTTTTTCTGGACAAGCGCACATTAACCTTCAGAACAACCTGAAAAACAAACATTTTCACACCCGCAATCAAGAACCACTCACAGACCATTCGCCTCTCACTCATTTAAACTTTAATACCAGCTTTTTTAAAGATTTTTTTAAAGGCTTGTAGATAATTAACGACATCTTTGCTTTCTGTCGTTGTGCCTTTTTAATCTGGAATCGAGTTTTTTTGTTCTCCTCATTTTCCCCCTTTTCTCTGCGGGTTTGTTTTTTTTTTGGCCCTCCGTTGCTCCACAGCTTCATGATGTTTTAAAGTTTTTTTAGGACTCCCGCCCGTGCTCGGAGGGCTGGGAGCTTTTGGTGTAAACTGACCACCAACAAAGTTTGCAAGGAAGGGCCCCATGAGTCGTGAAGGAGGCGCACTGGTGGGCAAGAGGAGTGTTTTTTAGAAAAGGCAGAGGAAAGTTTTTTTTTTTTTTTAGTTTTCTTGTGTTGGAAGCATTTTTTATGGAGTGAGCACGTTTTTAGCTCTTGTTTTTGTTTTCTGTTGTACATGTGGCCCAAGCCTTGCGCCCGGACCGCTCACATCTGGTCTGAGCGGGGCGATGTCCCCCCGCGGTCCTGCCCCTGCCTGGAAGATGGAGAAAACCCGACCCCGAGTGGTTTGAAGGAAATCTTGGAAGAAAACAGGCTCCACCAATATGATTTATCTCTGCCTTCAAAGACCACAAGGAAAGGAGGGTTTTGTGAGTTGTAGATAACGAGAGGTAGACCTACAGTAAAGTTTTTTTGGCCCCCTGAATTTTTGCAAAATCTTCCCTCTGGCACAACTGTGGGACCTCCTTTTTTTGTCCATTTCATTTTTAGTGAGGGTCCATTGTTAGAGTCGTTTGTATTAAAAGCTGACAAGACTGAACGCAAAAAGGGTTTTTTGTAAGGATAATAACCTTGTTTTTTTAATGTTAATTTCCTAAAGTTTAGTTTCACTCTACTGCCTGCTTTCCCTGCTCAACTGAACTTTTTTTCTTCTTTAAACTCTCTTTAACTCGGTCCCCCCGTCTTTCAGTAAACAGTCCTCGTTGGTGGGTTTTTTAGGTGGGGTGCCCAGCAATGTAATAAACCTTTTCCATATCCAGGTTTTTATTTTTTTGTCTGGAAGAGGCCGAGGAAAAGCCCGCAGGGTGAGAAAACCTTAAATACATGCCCCAAATAGTCAGACTCAATTCATGCCCATTTGTCCCCAACCTCGAACATAGTGAATAAACCCTCTGGGATTTTTTGGAGCAAAAGTTGCCATGATATTCCCCTGGGTAGTTTTTACATCTCTTGCAAAATTCCCCTAAAATACTGTCCATTTTTTTTTCATGGCGCGCACAAACATATCTGTCAGTCCCACTGCTGCACATTTTTCAGTTAGTCTGGTCTGTATTTTTAATCCGTTCTTATCTCTCCATCAAGCTTCTGAGGCTGTGAATACGTTCCTGTTTATTGGGACGACCATTAGCGGCTGTGACATACCACCGAAGCAATAATCTGACTTTTCGACATTCAAGTATGATGTGGAAACCAAGATAAAACTCGGGCCTGTGCTGTGTGTTTACACAGACCCTCTGCTGCATCAAGCGGCCAGTGTCTCTGGCAGATACGCCGCTGTAACGCCTTTGGCTTCTCTTCCAGCGAGCCGTCCTGGAAGCGAGGTGTGAATATTACACCTGGATGTTTTGTTGGAGACAAGAGGCTCTCATTGCCCCTCTGATCACCCGTAAACCCCTCAAAAGCTGACAGGTAGCCGCCCTCTCCCATGTCCCTGTCTCCATCATGTATTTCAAAAGGTTCCTTCTCCCGTACAGGCAGCGCTGCCGGAACCGGGGGCCCATCGGACGGGGGGCCCATCGTGACGTCCCGCTGAATGGTCCAGAGCAGAGGCATGTTACTTCACACGGGTCCAACCTGCCTGGATCGATCAGAAGTGTCACATACATGGTGTCAGAGTAAACGGGACGTGTGAACCAACAGATAGTCTGACCTGAAGGACACTGAATCAGGACATTTAAACTTGCAGAATCAGGCACTTAAACTCTGCAGAATCAGACTTAAACTGCCGGAATCAGACACTTAAACTCTGCGAATCAATACACTTAACTGCAGAAAAATCAGACAACTTAAACCTCTGCATAATCAGACACTTTAAACACTGCCGATCCTGCACTTTAACTTCTTGCAGAATCAGACCCTTAACTAACTGCAGAATCAGACCTTAAACTCTGCCGAATCAAGAACACTTAACTGCAGAATCAGACACTTACACTGCAGAATCAACACTAACTCTGCAGATCAATCACTTAAACCCTGCAGAATCAGGACACTTAAACTGCAGAATCAGGACACTTAAACTCTGCAGAATCAGACACGTAACCTCTGCCGAATCAGACACACTTAAACTCTGCAGAATCAGGACCCTTCACGCTGCAGAATCGGAAACTTAAAACGCTGCAGAATCAGACCATTAAACTGCAGAATCAGGACCTTAAAACTGCGAATCAGACCTTAAACTAAACTCTGCAGAATCAGACACTTAAACCCTGCAGAATCAGGACCCTTAAACTGCAGAATCAGGCACTTAAACCTGCCGAATCAGACACTTAAACTCTGCAGAATCAACACTTAACTGCAGAATCAATCACTTAAACTCTGCAGAATCAGACCCTTAATCCTCCCACTTGTCAGAATCAACTCGACTATAAACCCCCTGCAGCAGCAGGACCCTTAACCCTGCATAATCAGCAACTTAAACTCTGCAGAATCAGAACAGTCTGTAAACTGGCAGAATCAGAACCTCGTTAAAAACTCTTGGCCGAATCAAGACGCCTTAAAACCTGCCAATAAATCAGACCCCACCACTTTTAAACTCTCAGAATCCCGACACTTAAAAACCTGCTATCCCAGGGCAACTTTACAAACTCTGCAGAAAATCAGAAACAAACCTAAAAACTGCCAAATCAGAACATTAAACCCCTCTGTGCAGAAAATCAATGAAACACCTTAAAACTGGGCAGAATCAGAACCCTTTACCACTGCAAGAATCAGAACACTAAACGCTGGCTGCAAATCAGAACCACGTAACCTGCAGCCTCGGACACTTTAAACGCAAGAAATCAGGACCTTTAAAACCTCCTGCAAGACTCAGACCCCTTAAACCTCCTGGCAGAATCAACACTTTAAACTCTGCAGAATTTCAGGACGCCTTTAAACTCAGAAATTCAGGAAACTTAAACGCTTGCAGAATCAGGAAACCTTTTTTAAACTGCAGAAATCCAGACCTTTAAACCTTGCAAGAAATCGACACTTTTTAACCCCTCTGGCAGAATCAGCCAACTTAAACCCTGCAGATCCAGGAACACTTTAAACTGCGTAATCAGGACACTTGTAAAACCCTCAAGAATCAAACCACTTTAAAACCCTGCAAGAATCATACACGTAAACCCCTGCAGAATCAGAACCACCTTAACTTCTTGCATACTCAGACCACTTAAACCGCCTGCAGAATCCCACACTTAACCCGCCCTGGCCGAATCATGAACCACTTAAACCCTGCCTAATCAGACCACTTAAACTCTGCAAGATCAGGACATTACTTAAACTCTGCACGAACGTAAACACTTTAAACTCTGGGCCAAAATCAACACTTTTAAACTTCTTGCAGAGTCCATACCCGTTAAACTTCGCAGAAAATCATGTTACACTTAAACTGGCAGAATCAGGAAAACTTACACTTTCTGCAGATCCAGAACACTTAAACCTGCAGAATCAGAAAACACTTTAAACTCTGCAAGAATTCTACCACTTAACCTGGCATAATCGGACCTTTTAAAACTCTGCAGAATCCAGACCTTAAACTGCAGCAATCAAGGCACCTTATAAACTCCTTGCAGAATCCAGAACCACTTAACTGCAGAAATCGACCATCTAAACTCTGCAGAATCAAGACACTTAAAACTGCAGGAATCAGACACTTAAAACTGCGGAAGCGACACTGAAAACTCTGGCAGAAATCAGCACACTAAACCCTGCAGAATCAGGGACACGTAAAACCTCGGTAGGAATCAAGGGACACTTAAATCTGCAGAATCAGACCCTTAAACTCTGCAGAACAGACACTTAAACTCTGCAGCATCAGGACCCTTTACAACTGGCCAGAATCAGTAACCATTTTAAACGCTGCAAGACATCAGGACCACCTTTAAACTGCAGATTCAGGGACAGTTTAAACTGCGAAGAATCAGACACTTAAACTCTGCAGAATCGGACACTTAAACCCTCAGACACCTTAAAACCCTGCAGAATCAGGGACACTTAAAAAACTGCAAGAATCAGGAACACTTAAAACCCTGCAGACTCAAGACACTTTAAAACTCCTGCAGAATTTCATACACTTAACCCTGCCTGAATTCAGACACTTAAACTCTGCCAGAATCAGACTACTTTAAAACTCGACAGAATCCAGGCACTTAAACTCCTGCAGAATCAGGACACTTAAACCCTGAGAATCGACACTTAAACTCTGCAGCTCAGGGACACTTAAACTACTGCAGAATCAGCACTTAAACTCTGCAAAATCAGACACTTTAAACTCTGCAGAACAGACACTTAAACTCTGCAGAATCAGGGACACTTAAACTTGCAGAATCCAGGAAACTTAACTCTGCAGAATCAGACACTTAAACTGCGAATCAGACACTTAAACTTGCAGAAGAAATCCCGACACTTAAACTGCAGAATCAGGACACTTAAACTCTGGCGAATCAGGACCCTTAAACTGCAGAATCAAGACACTTAAACTCGCAGAATCAGGACACGTAAAACTGCAGAATAAGACACTTAAACTCGGACAGGAATCAGAATTAAACTGCAGAATCAGACACTTTTCCAGACACTTAAACTGCAGAATCAGGACACTTAAACTCTGCCGAATTCAGGACAATAAAATGCCAGAATCAGGACACTTAAACTTCTGCCAGAATAAACCACTTAAACGGCAGAATCAGGAAACTTAAACTGCAGAATCAAGACACCTTAACTCTGCAGAAGGACAAAACTTTTGTCTTAAACTGCAGAACTGCAGGAATAGGACATTAAACTGCAGAATCAGGAAACAACGACAGAATCAGGACACTTAAACTCTGCAGAACTATGAACTAAACTCTGCAGAATTCAGGACCACTTAAACTGCAGAATCAGGAAAATTAAACTTCTGCAGAATCAGGGACACTTAAACCCTGCAGAATCAGGAAACTTAAACCTTGCAGAAATCAGGACACTTAACTCAGCAAAATCCGAAACTAAACTCTGCAGAATCAGACACTTAAAGTGCTGAAAGAAATCAAGGACACTTAACACTGCAGAATAAGACCACTTAAACTCTTGCAGAATAGACACTTAAACGTCCTGCAGAATCAGACACTTAAACTCTGCAGATCGCAGCACTTAAACTCTGCAGAATCAGACACCTTAAAACTCTGCAAAGGAATCAGACACTTAAACTCTGCAGAAATTCAGACACGTTAAACTCGCAGAAATCAGACACTGAAACTCTGCCGAATCCGACACTTAAACTCTGCAGGTAATCAGACCACTTAAACTATTGCAGAATCAGAACTAAACGCAGAATCAGACACTTAAACTCTGCAGAATCAGACCTTAAAAACTCTGCAGAATCCGACACTTAAAACTCTGCAGAATCAGACACTAAAAACTCTGCAGAATCAGACATTAAACGCGCAGAACAGCGACACTTAAACGCTGCAGAATCAGACACTTAAACTACTGCAAATCCAGACACTTAAACTCTGCAGAATCAGAGACACTTAAACTCTGCAGAATCAGACACTTTAACTCTGCAGAATCAGGACATTTAAACTGCAGAATCAGAAGAACTTAACTCTGCAGAATCAGACCTTTAAACTCTGCAGAATCAGACACGTAACTCTGCTGAATCAGACATTTAAACTCTGCAGACATAGATACACTTAAACTGCTGCAGATATCAGGACTTAAACTGCAGAATGCAGACACTTAAACTGCAGAATCACTACACTTAAACATCTGACCGAATCAGACACTTAAACTATGCAGAAACAGACACTAAAACTCTGCAGGAATAAGACACTTAAACTCGGCAGAATCAGGACACTTAAACTGGAAGAATCAGAAACTTAAACTGCAAGGATCCGCACTTAAAACTCTGCAGATAATCATACCTTAAACTCTGCAGAATCAGACACTTAAACTCTGCAGATCAGACCCTAACTCTGCAGGAAAGTCGGGAAACTTTAAAAGGCAGAAGCCAGGACCACTTAAAATCTGAGAATGGCAGGAATCAGACACTTAAACGCGAATCAGACACTAAAGCAGGAGAAGCTCTGTTTTCGGGTTCGGAGCCTGTCCTACAGGGAAAACTATCAGGACCTTAACCCCACTGGAGGACTCAAACCAGTAGTAACAATCTTTTTTTTTTATGATCAGACCATTCCGTAATTATAAGTCTTGGTATATATAAATCACTTGTGACAGCCCTCGATTCTTATTCTGTCTTCATTATGTTTATATCTTTTTTCTAATTTAACTGGACAACCCGCCATGTTGGGCCGGTTGTCTGTCTGTCGCTCGTTTTCTTCAGAACCCGAACCTCATCGGTTCAGGATAAGCTCCACTTACCCCGGACTATAACCTGCCCCGTTGACATGGAGTGGTGGTGTCCTGTCTGGAGCACAAACTCCACCTGGCTTTCTTACCGCTCGTGTTGATTTATACGGCCATGTTGTTACATTACTCTGTCTCCGCTCTTTGGGTTATAACGGCCAGTGATTATCTCCAAGTTCTGTGAGGGAGCCCAAAACATCTGCTCCACCAGGTGTGATTTTTACTACCTGATTATGACACAAAAAAACGCCGCAGTATTGAGCCTGCAACGATGATGAAGACGAGGGTTTTCACCAGAACAACTCAGGCTCAGCTTATGTTTGATTTTCCAAAACTACACGACTGCTAAGGACAATTTCGGTCGCTTTGAGCTTCCCTCTTGCTACCACCTGTCCCCCGCCCCGTCAGGTCGACACAGAAACGAGCACAAATAAAACAAATATAGCTCTATTGTTCTCGTTTGTTTCCTTTGACAAAGAGAACAATAGTATGGGACAAAAGCTTTTACAGTTTCAGTGTCGTTAAAACTGAAGAAGAGGCTTGTAGGAGTGAAGACGTTTGGCTGCTCGTCCCAAGCCGCGGCTTGGACGAGCAGCCAAACGTCTTCACTCCTACAACGATTTTTGTCCATTTGACACATTTAACTCTGGTGTTTTTTTAGAGCTTGGACGAACCATAGTGAACACAGGAAAATAACACTTTTTTTAAATGCAGGAAAAAGACAAATAACTTGCAAAACTGTCCAAAGTAAGTGGCAGTCAGTGTGAGTCCATGTAAAATACTGTTACTGATACTTTATTTCTCGTTGAGCGGATGAGGAAACAGCGCCTCCTGTGTTGGACCATCAGTTTATATTTTGTTCTCGTGTCTGACCCACAGCTAATGTTGTCATAACTCGGCTTGATGAGCAGCAGATCTTAGAGACGGAAGCGTGAGTCCACACGGGGCCGAGGCTTCACGGTGGAGCCGGCTCTGGGAGCAGAATAAATGAGCCGTGTTGGTACCAGGAGACCGGCTCTTGGTTGTTACTGTGGCTCTTATTAAGCCCGAGTCTGATCCTTTTGATTAATGAGGCTGTTGTTTGGAACAGTCACAGACGCCTGGCTGGAAAATGGTCTTTCGTGGGAAAACGTGTTAAGGTTTTTGAGCTGTTGGGTTGGATTTGAAGGATTTTGAGAACTTTGCAGCACAACTTTGTATTTTTGTTGACTTTAAAATACTAGTTTAAGTTTTGTGTGGGTCTAATCACTGTGTTTTATCCTATACCTGCATTAAATATCACAAAAAGCTTCAAAATACCCCGTCAAATGTTCATAAAGCTTTAAAATGAGCCGCTTTAAAGCTGCACTGTGTTACTTGAGCCGTCAGCTTGTCTATAAACATGTTATTAAATTATTCTAGGGTTATTTCTATGAAGATGACACCTCCAGATCAGACCTCACACATGTTTTTGTAGTTATTTGTAACAATAAAAGCACCTGTATTTGTTATAGATGCGTTTAATGCCACACTGTGCAACATTCCAGGTGAGCCAGTAACATTTCCGTGGAGACAAGCATTAGAAAACTTACACAGTGTGTCTTTAAACATACCAAAAGTTGAATCTGTGCTTAAACCTGTGTCTTTTTTCACATTTTTCCCATGCGTTTCTTGCTGTTAAGTCAAACGTTTGTACTTCTCCAGGACGTGAATCATGGAGAGTGAAGTGGAAGTGAGTTTTGACCGAGCCGAGAGCCCGAGGCCCCCGACAGGCCTGGGGATGAACTGCGCTGGTGGCCAAAGATACAAGTACTGCGGTCCAGGCCTCACCAGCCCTCAGGAGTACAACCAGTGGCTCCCGTTTCGACACGATGCCAGTCTGATGCCCATGAAGGAGGATCTGGCCCTGTGGCTGAACACCATCCTGGGTGAGTTATCCTGTTACTAGTGCTGCGTTTTCAGGACTATACATCACTCTGGAGTATAAGTCGCACCAGTAAAAATGCATAATAATGAGGAAAAAGACATATAAGTTGCACTTTTGGGGGTAAATCTATTTTAGACCAAGAACAAACATTTAATCTTTAAAGGCAAATGATAATAATAAGAATAAAATAAAGAAGAACAGGCTGAACATCAGTACTAACGTCACACATTTATACTGGCCCAAAAGTCACTGACACTTTTAAATCTTCAGTAGCTCCTTTAATTCTAGTTAACTTCCACCTCCAATTTTAAGCAGTAGCATTAATAACTGAAACCTTCCCCCCAGATTTTTTGGCAATATAAACGGTTTATAATTGTTCACTTACTTTACACTTGAAACTTATCACCGCCTTAAACTAGGGGAAGTAAAAAAATGACCTAAATCCGGCTCCTTATTTGATCCTGATGTTACGTTTGAAGTGGTGGTTTTAATTGTCATTGTCTGAGGTTTATTTATTATTCACACAACACCTTTTTCTTTAAAAGTAGACCCACAGGAAGAAATCAGGACGAGTCAGGTCTGTGGGAGATTCACATACTGCCCCCCTGTCTGTGAAAAAACACTTATTATTTCCTTTAATGGCATTTTGGATTTACACATTGGGCATCTCTGGTTAATTAAAATGTGGACGGTAAAACACCGCTGGGTTTTTTGTGAATTTTGACCCATGTGACGGTGACTCAAAGTACCCACTGGTACAATGAGGGTTTTTCCGTTGTCCTCGGTGCTGTATTTGCTCAGAGTAATGTGGGAAGCAGCGTCGTTCTAAATGCTCTTGAGGAAAAATAAAAGAAAAGAAATATTTTTAGAAACAAAAGAGTTTTATGAAGTTATTTCAACCTGTCAGCGGAAACTTTTTGGGCCACTCTGTATTTAATTCAGGCTGAAGCTCAGACCAGAACTGAACACGTGTGCTGGTTTTGTTTTTAACGTCAGATATTAACAGTTAATCCACAAACCTAAAGCAGAAAAAAAACAAACAAACAACAAATGGTGGATATCAGCCCAAAAAAATCGCTAAATCCAAAAATCGCTAAAATCCATCCATGGTTTTGGCCTGGGTGGGATGATCAGATTTGTTTTTGTTTGTTGTTTTTTCAGTGTTGTTTCTCATAGTCCCTTTTTAAATGCTTTGGGTAAAGTGGTAAAGGGTTTTAATAGTTCAGTGTGTTTTCAGGGAAAAGTACCCAACTGGTTACAGTCTAGATCGCCCTCTAAATACGACCGAAGAGTGTTAAAATTTAATATTTTGAATACTGAACAAACCTATGACAAACTAAACTAAAGTGAACAACAAAGTTGACACTTAGTAGTCCCAGAAATAGGCTACAGCTCTCACTTTCTCATTTTGTTTTTTATCTGCATATAAGAATGTTTATGTTATTTTATCCTCCCCGGCAGAGATTATTCGTTTGGAACAATCTGACTTTACTTGCATGATAGGCGCTGTGCGTTTGTCACTAAATAAGCCAACATTTTTTTTATGCTATTCACCAACGATTTCACTGAGTGAAACAGAACACCACAAACACACTTCAGATATTTTACCCAAACTATATCCTTGTTCTTGCTTAAACAGTTTAAACGAAACTTAACTAAACTTTCGACCTCGCAACCGCCGGAACGGATTTTTCGCCTTCCTCTCTTCTGTATTATAATGTTTGGAAGCTGTTGGATTATGGGAAAACTCATGTCTTTGAATGGAAAACACATTATTTACCTAATTTACTTTAACTGTTTTTTAAATAAAATATATACCTTGGGTTCTGCACATGTGGACAAATACCACTTTAATAATTGAGTTTTTCAAACACAATGCCTCAGCGAAAAAAAAACAATTGTCCTCCAGATTATCCAATTATCCTGCGATATATTTTGAATTTATTTATACTTTTTAAATCCATTTTTAATTTTTGGCACAGTCCCCCCATCACATATCCACTTTGTCTTTAGGTTTTTTACGTGGGGGGTTCAAGCTAAACATGAAAAACCTCCACTGAAGGCTTTTTGTGTCTTAAAAGTCCAAAAGCTGTCAGTCAAACGATGGCCCATTTAACCTACTTTTATTATCCCGGGAGCGTTTGAAATATCCACGTCCCCTGCTTCCTGCTGACTGAGACGCCACATAAAGACGTAGGAAATCTGCCAAACCCCTTTAGAGCCCCTCGTGAGTTTTCGCACCTAAGGAAGCCCCCGATTACAAGCCCCCTCGAACCTGTGTGGAAAGTGCCAATTTTTTTAAAAAAAAGACCCATAACAAAACCAAAACACACGGTCAGCGTGGACTGTTGTTTATTTTTACAATCACAATTATTTCCAGACAGCTTTAAACCATTCAAAAAACTTGAAATTTACGTTGCAATAAAAAGTTGGGGATGAGCTGGATGTTTGCACACACTTGTTTTTTTGTTGTTAGGGTGTTGGAATTGGCGTTATCGTGACATGTCCCATCAATGTCCCTTTCCTACAGCTGGGTCTCTTTTTTTGTTCGGGTAAATAAAAAACATGTTTGTAAAGGTGCAGGGTTATAATTTAACACGATTTTTTTATGAGCTCAGAATTAGACACTTTAACCCCAAAACAAGGGCACTAAAGAAGTGGATTAATTCTGTCGAGGTGAATTCTGTGGTAAATGTTTGGTTTTTTTCGCTTTTTTCTTCCTTTGTCGTGCTTGCGTGCTCAGGGGTTTTAGATAAATCCACTGTCCCTAATTGTCAGGATTTTATAGTTAAGAAGTTATCCCCCATGCCTGCATAGATTGTTGATCGGGTATTCTGCTGTCTGTTTCTGGCCCAGACGTGTGTATGTGACACAAGCCGTACACCGTCATGGACTGTCTGGACAATGGAGTTATCCTCTGTCAGCTCGCACAGATGCTGCAGGACAAGATGATGCAGGCGAACAACAACAAGGTAACGAACACGGCCAGAGAGAAGTCGAGAGCATTAGTCGTCCAGAAGGTGAAAGAATGCTTAATCTCTGACTGTAGAGTGCAGATAAAACAGGAATAATGAAAGACTAATGACAGACACCAACAGTGAACAGGGTTTTCCAGGAGCATACAGTGTAAAAAAGGCGTAATTCATGTCTCCTCGTAGTTTAAGACTCACATAATTACATTTTTATCAACTTTTTAAAGCTTTTCTCATGCCACGCTGACTTGTTTGGGTTCAGCGTGGTCGTGTAAGTGAGTGGAGCGAGTGGAGCGAGTGGAGCGAGTGGAGCAGGTGGAGCGTGTGATCTGCACAGAGCAGGTTCACTGACGTCACAGTGACGTCACAGGAGGCTCAGACCACGGACCAGGTCAGGGCAGAGGACACTGCAGTGAGCTTTGTCTGACTCCTTTCATGTTCCTCTGTAAAGATTTACTCTGTCCCCATTGTGTGTGACGAGTCTCCCACGAAAATCAAACCTGTTTTTGTGTAAATATGAAGATAAAATGAGCTTCTCCTGGTCCATACCACAGAATCCCACAGTTAGGGCTGAGATTTGAGTCAAGAAAACAGACAATCAAGGCCATAAAGTCAAAGTTAGCTGAGATTTTTGAGGACGACATTGAATTATTCTTGAGTTAAATGGTGGTGGAGAGCACTGTAGAATATTATAGCCAAAGGAGTGACATTTGTAAGGAACAATAATGTGTGGAGACAAGCCGGAGGAGGATGAAGTTTGTTTGTTTGTTTTTCAGTGAAATCATAATTTTGGCTTAAATGTTGCAGGGTGACTCTTTAAATTAAGGTTTTATTTTAAAATATGGCTTTTTCTTTGTTGATTAAACCTTATCATTTAGTCATATCTATTTGCTTTTTGAACTGAAGTGAAATGATCCATACGAGAGTAAAGTTTGCATGAGGACAAATATATAATACATTTTCTGTCACATTTCAGTATTGTGTTTGTCTTCATCCACAGCACTTCATCCGGAGGGTCATCCACTGGAGACCAAACGCAACTTCAGGCTCATTTTTTGCCAGAGACAACACAGCCAACTTCCTCTACTGGTGTCGCAAAATCGGTGTGGATGAAGCGTATCTGTTTGAGTCTGAAGATCTGGGTGAGTTAAGACTCGACTGACACTTCAGAGCTGATCTCGCACTTGTAAACTGTAAATGGACGTGTTTTAAAGAGGTTTATGATGTGCTGAACCAGTCTAGTGGAATAAACATTGTGTATTTCTCCTTTTCTTTTGTTGGTGCTGCCATAAAGGACGAAGCCAGGTGAATATTCTACATGTGTTTAGGGATTCAAAGTTTAAAGATTCTGCACCTGATTTTGAACCATGTGAACAAATGTTTCACCGTGTTCTCCTCCGACAATGGTTCTCATCCAGTAAATGTGTGTTTTAATTAAAAAGCACGAGTCTTATCTCACTTATTCTTGTATTTGAGATGCTATCACACAATGAAAGGTGCATTTTTTTGAATTAGGAGCAATAACATTCAGGTAAAGAGCCTTAAATGCATTAAAACAGCTGAAGAAAAAAGGCTATTCAAGTATAATTGTATCATATTTTGTCTGTTTCTACTGGTTTGACTTCATTTAGGATGTGCACACGCAGTAGAAATCTCGGGTATCTCTCGTTTAATAATGTTACTTTTGGTGTCTGTATGTTGTGAGTGCAGCGTCTGGCTCTGCACTGATGTCTAGATACTGAGCCCCGCGCCCTCATGCCCTCAGCTGTCCGCCCAGAGCCCACACGAGTTTCATCTCAGCTTCAAAGGCAGATGCACAATAGCCACAGAAACTTGCTCTTTATTCAGACAGTGGCTTCTTTTCAGGGAGACATACTTTTATCTCCGGAAACATCTTTTTTCTATGAGGATGACTCACTTTTCATGTCTCGCCTCCACCACCCCCTCCCTTATTTGTTTGTACTACACACGTTCTGTGGGAAGTCCTGCAGAAACAGCCGCGGGAAGTGTGTCTATGTCTGATAGAGCTGGGGCGGATCGCAGCCAGGTAAAGATCCAAGCACATTCAGTCGTGCATAAACCAGTTTTTTGGCGTAGGGCTGGGCGATATGGCAAAACAATCGAACTGTCATGAGCTTATTCTTCTGAGAACATGTTTGTTTGATGAGATCGTCTGTAATTGTCGGTTTAGTGCAGCTCTAGACTCAAAAACAGATGCTCTTTTCCCACAAACTTCTACTTTTGGTCATTCTCTTTCAACCTGCAGTGGTCCACATCAGTCTGATTTATTGCATATCGCCCAGTCCTAATCCAGAGTCAGAATGAATCATCTTTAGGCTTTAGAAAACTGCTTTTCTTTGAACTTTTCAGGTACGGTGTGGAGCCTCCAGGTTTGGTGAAGCTCGAGAGGGAGATTGAGCGAGAGGAGGCCGGCCTGTCGCCATTATCCCCATTATCTCTGTCTTTTTTCCCTTCTCCTTCTCTCAGTCCACCTCCAGCTCCATCACCGCCACCCGTAACCCCATCTACACCTCCTCCACCTCCTGCCCCCTCGTCTCCCACCATCACAACCCCACCTGAACCTGCTCCCGCCCCTAAACCCGAAACCCCGCCTCCTCTCCCACCTCCCAGTCCTGCCACGACCTCCAGCGCGACACAAACTCCCGTGTTCATCCCTCTGAGCACCACCACCACCACCACCAGCACCACCACGCCTGCTCCATCCCGCCTCCATGTCAGATCCCAGTGCCTGCTGCCAGAGTCTCTGCACTGATCATCCAGTCGCCCCCAGAAACGCCCCCCGTCACTCCATCCACGACCCCACGGAGCGCCCACAAATCTACAAAAAGACGCAGCGCAAACACCAACACGCTTCTGGATAATATCGTATGAAAACTGATCACATATGATTTAATATTAAAGATGCACTTTATCTACCTCTGTCTTTGTAACTTGTAGGTTGAAAACATAGTGAAGAACGCTCCCTGCACCTGCCCCACCAAGTTTCCTGTTGAAAAGCAGCCAAAAGGTTGTTATCGTATTGGAGAAAAAGTTCTGTACATTCGTGTAAGTACTTCACAAACTCTTCCCCTCGATCTCCTAATCTGCTGCTTCTCCTGATGTAATTACACTTCTGCTGGATGTATTAGTTACTGCGTGAAACAAAATAAATAATCAGGTTGTTATTAGTTGAAGCAGCAACAAGTGCCCTGATCCGAGCCGTATGGGATGCTGCTTCTCCCGAGTCGTGCACCACCCATATGTGAGCTACAAGGGCTCGAGAAACGGCCATCTGGGAGGCTGGGTTGCCTGGCAACCAATGGACAGGATAAGACCGAGCTCACAATGATTTTATTCAGTACTGAGACCTTCAACTCCGAGTTCAGACCTGAAGGCAAAACAAACATGTCACTATAAAGATGGTTTTCATAAAGATAAGTGCTGGAAATGCCAGCTCCTCAGGGTTTGGATCTGGTTCAAGATGAGACGTTTAAACCAGTACATGTCATAGTATATACAGATTACACAGTGACACATAATGATTAGTTACTTGTTCGTTCTGTTCGGTAAGTGGTGACTCGTTGTACACACTGATAGTCTAAATCGTATTGAAAAAGCGTTTCAGTAGTAATCAATGTGTCAGTGTCATTTAGCAGCAGCTCCATTCACCTGACGGACAGACATCTTATTTTCAGGGGCTGGTTTAGGGTCAAACAACACCTGCTTCTGCGGAAAAAACGAAAACAGAACAAGGCAGGACATGACTGAAGAGAACGGAGGGAACAACCGAGCTGAGATCACTTATAAAACCGTTACAATACGTCTAAATGTATTGTATATTTGAGCACAGACGCTCTACCTCTGCTCTACTCTCCAGATAAATGTTGTTTCTCATATTAACCTCTGCATAAATCCAGGCTTTACCTTGTTGCATGGACTTACCTGCATGAAACACAGTGGCATGATCCTCAATTACCACACGGAGAGACTGGCTCCGAGGGAAATGTGTGCAAACCTTTGTAAAGAGCACATACTATTGATTACACAGAAGTCATTAGCCAGGGCTTTTTAATAAGACAGCTTGTTAATGAGTGACCGAAGCATGGCGACCCGGCTCCCCTCCCCTCCTGCGCCTCCAGTCTCCCCCATTTCCACTGGAGACTATTCAGCCGAGCCAGCTCTGGAGTGCTCCTCTATTCTTTGTGGTGAAAAAGGAAGGGTTTTCTTTCTTCTCGTGCTCAATTAGGCTCTCCTCTGGTATTGTATGAAGAGTCTGGCTATGTCAATACATGGAAATACATTAGACAAGCCTAAAATGACATTCATCTCAATTTAGCGTCTAAAACAGAGCATCAGATACATTTTAAAACAGAAAATGCAGCAGATCTTAATGCTCATTGTGTTACGAAGGAAACTTATTTTGTCCTAATGAGCTAAACGTTCTCGGGGCTAAGACTCAAAAGACTAAAAATAAAAGTTAGTGCATAAACTGAAGGCTAAATAAAAGTGTTCGGTTAAATTGCAATTAAAAAAGTCGCCATATAACTCTGTCTGTATTAATCATATCTGCAAAACATAGACTAGAAAATGTGTAAGTGTAGTTTTTTCTGGATTATTTGAGATGAGGTCTCCTGTAACTCGAGTCTAAAACCTTCGTACAAACACAAACCCAGTGTAACACGAGCGGTTCATGTTCCCATTGTTATTCCCAGTGGCTCTAAATCATCTGTTTTACTGTGATGCTGCTGTTCTTAGTGGGACAAGCTTCTCACACTCACTGATGGCTGCAGCTAAACTCTGCCCCCTACTGGCACGTGCTGAAATGGCCTTGTTTCCTCTTATAGTGCACTCATGTATTTTTCAAACAGAAACTGGAGCTGAAATCAATGGGAGCTGTGGGGGGGACGCAGGGGAATCCAGACTGTGGTTTATAGGCTGCAGACGTAGGACAGTCCTGTGGAGACATGGTCCCGGGACGAGCGGGACACAAATACAGCGTCTGGAGGAGGACGAGCAGATTCTAAAGGTTACAAATATGTGTATCATGTATTTACGGGAAATCATCCTCCTGACGTACTCACAGGTCGATGGTCTGATAAACTGAAGAGGCAGGTCAGTCTCAGCCCTCACTGGCACAAACTGTTCTTGTGTCCTGTGGCAAGACACTTAACCCGGTGTCTGTGAGCACTGGGGTGTGCACATGTGAGAGATGGAAGAGCTTTGAGTGCACACTGGAGGGGACTATAGAAAATCAAGACATTTAGTGAACTATAGTCGGCTAAAAATGCCTAAAAATAACAAAGCAAAGCAAAAAATGTAAAAATATAAGAAAAAAAATGTATAAAGATAATAAAACCAAACAAAAAAATGTATAAAGATAAAAAAAACAGACAAAAAAATGTATAAAGATAACAAAACCAGACAAAAAAATGTATAAAGATAACAAAACCAGACAAAAAATGTATAAAGATAACAAAACCAACCAAAAAAATGTATAAAGATAACAAAACCAGACAAAAAAATGTTAAAATGTAACAAAAATAAACAAATAAATAAATAAAATGCATAAATATTTCAAAAGAAAAAAAAAAATACATAAAAATAACAAAAAAAACTACCAAAAAAGTGTATAAATATAACAAAACAAAACCAAAAAATATATAAAGATAACAAAATAAAATAAAAAAATGCATAAAGATAACAATCATAACAAAAACATAAATAAAGTTAAGAAAACAAAGCAAAAAATGTATAAAGGTAACAAAACAAAACAAAAAAATTTACAAATATTACAAATCAAAACAAGAAAAATATAAAGATAACAAAACAAAACAAAAAAATTTATAAAGATAACAAAATAAAATAAAAAAAAAATGCATAAAGATACAAATCATAACAAAAAAAAAAAAAAAAGTTAAGAAAACAAAGGAAAAATTTTATAAAGGTAACAAAACAAGACAAAAAAATGTATAAAGATAAGAAAAAAAAGTATAAATGTAACAAAAGAAAACTTAATGCATTTTCTCGGTTGTGGTTATTTCTGTCATATTATTAGTCATTTCTGCAGCCACAGCCGACTTGGGGCTTTTTGCTGCAGTTTGGCCGTCACCACATTTTGACTAAAGTTTGATTCAAAGTTTGTGGTTAAATAAAACCCTCTGTCTCTGAGCTCTGTTCTACTATCACAGCCTCTGACCTTTAAGACATGTAAAAATGTGGACGTTTTATAAATCCTCTGTGTTTTTTCACAGTAATATGACATGAATATTCAGAGCGTGTCTGACAGGCGGCTGCTGTATCAGTGTTGACCCCTGTCGGCCTTTACATTTTAATCTGGCCGATGACAGCTGAGATGGGGTCTCCTCTTTGTCACGGGCTGTGAGTGATTGACCCCCTCCTCGCCCCTCGCACATGGCACCTCTGCGATATTCTTGTATTATCACTTTCTTAATGGCTCTTTAATGAAGGGTTTATTGGAGATAAGGCTGGAAAAGGGGCGGGGCCAGCACTGACAGGGGCAACCGTGAGCTTAGCAATGTCCTCTGGGAATCGTGGCGTCCGCTGGGAGCCGCTGAACTCGTCTCAATTTCAGGCTTTCATATTGTGGTTGCCATGGCAGCAGGAGGGTTTTCCTTTGTGAACAAATACGGCCTGAACATTTGTTGGTGTAGATTCAGACACTGCTGCTGACTACTGTTACCAGACAAACATACTGTGGCTTTAGGATTTGAAAGTGATGGTATAAGAGCCTTTGTGTGGAATAATTGAACTCTTTGTGGTCTGATGCGGTGCCTCTGTTCACGTGAGAGCTTGATGTGTGCTCAGCTGGTGCCGTGAGGTGTTGTTTCATTTGCTTTAATGAGATTTTGACAAAGCTTTCCAAGAAACCACTTGCTGTTTACTGCAAGCACCGAGGCAGGAGGATCTTACATGAATATTACATGAACGTGTAGTGGGAGCAAATAGTACTAGATGTACTGTAGCAATATGCATGAGTCTGACAAAACAAGCAGCCTGTCTGTAGATTTAAACTGTTACAGCGACGAGCATCCGGACAATATTAAGTGTTTTAATGCCTCTTAATCATCCTTTTTCAGCTTTTTTATTGGAATCTGTCAGATATTATGCACTACAGGATAAAAAAACAACAGACCGGTTTAATGTTGTAAAGCAAACTGTGGTCCAAGGGCCAAACGCGGCCCTCAGAACATTTTTCTTGGTTCCAGGAGAATCGTCCCTTATCACCTTAAACAGAACTTTTACTGCACATTTCAGAAAATCTACTTTAACATATGAGATATTTAATGTGTCGCAGTGAGGATGTGAGTGTGAATAAAGGTCGAGTGGTTCAGTCTGACACAGATTTGAAGTCTTCACTTTATCGGCGATCAGTCTGTGGCCCTTAATCGACCCTCAGCTTTGTCTATGTTTTATATGTGGCTCTTAATGAGAAAAGTTGTAGAGAGAGATGTAAAATTATACTATTATTGTGTTTTTATTGTGTAACATTGATACTACTGCACATTATTAACACTAGTCTAGTCCAGGTTTAGTTCTCGCTTCAGTAAAATGATGCAGTTTCTAAAGGCTGTAGCTTTTCTAGTTGAGGGTCTGCTGCCTGATGAAGATTTAATAATAATAAAAATACATTTTATTTATAATGCTTCTTCATTCCGTAGAATCTCAGAGCGCTACAATAAAACAAGAACTTTAAACCCTTATATTATTATTTTATAGCTTTGCCTGAAATGTTTTACAGTTTGGGCTTAAACTTCCCTTTATCTCCATGGACAGAAGCTAAGTTACAGGTCATATTTGTGGAGAGGCAAGCCGACACACAGGAGAATACATGTTTAAGATATTTTTACCTCTCATAGCGTGG
The DNA here is from genome assembly GCA_019594935.1 of Periophthalmus modestus. Lineage (NCBI taxonomy): Eukaryota > Metazoa > Chordata > Actinopteri > Gobiiformes > Gobiidae > Periophthalmus > Periophthalmus modestus. Next base: position 36,858 of record JAIEZT010000206.1, read on the forward strand.
AGCAGACGCCTGACGTGACATAACTGAAGTGAAGTCGTTCTCCACAGATGCTGAACGAGCGTCACGTGATGGTTCGGGTCGGAGGAGGCTGGGAGACTTTTCTGAGCTACCTGCAGAAACACGACCCGTGCAGAGGAGGAGCCCCGAGCAGGTCAGAGGTCAGAGTGTGTCGGGACAGGGTCAAAACGGCGCCTCTACAGATGTCCCCAGACAGCTACATGGTGGTGGGAGCCCATTACAGAAATAAGAAATAAGAAGTAGAGACAGACATAAAACTCTTTTACACAGGCACAGGGTGAGACTGTAGCTATAGACGGGGGACTTTTAGAGAAAGACGCTGTTTTATTACCTCAACTTTGTATTTTTGTACTGAAAATCTGTCTTTATACTGTATATTCTGGATTTCTGTATCGATTATGTAGTCATTTCTTTTTAGTTTTTTATATGCACATTTTTGGGGAGTTTTAATCAAGTTTTTCAGGCAAACAAGATCAGTAATAATTAGTTAATACTGTTTGTAGCTGACTATTTTAATGGGTTTCATTTGTAGCTGGATGAAAAGTATCTGCCTGAACTAGTCTGTCCTCTAGGTGGCACTGTGGGCTCAGGGACAAAACACACAAAACACATTTTAAATACAAGTTTGACCACATTTGCTCAAAGTAATCACTAAACACATAAAAGATCACCCCAAACAATAATAATTAGATATTTTATTTCAATAAAATAAATTAATTAAAAATTGACACAGGTTTGAATATACAGAAAGGAACTAATTGTAATGATCATGCAAGACTTCAGTCCCAAATACTCTCTGCACTGTCTGGTACAAATAAGTTAGAAAATAGTTGTGCTACTAAAACATCAGCCTCTTTGAATCGTGACTCGATTGGCGGTAGGTCATTTCGCAACACATTTCTCAGATTTAGATTTTAGGAAGCTTCTTTTTAGACCTGATTACTTAACAATTATTTAAATGCAAAACTGCTGACTGCTTTTTTTCAGAAAAGTATTCATACTTTAAACTGTGTGCTACTATTTTTACTTTTAAACCTGATTTACCATCACTGTGCTGTTCTTTTCTCCGTCTTGCTTTTTAAATGTAACTGGGACGTGTGCTTTTATTATTCTCTTTTGTCAATACATCTTTGTAGTTTGTATCTGAAAAAAATGTCTGATTAAAAAAATAATAATACACAAAAACACTGACCTGTGCAGTTGTGCTTTAAGTCTCAACAACACGTTTTACTTGCACAATGTACTTTTACTTACAGTTTACTTCTTAGAGTAATACTTCTATTACTGTTAATCAGTTTTGAGTGTGAACTTAAATCTTTATAAAAACCAAACACCAAACAGCATTGCATTATGTGAAATGTCGGACATCTGAAAAATACAGCGACTCAAGCGTCCATGTGAAGTGACCATAGATATAAAACAATGTTATTTCTATGGCAGCTGTATTTTCATTTATGTCCATATAACTGGCATAATATCATCACACTAAGAGCATGAACTGACTGACCCTAAACGCACAAGATTATTAAACCCAAACTCTTTTGTAAACGTCACAAATAGTGTGCTTATGACATGCTCTGCTCCTCTCACCTCTCCACATGTGGCTTTTCCTTGTTTTTTTTGTTTTTTTAATACATTACCGGCGCTCAGATGTAGTTTTAGACCCAGCAAAGTGCCAAGGTTCAACAAGACACAGAACAAACCGCTTTAAATCTCGCCTCTTAACTCTGAGGAGCCTCGTTTCATGATCTAGAAATGTTCTCGACCTCGACTCACTGCAGAAATAAAACCCTTTCATCAGTTTAAACACATTCAAAGTAAATTTCACATTATCCCCCGTCTCGCTCGGCTCATTCAGTTGTGCTTTTGCATTGTTCGATCTATATTTAACCATTAGACAAATCATAGTCGCTTCAGTATATTTGGCGATGTAAACACAAGACGATATAAAAGTTCATTTCCATTATTACTGGAAAGTCTTTTTCTTTTTGTTTAGTCATCTTACTTCTGTTGTGGCAGCTCTTTACGGTGCCAAATTGCAGACGGAGCCCTGCATGTTGAAGTTTTTAAGTATACTGATTGCTAATAAACACCTGGACACATGCTACAAGCTGAACCTAGCCTAACGATAAGAGATCTGAGTGAGCGCGTTCTCCCTCTGGACCAAACCTCTGTCTTCTCCCTCTTTGCCTCTGGTTCTGTGGAGAGGCTGATAGTGACTCTGTGCATGTAAAGGTTTGGATGTGGTTTGTGCTTTCGTTTTAAGTGGGCACATCGACACTTAATACTATTATTACTATGTTTCTAGTCGTTTGTAGCTTGAGTTCTGAGGTATTCACTGAGGCTTTCCCACAGAGCCGTCCACATGTGTTTGAGTCAGATTGAGGCAGTCATGGCTCTTCTGATTGTGACTGAATCCCTTCTGTTCATTTGGTTCAGAAACATCTTGAGATTTGTGGATCCTAGACTGGCACTGTAACACTGTCATAAAGTCTCTTTCCACTGCACACTCACACACACACTCTTACTCAAAGTCTACTGTACACGAACATTGATGTGGTCTACATGGAGATGTGTCTGTACATACTGAGGCCTGTCCACTCTGATCCTCTCAGTGCTCTGCTGCGGCTGCACATTCACCCAGATCCATGTGTGCTACACTAAAGAGAAGCAATGGCCAACGCCACACGATTTTTTCAATATGAACAGAAACACAGCACACAGCACTTGACTGAGAGAGGAATGCTGACAGAAAGCTTTGGCCTGCATCACGTCTCTGGTTCAGAGGATTACTCCCTGATCCTCCGTAGAATAGTGGTGTGTTTATATATGCAGTGTGTGCAGTGTGTGTTTGAAATACAGCACCATTTTAAGACTCTTCAGAGCACACAGTCACCATGTCCGTCGCAGTGCTATGACAGCCCTGTCCCGGCGGGTCAGAGCTCCTCTGTCAGGCACACTGAGCACTGAGGGATGAGGTGGTGCAGACAGTGATGAGACACTTGAGTTACACGTTGGGGGTCCGGGTGGAGTTTGTGCGTTCAGGGGTCAGTCACGGCACCGTCCTGTCACACGGTGCCGTTCTCCTGCCTTGGCTTATGGGGCGTCGTGCGAGCGGGCGTGCTTAGGGAGGGGGCCAAGGTACAGAGGAAACCGGCCAGCAACGTGAGGCCCAGACCCCCCCAGGCACAAAACATGGACCAGCCATAGCCATGGCTTATGTCCTCGGGAAGGCCATACATGTAGCGGGGGTAGCGCGACAATTCAAAGTTGATTCCTGCCACGCATGTGCAGAGGGAGATGATACAGCATGTTCCTGTGAGCAGACAGCAGTGATTCAGACAGCATCCGTACCATCAATTATGTATGTGCTGAGTGCAGCGCCGTATGAATAGTAGATGGGGTCGTTTCCACTAATGGGAAGCCCCCGATTAAATGAATCATGTATACTGATATTTCAGACCACAGTATCATGCTGTCATGTTTGTACCACTTTAAGACCTTTAGACCCACGTTCCAGGATATTTAGTCTGAACAGGTTTGATTTTTAACAGTTTTTCTGTGTTAAAAAACTAATATCACATGAAAAATGATACACACAAAGTTCCAAACTGAGGTGAACACACAGACAGTGTCTGAGTGTCGTGCATTTACTCTGTACATGATGAACTGTCATGTCTGTAGAATGTGCTGCTTTATTTTCAGCTTGGCACAAATATTGTTTTTAGCCATAGAATCTGAGGATGCATCATTTGGCTTTTTATTTGGATAATGGAGACACAAAACCACCACATGAACATAAATGTGTGTTTAACATGATGAGGACACACATTTCTGTAAAGTTTGTGATGTTGGGATAATGTGTGTTTTATTGTACGTTCACTTTAAGTCTGTGTTGTGTGTTTTTGTGTTTTTACCTCCCATGAGAAAGAGTAGCCCAGCTACATATTGCATGAGGTCATGCTGCTGGCAGCAGCCCAGGACTCCAATGATCCAGCCAAACAGGATGATGGACACCGCCATGCCCACGAAGCCTGCGGTCATCCTCCTCAGGTCTGCACACACGGGGGAAGTGTTCAACATATACAAATATATAAAACAGAGTATCCTGTTTCTTGTACTTTTGTTCAGAGCTCTACAAACACGTGCTGAAATGCCTGGGATTCTTGTGTTAGTTTATCATATTTCAGTCTTATCTCAAACGCTAAATGCTCCTGGAGGTTTACAATGTGCTCTCTGAACAGAATCTTACTTTTTAAACAAACATATAAATCTAATCTAACTGTGGCGTCGTCATTTAGGCTCCTCACAGTCGAGTTTAGGATCAGTGTTTTGCTCTTGGGCCTAACTCCACAGACACATGTACGACTCTGGTGCCTGTTACAACTACGACATTCTCAGCTTTACATAGATCAATGGAGCTTCATATGACAGTCACGTCTGACCTGCTGAGATCACTCCCGTGTTACTTATTGATAATCACTAATGACATAATCCAAGGTCAGAGTCCTGCGCCGCGAGTCAAGACGCCTGTCCACATGTCCCGGCTGCGTAAGGAGGAGACATTGATTTGTGAAGCGTGGACTCAGATAACCCAGGACACGAGGCTGCACATTTCTAATAGAGATGACCTTATAACCTTTGGTCTAGACAGAAGAGAGCCGCTTGTAAATTGTAAGTTATCTGCTTATGGGGCTATTAGGAAATGCGTTAAAGAAATGTGAGTGCGATCGTACAAGATCTGCCTCTTTTCAGCTCTGTCGATGTAGTGTCACCACAGCAAGTTACACTTTTAAATCTTCTGTAGCTCCTTTAATTCTTAAGTTAAACTCACCAAGTTTTAGCAGGAGATAAACTGAACCTTCCCAGATTTTTGGCTATATATACGGTTATAATTGTTCACTTACACTTGAACTTATCACGACTTAAACTAGGGGAAGTAAAAATGACCTAATCTGTCTCTTATTTGATCCTGATATCACGTTTGAAGTGGTTTATTGTCTGAGGTTTATTCACAAACACCTTTTCTTTAAGATAGACCCACAGGAAGAAATCAGGACGAGTCAGGTCTGTGGAGATCACATACTGCCCCCTGTCTGTGAAAAACACTTATTATTCCTTTAATGGCATTTGGGGCATCTCTGGTATTAAAATGTGGACGGTAACACTGCTGGGTTTGTGAATTTGACCCATGTGACTCAAAGTACCACTGTACAATGAGGGTTCGATCCTCGGTGCTGGATTTGCTCAGATTAATGTGGGAAGAGTCGTTCTAAATGCTCTGGAAAAATAAAAGAAAAATATTCAAAAACAAAAGAGTTATGAGGTTTTTTCAACTGTCAGCGACTTTTGGGCCACTCTGTATAATCTGCCATGTTCTGTGATGAGATTTACAAATAATACTGACAAATGACTGTAATTTACATCAGAGGAGAACCCGGGACACCTAAGACTACAAACTTTTAAAATACTTTCATCATAATCTACAGAAGGACTGGGCTGTTTTTTCTCTAAAAATGTGATTTTCGATTAGATTTACGACTTTTGTGAAGAGGATGCACTGAAAAGATTGTCTTCAGTGATCATATTTATCGCATTGGCCTTTGGGGAAATCTTTTATGAATGAGATGAAACAAACTATTGCGTGAAACATGCCCCCAAACGTTTCATTTGACGTCAAAGCAGTGTCGCGTGGCCCTGTGCGAAACTTTGTCTCTGTGGCTGCAAAGAGCAAGAAAGTGGAGACAAAGCAAACGGATTTTCTTCCAAACAAATCAATACGATCTTCAAATTCGATGAATCCATTTAGTCGATATTTTGCGCAGCCCTGGTCACACAGAGGGTCAATAATCTCAGCAGTACTCTGGAAACGTGAGCTAAAACGAGTTCTGTCCACAAGAATATTCAAGAGGAGGTGTGTAAAACATTTGATAAATTGCCGTGTCAGAAATAGCTCTATGCGTTTGAGACTGGCAGTCCTCTCCGCTCCGGTTGCCAGGTTTGTATTCATTCATAAAATAACCCAATCCCACAGTATTTAGATAGTACTGAATACATTTTACAAAGTTTTTGCTTTGTGCAGACTTACGGAGCGCGTGCCACTCGTCCTGCCGGATGGTCTTCGTGATGTTGACGGGTAAATTTCTCGGGAGGATGGACGAGGTGTAGTGATATTTGACTGGAGTACATCTTTGAATAATTCCTGTAAGAAGCATGGAGACGGATGATTAGGACAAATACACAACATGGACAGACAGACATCGTGCAAACACAGACTTCTGATGTGATAATGATTCAAAATATGACATAAAACTTGGACAAACAGACTTATGATAAAGACGGACTGGGGAGGGCAGAGACACAGGAAGAAAAAGCAGCACAGACAGAGAATAAACGCCATATTTCACTGGTTCTTCAGGGAAAAAAACATGTTTAACACTGAAGAGCTTCCTTTGCTGTGTCCTTAAACATAATGACATCGCTTTTTTGTGGTATATTTAGTTTTTTTCTTGCTCTATAACATCACACGGACTTTAAGCTGTGACGTAAGGACTGGGCCTGGTGCAGGACAATGGCAGAATTTAAAACGCAAATATTTGATTTAGACGAGTCTCAGAGAAAGTTCAATTCTGACATCAGAGTTTTTAAAGTGACAGGGCCTCAAACACATTTTTTACAAACTTATTTGGCTTCCCGAGGTGCACGTTCACCTTCTGCCAGCTCCACTTTGGCTTCCACATTCTCTCTCACAAAAAAAAAAAAAAACCTCGCACAGGTTCTTTGGCACAGGGTTTTTAGGTAGGATGCCCTCCCCTATTATTCTACTACAGACTTTACAAACTCTCAGCTTTATACTTTATACATTTATGGGCAAAAACATGCAGGAAGTACTAAAAATACACCGTCCATTATCACAAAAAGAGTCACGTTCTCTCACGTTCAGGACGGAGTAACTGCATCACAAATGAGTCTTTACCACGTGGAACTGAAACAAAAGCAGATATTTCCCTCCAAAAAGCTGATGTCATAACACTGGGACATCAGCTGTGATCTGTGTCGGGATAAAAAAGCACAAATCAACCGACTTTTACCTCCACAGCGTCTCGTGAGCTGCAGAGAACAGAGAACTTCACAGACTCACAACCGTCAGAAACACTGTGGCTTTGTCTGGAATCTTTCACTCTCTGATCACTTCCACGACGTTAGAGCCGGAGTTTTGTGCCACTTTCACAGGTTAATGCAGCTTCTCAGTCACAGTTTGGTGTTTGCAACTTTATTTTAGTTTTATAATTATTAAAAACTGTCCAGCTTTGGCTTCACTTCCTGTTTCGTCTTCATTTGTCTGACACAAAGTGGAAAAAACACACCACATTAACATGGAGCAGTAGATTTACAGTATTTTCACTTTATAAATAAATATCAGCTGCCCTCTGGAACTTTTCTATTGCTTGTTTCCGTGGAGATGTCACTGCTTTGCTTGGAAAGTTCCACAGTGCAGCATTAAACAGATTTATGTCACATTCCTCCAGTGTTTTATCGCTAAAAAGCAGCGTCACCTCTCCACAGATCTCACCTGTAACTCGGCCTGTCGGTTTGTCTGATCACACAGTGGAAAAGTTACAGAGTGAAACTTTAAGAACTATTAATTATCAGAGGTCAGAGGTCAGAGGTCAGAGGTTATCTACAACGTGTGAGTGAGATGAGGAGGGAAAGTCACTGATTAAACTCACGTTACTGTAACCGAGGAGATTTGTGTCGAATTGTACTTTTTGGAGTAGATTTTTCAAACCTGTACTTGTACTTGTACTTGAGTATAATTCTAGCCATGTAATTATAATTAGTTACAGTTAAAATCCACTGTTCAGACAGTTTATTTTGCACAAAATGCTGATCTAAAATGCTGCGAAAGATCTGTTAAAACAACTAATACTCTGAGTAAATATTTATTTTTCATGTTCTTTTTACTTTTACTTTAGTGCAGTTGTGGATGTAGTATTTCTGAGTTCATTTTTAGCCATGCAACTGTAATTTCACTTACAAATTTGCAGTATTTCCTCTGCCACTGTGTAATCGTGTCATTGTCTAAAAGGATGTTAGCATAATTATCAAAAAAAAATCAAAATGATGTGTGTTTGAGGCGAACACAGATACACACGAGCCGAGAAAAGTGTCGGCCTAAAGAATCATCTCACGTTATTACTACTTACTATTTATCAAGTCTATATTTAAATCTAAGTTGTAGAGAGGTGTTTGCAGTTCCCGCTTCACTGCTTCTGCTCTTAAAATAAGGATAAACACTGACAGAGTTACACCAAACTGCAGATAAAGCGTCTCTGAAGAATAAATGATCAGTGATGTTCTGTCGAGTTAATGCTCTCGTCTCATGAGTCGCGACAACTTAAACTTCACAAATCCCTGCAGTTTTCAACCCAACTACACTTTAAAGCACATTTTTGAACCTTTGAGTCAAATGCGTCGTCTCGTGATGCCAAACTTGTTGTACATTTAGTTGGGAGTAAGTTTTGGAGATGGATTGAGCCCAGCTGTCTCACATTAACAACATTTTCACAGTGATGAGTTTGTGTTCTGCTGCAGTGATTGATAAATGCATGGTTAAAATCTGATAAAAAAGCTGCTGCCTTGTTTGCAAAGTCGTTTACGCTGCAGGTGATGCCATGTCTGTGCAGGGCTGTGAATGTCTCTCCCTGCTCTTCACCCACATTCACACACTTCTGTCCCGTCCAGTAAAACCTCTTAAAATCCCCAGATCTGCACATTTAGTTCTGACAATATTTGACACTGTGCAGCTGTGAGTTTCTGGGATTTAACCTGCAGCTTTTTTAATATAAATGCAACATGAACTCCTAAGAATAACGCTGCTAAATGAAGAAACAGACGCTAATTTCTACATCTTATCACAAATATATGTAGATAAAAATCAATAAGTGCGTTTAGTGAGAGCCCACAGTGCCAGAGCCGGTCTTAATGTGCTAATTTGTCACACAGACTGAGGCCTGGGCTGTGAATAGAGCAGCTGCACAGTTCTTGTCTGTGGAGACTAAATATTCGAAGTATTCTGTGAAAGCCTTTTAGCCACCACTTCACTGTCATTCACATTGACAGGATATGGCTCGGAGCAGCTACAAAACATATGGAGGAGACCAGCCATTATGTCACAGTGTGGAGGACTCCCGGCCCGATTCAGACAGGAGAAGAGGGCGGGTGTGAAATATGGCCAGGACAAAACTATATGTATATGAACAAACTGGCTGCATGCATCAAGAGCAACTGGACTGCAAAACAAAGTGTGCAAAAGGTGTGAAAAGGTGCTAGTTCTTCACTGTGGTCACATAGAAAAACAGGGAAAAACATGAAGGCTGGAGTTTGCATCAGCTGTAACATGTTGGATACAGTATGTTAATGAGGGGCACACACACACACTGCCACAAAACACACATCCTGATTTGAAGAAAAGCTTTTCCCTGACATTAACATCTGCTTAAATCCCAGTGCACTGCTCCAGACTGATGCACGTTGCTGTCAAAGGCCCTGGGTGTTGTGACAGGCCCTAGGTGAGCATCATGGCCTGTGTCTGGCTGCTATCAGAGCTGTTTACCTTTGTAGATGAGGTCTTCCGTCTCCAGGTCGAAGCCTTCCCTGTGACACTTTCTCCACAGACCCGAGATGGTGGAGTTAAACTGTCGGCTGCAGTGAGACTCCATGGCGGATGCTGCTGGCACAAAGTGGCGCTTAACCCTGCGCAGAGGAGCCACATCTGGGCCTGGTCCTTTCCTCTCCAGCGCGCTCTTTGGGGGCATCTTGAGGGGGAGGTTGGGGTTGGAGATGTAGATGTATCCCGGGTCGTATCGCTTGTTGGCATAGTTCTTACACCTCTCCCGGTGTCTCCTGGCGTCTGTCTCGTACCAATAGTCGGTGCAGATCGCCATGGCGAGCAGCCCCAGCGCGCACAGAGCCAAGAAGAGCCCCGCGCTGGTTAACATTTTCATAGCGGCCATCTTCCTTCCCCACTCGATGGAGAGCCCAAACAGTCGCAAGAAGCAGAAGCAGGTTTCGTCTCCGTGGCCGTGCTCGTGGTACCGCGTGAAATCAATCACGACGGCACTCACAGCCTGACGCAGCTGCGGGCTGGAGACATGAGCGAGCCGAGCCAGCGTCGTCTTTTGTTGTGGTGAGCCTCTGGATGCTATGTTGTTGCCACCATCTGTTATGGTACAGGAGCAGAGCGCGAGGGGGAGGGGCCGGAGGATGCTCAGGAGGAGGAGGAGGAGGAGGATGCTGAGGAGGATGCAGGAAGATGCTGAGGAGGATGCAGGAGGAGGAGGCTGAGGAGGAGGCTGGAGGAGGAGGAGGAGGATTCAGGAGGACGATGCTGAGGAGGATGCAGGAGGATGCAGGAGGAGGATGCTAGAGCAGGATGCTGAGGAGGAGGAGAATGCTAGAGGAGGATGCTGAGGAGAATGCAGGAGGAGGAGGATGCAGGAGGAGGAGGATGCAGAGGAGGAGGAGGAAGAGGAGGAGGAGGCTGGAGGAGGATGCAGAGGGGGAGGATGCAGGGGGAGGATGCTGAGGAGGATATTGGAGGAGGATGCTGGAGGAGGATACAGGAGGATGCTGAGGAGGATGCTAGAGGAGGAGGATGCTGAGGAGGAGGATGCTGCTAGAGGAGGAGGATGCTGAGGAGGAGGATACAGGAGGATGCTGCTAGAGGAGGAGGATGCTGAGGAGGATGCTGAGGAGGATGCTAGAGGAAGAGGATGCTGAGGAGGATGCTAGAGGAAGAGGATGCTGAGGAGGATGCTAGAGGAAGAGGATGCTGAGGAGGACTGTAGCAGCTCCGTCTCTCCTCCGGGATGCTGGGGGCCCAGGACCAGGCTGTGAGGGGGAGTGGTCACTGATCACATGGGGACGACCACAGAACACACCCAACTATCAGAGCAGGTCAGGGGAGGTTCATCAGACGAATGTGATCAAAACGACCTGAAGAAGTGAACTTTCTCAGGCTCAATTAAACCTTTAAACCATCCACATCTACACTGTGTTTAACCAGTGGGTTCAGAGATTTTTAAAGTCTGCATCAAACACAAAGTTATAAAGAATTTTATTTAATTGTACAAGAATGTGTGAGGAGCTCGGTCACACAGGAGGAACTCTGAGTAGAGCTGCTGCTCCTCCATGTCGAGAGTGTCCCTCAGAGGAGTGTCCCTCGGAGGAGTGTCCCTCGGAGGAGTGTCCCTCGGAGTAGAGTCCCTCGGAGTAGAGGAGTGTCCCTCGGAGCAGAGGTCCCTCGGAGGAGTGTCCCTCAGAGGAGTGTCCCTCAGAGGAGAGTCCCTCAGAGGAGTGTCCCTCGGAGGAGTGTCCCTCAGAGGAGTGTCCCCCAGAGTAGGGTCCCTCGGAGGAGGGTCCCTCAGAGGACAGGACAGGGACCTGCCTCAGCATCTTCCTCCGCACAGTCAATATAAAGTGACCTGATGACCACAGGCCTTCAGCAGCTGTGTCCTGCTCGTGTAAACTTTAATACAATTAAGGTCATAAATACAGTCGCTCTGACGACAAACTATTTCATAAAATACCACAAAATCAGACTCGAGTTTTCCATTGTGTTTATTTTTTAAAAGATGCCTCATCTAACTTTGATAGTTACAGTTAGTTTTATTCTGGGATTCTACACAAATATACACCAAATAAAAATAGCATTTCTAGATTTATTTTGTTAACTTAAACATTCTTTCATAGTAAATATTTATAACAAAAATATAAAGATATTGCTTAGGTCAATGTGGAAACGATATACTTCACTGTATATAATACAGCATTTGTTAATGGGACTAAACCTGACACAAGTCGGACAGATTCTAGTGTTTTGGCACTTGTTTTGTAACATGACGGGGAGATACAAATCATGAGTCGACTGGGTAAAACAAAGCACTGATCATCTCTATTTCAATAAATACAGCAGCTGCATGAAAAAGACATTTTAAATAGTTATAACACAAAGCAAAAAGCCACAAAGAGCAGGAGTAACAACCGAAGTGATGCTTATGTGCAAAACACGGGTTTTTGGTTTATGTCGTTCATTTACTCTTTTAAATCTGGCACATTATCAATGTCCATTCAGTCCATAAAGTGCCATTTTCAGTCATGTCAGTAACAGGCTGTGATTGTGGAGTGTTTTATACTTTACACGATATATACTGTGTGTATCAAATGAAGAGTAACAGAGACGCCGTTTAAACTATGGCCGAAAGAAGAGCCATCACAGCTACACCGGAGAGAATGAGGAAGATCTGGAGCATGGACTGCCTGGAAAATGACACATTATATTTAGACAAACATGCACTCATTCAGAATCACTGATACTTAAAGGTTTAGCAAGCATCAACACTGTGATATCTGAGAAATCTTATATTAAACGGATCAATTTCACACACAATAGAGCCAAGTACACACCCAGAAGAGCCTGTCCTAGTTACACTTTAAAACCATAATCCTTCTAACACAACCCCAATGTTACACAGTCTACTGAAGATAAAGTCAGTAGAAAAATGTGAAAATCTGTTTAAAAATACCTCAAATTGGACTCTTGCAGGAGATCAGGGACGACATTGACCAAAGCAATGTAGAGAAATCCTCCAGAGGTGAAAGGTAAAATCCAGGAGGCTGTGTCTTCTGTAAACACAAGTGAGATTTAGAAACAGTAAGAAGCTTAAAGTGGCCCTGTACACGACAAAAAACTGTACCTGTTCCTTTTGGAGACTGGGCGTAGAGGGCCACACACGCCCCTAGGACCCCGACCATGGCCGTGGACAGCTGCATGCGAGCGGCACTCCAGCGATCAAACCCAGCACGCAGCAAAATGGCAAAGTCTCCCACCTGCGGATCATGACATTTATCACAACACAGGACGAGATACACACTGCTTATGTTTACACCACGGAGAACAAGCACAAACTTTCACTCCCAGTCAAACTATGTCAACATTAAAGACAGAGGAAAACACAGGAATCTGAAAGCGTTTAGTCGGGCTCACCTCATGGGGGATTTCATGGAGCAGGATGGCAAAGGTGGTAAGGAGGCCAACCTGCAAGAGCGTCATTAAAATGAAAATGTATGCAAAGAGCGAACAGTCAATGCCAGAGTTAAACAGGGAGCGAATGAGGACAGGCAACAACAAGCTCTCAAAAGAACAATTTAAACCATAAACTAGGGCAGCAGCTTTAATCAGAATTGAATCTAAATCGTAATTAAATTCATGCAAGTACCATAATTTTGTCCACAGAAAAGAACATATCTGATCATATTCTGCACAAAAACTACAGATCTGTACAAACACGGCGGTTCATAGTTCAGTCTTTTTGTCAATTCTTCTGGATGTGTTTAAAACTTTGAACAGAAGCTTATTATTAAACCAAAAATTGCAAATTCAATCACAAGTGCAAGTTTGTCAGAAAGAAACCAACACAATTTGATGCTTTATCCCAAATTTCTCAGCCCCATCTTAAACTGCACTACACAAAAAAGACGAAGTTCATTGAACTTCGTCTTGCCATGGATCAGACCTGGACGACTGAGGGTTTACACAGACTACACAAAAAAGAAAAAAAAACATATTTCAATCTTGTCTTTGACTCATCAGCTCTGCAACATGCTCTAAAACAACAGCTGAAATCAAATCCAAGTGTGTGTTTGTAATATTTTGAATCTTGGCACGTTTACTTTACAACTTCTGATTTTCAATTCAGCTTTTGAATCGCCGCAGCTGCCGTCCATTCACAAAAAAAAAAGACACTGAGAGGCCGGTTTTCAGCACCGACACGACGGGACCCGCTCGTTTTCTGTGGCGTCGGGATGTTTAATGTCTGCTTCAGTAAGAGCAGCTCAACATAAAACACTGGTGTGAGGTCTTGTACATTAGTTTAGACATGTGCGTAGATAACTTCCTCTCTGGCACGTGCGCACACACTTCACGCTGCTCGCCTTATGTCTCTCCAGCTGGACTCTTGTTGGCTACACCACCACAAAACAGCAATCCACCAAAGTAAAGCATTACTCTGCACTTTTAACCACTGTGTAGCATTTTAAATACTTCAAATATGCAAACATGATTTATTCATCAGTAAAGGATATTCAAAATAAAACTGTTTGGTACCTAATTATACATGGCTCTATCCGGAGACTAAAAATACAAATACAACTGGTGTGTTTCACTCTGCCAAATGCTCTGAATGTGCTGCCAAACTCTCACACGGGAGGTGTTACTTGTGCACGTTTCCCTCTTACACATGGATGCCCTGCCTCAATGCGGCTTTAGTCTCTGCACAAATAGAATTAGTGAAGTTTAAGGTCGAACACGTCACAGCGTCGACTGTAACCAGCAGAGTCAAAAACAAGTAGGTCGTAGGATTGTTTCATACTTTTCTTACCTTTTTGCTCACCAGAAAGCTCCCTCCTACTGCCAGGCCATGAGTGAAGTTATCGATGCAGTTTGCCAACAGGTTTAAATACCCACTTGTCTGAAACACAGAGTGAAAAAATACACATTTCTGCAGAGAATAAACATAAAGCTTTAGTGCAAAGAGGAAACATGACTTTACTGCAAACCTACGAGAGCAGGATGAAGAAATGTGCAGGATTTTGTCAATTCTAATCATATATTTTAGGGAAACTTGTCAAAATCTGTCTTACATATTTTCCCAAAAAATACTTGTTCCCTTTGGATTCTAAACAATCGTTTTCTTCTTCTTCGTCATTAATTTGCTTTTCAACCATTAATTAACTTTAATATTTTGCCAGGTTTTGCTGAAAAGCGTGAAACTTGTGTGGAGATTTAAATTCCCTGATGATTCATGTATAATTCTGGTGAATTACAGATGAATCATCATCAGCCCACAGTGAACAGGGAAACTTCCCTCCACAGTTTTGTTCAAGCCGAAAAGTTCTGGACGTACCTTGATTTTCTGAGACGTTTGCTGCAGCTGCTTCGAAGATTTCCATGACTCAGTGTGGTGTCCATTTTGGAGTGACACTTCTGTCTTTCCACTGAAAACTGAAATAGACTGTTTCTGTGAATAAAACACAGGGAAACAAGTTCAAGAATATCCAAGAGAAAAGATGGTACTTCAGCAAAAGGTGAAGTTCATTTTTTGTTGTATTGTCGATTTAGAAATCCTTTATTTGATGAAATGTTCACCCAAAGCCCTGAAATCTTCTGGTGTAATGACGACAGCCTCGTTTCTATGTAAAGCCTGAAGAAGCGGCAAAAGAGTTTGTTTAAAAGAGTTTGTTTAAATGAGTTTACTGTTGTTTCTTTTGTTGAAACACGTCTGGACTATTGTATTTTGTTAATGTGTCTTATCAGCCCATTAAAGGGCTCTTTGTATGCAAGACACAATAATAAAATAAATTAAAAAATCAAAAAGGTGAATAAAAAAACAAGTTCACAGAATATCCAAGAGAAAAGCTGGTACAATTAGCAAAAAAAAACACAAACAAATGTCCAGAGGTTTATATTTTATATTAAGGTTTGTCTCAAAGAACATTTTACATCATGGCTTTAACCTCATGGTCCAATATTTACAGCAATGTCAATACTTTTAAATATTCAAAGTGATGTTTTAGACGAGAAAATCCATGTGGCACAGGCGGCGTCATAGAAGAACTGTATGAAATTCAAAATTCAGACCATTTTATTCGGTCATTACATCAAAAGTCAAACATTATTCAACTTGTATAAGGTTCATAACATTTACATCATGACCGAAGCGTTTAGGCTGAAGTAAAATGTTCTTCTAATGCCTCAACTATTTTAATAACACAGGAATTTCAAGAACAGCAGCAAGAATCAGTTTTAAAACATATTACAAAACAAAAAAAAAACTACAAACGACGACAGTTCACTTAAATCATTCCAGAGGCCCGTCGTTTTCAAAAATTCATGTTTTATTTGTCTTTTTAAATGTTTTTATTGTGTAGGAGCTATTTCATTTATCATCGAGGTTGTTCCACAAACTAACCCCTCAAACACAAACACAGTCATGTTTTTTACTGGTTCTAGTCTTGATTTTTTTGAATAAACCTGTTTTTTCGTCTAAAATTATACTGACTGAATAACATCTGTGAACAAGGAGCTTATGATTATTCACTTTATACATTATTACGGCTCAAATCAACAGGATCACACAGTTTTAACTTAACAAAATTAGGATTTGTTGGTGCGATTGTAGATTAAAGAAGTTCTTGGTTGAGTAAAGACATCACGTCAACGAAAAGAAGCACAGGCCAAAGGATCTTCCCCAGAAAGTAAAGTCAAAAGACGTAGACGCAGTGAAAAAGCAGATTAAACTCTCAACTTTCCAGCTACTACACACATACTACTGTGTAAACAAATCCTTACAATCCAAATAAAATAAATAGTTAGCCGAGTAAAATCACAACAAACTAAAGGACGACAGCCAGAACTCTGTGTCGGAAAGAGAGAAAACCACAAACAGAATCTATCAGTGAAATATAGTAACACAATGGGCAGTTTGCTTTTAGTTTAGGAGTTCACAACAGGACGTCTGCAGACAGTCAGTGAGCCGCTGCTTTACTCAGACACTAAAAATAGTGAGCTGAAAAAAGAAACTATAGAAAAAATAAGAACATTACCAACGATACTTACATTTACTGCGGTTTTAAAGTCAAGTTTTTAGAGTAAAGTTGTGTTTTTTACTCACTTTGACACTGAATCCTGTATTTATTGTATTTAAGAGTAATTTACACATCTGAACTGTATCGAAATCTGCTACATAATAGAAAAATGCAAAGTCTGAGATGCAAAGTGAAAGTTAAACTATGTCGAGACAAGAGTGAACTCGTCAGCGCCCCAGGACTCGAGTGACCTCTGCCCAAAAAAAAAAAAAAAAGAGCCACATTTCAAACACTTACCGAGTTGAAATTCAAATCGGAGAGAGTCGTGGCACCTTCACGGTCGTCCTCATCTGGAAACATCTTCTCCAACAGTAAAAAGCCCAGCAAACCCGCAATTACCCACAAGCCCTGGGTGTTGTAGTGGTTCTGTTTACCCACTGTAAGAAAAAAGAGACGTCAAGAGGAAGATGTTACCAACTACCAAAGAAGAAAGGGGTTATGATATTATTACCGGATTTTCTGGACTACAGAGGCACCTGATTAAAGCCACACGCTTCAATTTTAGAAAGAAAAACTTGTACAAGCCGCACCCGATTTTAAGCCGCAGGTTTTCCACGAAGTAATATGAAAAATGAGCTCAAAAACGTTCATTTGGAGGGACTAGTGCAGTTTTACATACTTTTTTTTACAGTGTATGCAGGGCGTGTTCTGCGTCCTTGATTGGCTAAAGGAGGTGCCGTGTTCTGCGTCCTGATTGGCTAAAGGAGGTGCGTGTTCTGCGTCCTGATTGGCTAAAGGAGCGTGTTCTGCCTGATTGGCTAAAGGAGGTGTCGTTCTGCGTCCTGATTGGCTAAAGGAGGTGCCGTGTTCTGCGTCCTGATTGGCTAAAGGAGGTACGTGTTCTGCGTCCTGATTGGCTAAAGGAGGAGGCGTGTTCTGCTGCGTGCCGTGTTGGCTAAAGGAGGTGCGTGTTCTGCGTCCTGATTGGCTAAAGGAGGTGTCGTGTTCTGCGTCCTGATTGGCTAAAGGAGGTGTCGTGTTCTGCGTCCTGATTGGCTAAAGGAGGTGCCGTGTTCTGCGTCCTGATTGGCTAAAGGAGGTGCGTGTTCTGCGTCCTGATTGGCTAAAGGAGGTGCGTGTTCTGCGTCCTGATTGGCTAAAGGAGGTGCGTGTTCTGCGTCCTGATTGGCTAAAGGAGGTGTTCTGCGTGTGTGTTCTGCGTCCTGATTGGCTAAAGGAAGTGCGTGTTCTGCGTCCTGATTGGCTAAAGGAGGTGCCGTGTTCTGCGTCCTGATTGGCTAAAGGAGGTGCCGTGTTCTGCACTGCCGCTCTGCACCATAAGCCGCAGCAGTTAAAAAGTAGACTTGGCTTGTTGTCCAGAAAATACGGTATAACATTTAAAACACAAAAAACACCAACTAAAGACTAAAACTAAAACTAAAATCTTACCTGAGGAGCCGGACAGAGCCCAGGCTTCAGGCAGGAGGTGCAGAAAAACATCTCCAAGAAGACCTCCGATGGCAAAACTCAAGAGCTGCTTCAGTCTCTGAGATCCAGCTGCAACAAAATAAACTTATTAAACTCACTAAATCACAGCTTTTCAACACTCTACTTCTCCTGGAGCTGCAGTTTTTACCTTCAGTTTTGAGGGCTGCACCCGCCTCGATGGGAATAATAAGTAAAGGAAAGATCCCACTGAGGCCCACCGCGACGGAGCCGAGCAGAGCCAGGAGCAGAACCTGCGCCTCCTCGGAGCAGAGGAAGTGGGCGGCCGCCTGCAGACCCTGGTGCAGCCCCTGGAGCAGGTCTGCGGAGCCGGGGCCCGCCGCGGTGGCTGTGGCCTGAGCCATCACCGTTTGGATCATCCTCTGACTGCTGGACGCCCCCCTAGAGGTCACCGTCAGCAACAACACGGGGACCAGCAGCACGGCCAGGGCCCAGCTGGGCTTAGTGCTGCTTCTGCCTCTCATCCAGCCCATGGTCCGAAGTGCACGAGCCAGTGATGCTGTTCAGAAAATGGAGACAGTTTGATAAAGACTTTGAAAAACTTTTGCAACAATACTGTGAAGTATTGTGTCTATTACAAACATACACGTGATGTGATCAGCACAACTACAATAAACTTTACTTCATTATGGAAGAAATGTGCTGTCAATAAGTCACGACTGGACACGACTCCCTCGAACCCGACCCTAAATCTCACTTATCGATGCGTTTATCCCTGAGAAGATTTTACTGATGCTCGACAGAGATTCTCCTTCAATGTACAAACTTTCCCCTTTTAAACCTTTTTAATCTGATACAGGCGACTGCCACAAGTTTATATCAGGAATAATATTTAGCAACATGATAAAGCTGACGCCCGTCACCTGCCTGTCTCCATGACGACGTCACCGCTTTGGAATGTCCCAGTGTGTCCCTCAGTGTGTCCCTCAGAGTGTCCCACAGAGTGTCCCTCAGAGTGTCCCTCAGAGTGTCCCACAGAGTGTCCCTCAGAGTGTCCCAGTGTCCCACAGAGTGTCCCTCAGAGTGTCCCAGTGTCCCTCAGAGTGTCCCACAGAGTGTCCCTCAGAGTGTCCCACAGTGTGTCCCTCAGTGTGTCCCACAGAGTGTCCCACAGTGTGTCCCACAGTGTGTCCCACAGAGTGTCCCACAGTGTGCCCCTCTCCTGGAGACACATGGTGAATGTGTCCCCAGCCGAGTCACATGTGTCACAGTAAAAACATCTGCTGAATATGGACAAAATCTACAACTATATGAGAAATACCAGAGACAGAACAGTGACATCAGAGGAGACACCAGGGGCTGAGTGGGTACTCCCTCAGTGTGTGTCCCTCCTCAGTACTCCCTCAGTGGGGTACTCCCTCAGTGGGGTACTCCCTCAGTGGGGTACTCCCTCAGTGGGGTACTCCCTCAGGAGAGCTGTCTGGTGCACGTTTGAAAACACTTTATGGATTTGTTTGTCCCTCACGGACAGGGGACAGTTTGGGGTAAATTCTCGTGTAAGTTGCTCTAAACTGTTCACTTTTTCCGTGCCCTTTTGACCAAAGAAACAAGAGCAAAACATGGACACGACAATTACGTCATCACGACAAACATTATAAACTGTTCATGTGAGATTCATAAACACATTTTCACAAGATACAGCGGTTTCCCACAAACCTAAGACATTTTAAAGTTAGCGAGCTACCGTTAGCCCGAGCTCACGTACGCACGCACGGCTAACGTTAGCCCGCGAGCGCACGTACGCACGCACGGCTAACGTTAGCCCGCGAGCTCACGTACGCACGCACGCACGGCTAACGTTAGCACGTAAGCACGGCAGACTGTAGCTAATGCTCAGACTAAATACGCCGCAGTGCTAACACTTCCAGCTGCTTTAACACAAAAACACAACAACATAAACGTTACGAACAGGCACATGTGTTTTTACCTTGTGTTTTCGACTGTCACTGCACCAGTGTGTCCCTGCCATCCAGGCCCGCGGATGAAACGAGGCTCGGTGGAGTTTGTGCAGGATTCCAGCCTCCGCATGAATCCCAGCTGCAGACAGGGCTTTCCCAAACAGCCACGTATCAGGATCATGGAGGAAAAACCAAAACAGGAGAGAGCCAGAGCCAGAGCCCGCCCCACACGCCCCAAATCCCCCATACGTCCCAGACGCTCCACACGTCCCAGGAAGTGGCACTTTCTCGAAAAAGCTGGAGCTTATGCCACAGTACAACAGTATTTAAGTCAGTCTGATGTTATGTGATGTGGAACAGTCTGGAAAACTCTTCATGAGCTGCTCACAAGAGCAGAGCTTCAGTACAGAACAACAAGAGTACAGGAGAGTACTTTATACAGTACATGTAGGACCAACAGGAGTACATTATACAGTACATGTAGAACCAGAAGAGTACTTTATACAGTACATGTAGGACCAACAGGAGTACATTATACAGTACATGTAGGACCATAAGAGTACTTTATACAGTACATGTAGAACCAGAAGAGTACATTATACAGTACATGTACGGCCATCAAGAGTACTTTATACAGTACATGTAGGACCAACAAGAGTACATTATACAGTACATGTAGAACCAGAAGAGTACTTTATACAGTACATGTAGGACCAGAAGAGTACATTATACAGTACATGTACGGCCATCAAGAGTACCTTATACAGTACATGTAGAACCAGAAGAGTACTTTATACAGTACATGTACGGCCAACAAGAGTACTTTATACAGTACATGTACAACCAACAAGAATACTTTATACAGTACATGTAGAACCAGAAGAGTACTTTAGTACAGTACAATAGTACTTTACACAGTACATGTAAAAAACAACAAGAGTACTTTATACAGTACATGTAAAAAACAACAAGAGTACTTTATACAGTACATGTAAAAAACAACAAGAGTACTTTTATACAGTACATACAGAACCAGCAGGAGTATTTTAGTGTCTTGATGCCACAATATTGAACAATTATCGACCAATCTCAAATCTGCCTTTTAGGCAAAGTCCTCAAAAAAGTTGTTTACCAACAGTTTATTAAATTTCTCCAAATGAACAACTCCTTTGATGTTTTCCAGTCGGGTTTTAGACCCACAGCAGGTTTTAGACCCACAGCAGCAGGTTTTAGACCCACAGCAGCAGGTTTTAGACCCACAGCAGGTTTTAGACCCACAGCAGCAGGTTTTAGACCCACAGCGGGTTTTAGACCCACAGCAGCGGGTTTTAGACCCACAGCAGCAGGTTTTAGACCCACACAGCAGGTTTTAGACCCACAGCAGCAGGTTTTAGACCCACAGCGGGTTTTAGACCCACAGCAGCAGGTTTTAGACCCACAGCAGGTTTTAGACCCACAGCAGCAGGTTTTAGACCCACAGCAGCAGGTTTTAGACCCACCACAGCAGGTTTTAGACCCACAGCAGCAGGTTTTAGACCCACCACAGCAGGTTTTAGACCCACAGCAGCAGGTTTTAGACCCACCACAGCAGCAGCAGGTTTTAGACCCACAGCAGCAGGTTTTAGACCCACACACAGCAGGTTTTAGACCCACCACAGCAGGTTTTAGACCCACAGCAGGTTTTAGACCCACCACAGCAGGTTTTAGACCCACAGCAGGTTTTAGACCCACCACAGCAGCAGGTTTCAGACCCACAGCAGGTTTTAGACCCACAGCAGCAGGTTTTCGACCCACAGCAGGTTTTAGACCCACAGCAGGTTTTAGGCCCACAGCAGCAGGTTTCAGACCCACAGCAGCACTGAGACTGCTCTTATCAAGGTGACAGATCCTACCACCCGACACTGAACACAGACAAAGTCTCAGTGTTGATGTTAGATCTGAGTCTCCTTTGACTCTGTGTCCTCTTTGAACCTCTTACAGAGACTAGAGGACTGGGAGGGCATCTGTGGTACGGCACTAAAATGGTTCAAGTCCTATCTAGAAAACAGAGTAAATGTGTCTCAGATAAAATTTCCCTGAGCTGTGGGGTCCCCCAGGGGTCAATCCTGGGACCCCAGTTGTTCAATCTCTACATGCTGCTGTTAGGCCAGTTAATACACAGCAATGTGTCCTACCACAACTATGTGTTCTACTACAACTATGTGTCCTACTACAACAATGTGTCCTACCACAACTCTGTGTCCTACTACAACTATGTGTCCTACTACAACTATGTGTCCTACCACAACTCTGTGTCCTACTACAACTATGTGTCCTACTACAACTATGTGTCCTACCACAACTCTGTGTCCTACTACAACTATGTGTCCTACCACAACAATGTGTCCTACCACAACTCTGTGTCCTACTACAACTATGTGTCCTACCACAACTCTGTGTCCTACTACAACAATGTGTCCTACCACAACTCTGTGTCCTACTACAACTATGTGTCCTACCACAACTCTGTGTCCTACCACAACTATGTGTCCTACCACAACAATGTGTCCTACCACACCTCTGTGTCCTACCACAACTCTGTGTCCTACTACAAGTATGTGTCCTACTACAACTATGTGTCCTACCACAACTCTGTGTCCTACCACAACTATGTGTCCTACCACACCTCTGTGTCCTACCACAACTCTGTGTCCTACTACAACTATGTGTCCTACCACAACTATGCGTTCTACTACAACTCTGTGTCCTGCCCCAACTATGTGTCCTACCCCAACTCTGTGTCCTACTACAACTATGTGTCCTACCACAATTATGTGTCCTACCCCAACTATGTGTCCTACTACAACAATGTGTCCTACCACAACTCTGTGTCCTACTACAAGTATGTGTCCTACTACAACTATGTGTCCTACCACAACTGTGTCCTACCACATCTCTGTGTCCTACCACAACTCTGTGTCCTACTACAACTATGTGTCCTACTACAACTCTGTGTCCTACCACACCTCTGTGTCCTACCACAACTCTGTGTCCTACTACAACTATGTGTCCTACTACAACTCTGTGTCCTACCACAACTCTGTGTCCTACTACAACTATGTGTCCTACCACAACTCTGTGTTCTACTACAACTATGTGTCCTACCACAACTATGTGTCCTACTACAACTATGCGTTCTACTACAACTCTGTGTCCTACCACAACTATGTGTTCTACTACAACTCTGTGTCCTACCACAACTATGTGTCCTACTACTAACTCCGTGTTCTACTACAACTCTGTGTCCTGCCCCAACTATGTGTTCTACCCCAACTCTGTGTCCTACTACAACTATGTGTCCTACCACAATTATGTGTCCTACCCCAACTATGTGTCCTACTACAACTATGTGTCCTACCCCAACTCTGTGTCCTACCACAACTATGTGTTCTACTACAACTCTGTGTCCTACCACAACTATGTGTTCTACTACAACTCTGTGTCCTACCACGACTATGTGTCCTACCACAACTCTGTGTCCTACCCCAACTCTGTGTCCTACCCAGGGCCGGCCCAGCCTATAAGCAGACTAAGCAGCTGCTAAGGGCCCCGAGGCCACCAGAGGGCCCCCAAGAGCCCATACATTTATATTGAAAATAATGATTGAAACGTTTTTTTCTGAAAACTAAACGGTGCCCGGGTATGTATACTAGTCTAAATATCCTTCTTACACGACTAGATGTGTTTTATTTCCATTAGCTGGACACGTGCTTCCTACATTTATTTTCTAATCGGGCAGTGGTGAGGACAGCTACGTGTTTACACCGGTGTGAAGGACCCCTCCCTCCAGGTGCATTCTGGGAGGGCTGAGGCAGCAGAGGGACATTTGAGTGGATGTTTTACAGACTAAAAGACTTAAGTTAGCGATGGGACAATGTGTGAAGAGCCCAGAGGACGATCGTTTGGGGACAGGATTTTTCAGAGAGAACTCGAAATATGCCACGATTTTACACCAGTGGATCTGCAGATAAAACAGAGAGAATGGAGGTGTGTAAATGTGCAGACAGGACATGTATCAGAGGACAGAGGACACACCTCAGAGGGACAGAGGACACACCTCAGAGGGACAGAGGACACAGGTGAGTCCGTTTATTCCACTGGCTGTTTTTGGTTGTGGATCGTCCTTTTGTCTCTAAACCTCAGATGATGTGAGTTTGGTTAAAGTCTCTGCTTCTGTGTCACATCAACGTTGTTTATGGCACAAACCTCTGTTATATCTGCTGAACGAAAGAACGACCTGTGAACGACTCCTGAATGTGTTATTAACGACTCATTACTACGGATGCACCGATACCATGTTTTGCAAACGAGTACGAGTACTTCATTTTGAGTACTCGCCGATACTGAGTAAAGATACCGATACCAGACATTATTTTTACTGGTGTTTGATTATAGTAGTGAGTCTAATTCATTTCAGTTTATAGTATAGCCACTTTTTCATCATAGAAAACGTATCACTGTAGTTAGGTATAATTCAAATATAATTTATTTAGATCTGGTCTAAAGCACCTGGTTTTACCGCTTCCTCTTTGCAGACTGCGCTCCTACGAGCTAACTGCTAACGCGCTAACTGCTAACACGCTAACTGCTAACGCGCTAGCTGCTAACAGGCTAGCTGCTAACGCGCTAACTGCTACAGAGCCACTGTTAACATAACAGTGACTGTTGTGTTACTTCTACCACGGCCACTTTTTCACACTTATGTTCCTGCTGTTCGTCTTGTTGTGAGATGCGTGTCTGACTCTTGTGTGCTCTGGTTCGGTGCGGTGCGTGAGCGTGAGTGAGAGAGTGACGTGCGCGTGCATGTGTGGCGCATGTTGGTTCCAGTGGTGTTGAATGAGCCTGAAGTTTGCTTGCGGAAAGAAGGACATATTTTTACGGTGCAGTTCACTGAAATAAAAGCTTTAACACTGGCGACCGCGGCAGGACCCTCACCTTTTAAAGGAGTGGTGAGCATTGGGAATAATAATAATTTAAAAAAAAAAAAAAAAAAAAACGGACGATAAAAACTTTTTAAAGCTAAGTGACTGCAATAAGGCTGTAACGCCACCGGAGAAAGCTAACTCAAGATGGCGGGCGCTCGCAACCACCGTGATGTTTATGAACTCAAAACAAACTACTCAAACCCGTTCGTGTCATTAACCAACATTCAGGACAAGGAGCAAGGTACTTGGGACGCTAATGAGAGCAGAATGGCAAAATGTGAACATTACAACCCCTTTTTGTGTGATGATAGCTGCGCTGCTAATGCTAACTCACCGCGGCGGAGGGAGAAAGACTTGTTCGCGCCACTCCACAGCCCCCGCTCAGTTTTCCCGCACAAACCCCTTTGCTGAGGCCGAAAGTCAAAGCCACGGCCCCGAAGAAGGTCCCGGTGGGTACCAATTCCACTATCCAGCTCCCACTGTGACATTTAAGGGACAATATCCAGACACAAATCCATTTTCCTCTGGTAACATGGGAAGATTTGTACATAGCACACCAGCCTCAGTAAAACCAGCAGCATGCACACTCCCTGTTCAAAGTCTTTACATTAATTTACCAGAGACTGCTGAACATGTACAACCATGCTACTCATATCCACGTCAGAGCAACTCGGTACCCCGGCTGCAGTCTCCTCCATCAGACAGTGAAGAGGACTGTGATCCTAGAGAGCGAGTTCCTACCCTGCGTCCAGGCCAATATGATGGCAGCACACCTTGGAGAGAGTTTTTGCATAGGTTTGAGAGCTGTGCTGAGGCTAACCACTGGTCAGAAAAGACAATGTTAATCCAGTTAAAGTTCTGCCTGGTTGGAGCAGCAGGAGGCATCGTCCACCGAAACCCTCGCTCATCCAAGTGGGACTATCGCCGCCTGCTGGACGAACTGGAAACTGCTTACGGCCCTACTTCAGATCACGCAGCGGCAGTGGCAGTGGAGCTGAGGCAGAGAGTGCGCAGAACTGGTGAAGCACTCCATGTATTCAGAGATGACATTTATGGCAAAATAGCTGTAGCTTATGGTGATTGGTCAGAGTCTGAACAAGATGCTATAGCTGTGGAAGTTTTCACAAATGGCCTGGGCGATGCAGAAATAGTCCAAAAACTGTTAGAAAAACGTCCGCCCACACTAGCTAGAGCTTATGAGATAGCTCATCGCCATGAGACAACAAAAAGAGCTGCTTCTTATGTCACAAGTATTATGCAGCCAGACGCTCGCACTCTACCTGAACGTAAGCCCCGCACCGCAATCATCAGGGAGAAAGATGAGACTGTTACTGCTCCGACTCCACCTGCTCCAAGCCCCTTGCCACGTCAGTTTGTTCCATTCACACCAGCCAAAACACCAAATTACCGCAAAAACTTTAAAAAGGGTGACATTCGCTGTTATAATTGCAATGGGTGGGGCCATAAACAAAGCCAGTGCTCATCCCCTCAAAGAAAGACTGATACGTTCACAACAAGCACTTCTAGTAAAAGCCCACAGCCCAGGGTGCTTCACCTGAAGGTCACAAACCATGAAATGAGCATTCACATGAGCATCTATGAGCTAGAGGTGTGTGCAGTCTTGGATAGCGGAGCCCGGAGGAGCGTGTTGCCCTTGTCCCATTACAACGCCATTCACCCAGACATGAGACCTCCACTTACTCCCTCTGTTGTAGAGACTTTACATGGTGTGGGACCTGGGGATGTACCTGTGCTAGGTGAAACTACACTTCCTGTCCACATTAACCATCGTCAAGTGGAAATAAACTTTCTTGTGGCAGACATAGCGGGCAATGAGGTGCTGCTGGGCCACCCCTTCCTCACTCAAGCCGAGGCCCGCCTTGATTTCGGTAAGCAACGCATTGTTTTATTTGGTGAAGAGGTGCCCTATTTCCAACCAGAAACTGTTTCAAAATCACATGCCGTGAGAGTAGCCAGAACTGTAGTGGTGGAGCCTGGTCAAGAGTACTTAGTCAAGGGCACTGTGAACTTTGGAAAAGCAGCAAAGGGAGACATGATGCTCAGTCCCACCAAAGGCTTTGTTGAAAAGCACAAAGTTCTCATAGCCAGAGTCCTTGTTAATGCCCAGCCCACTAATGTTGTGCCACTACGCCTCTTTAATCCTGGCAACAAACCTGTGACTATCAAAGAAGGTGCTATTGCAGGCCTCCTCCAGCCAGCAGCGACTGTTCCGCCATCCAGTGACCCCACAGCTTCTTGCGCCAGCCCGCCTGCAATCCCAGAACACCTTCAAGAGCTCTATGCCCAGAGTTCCCTGAACCTTAATGACAGTGAAAAGATACAACTAACAGACTTGTTGTGTGCATATGAAAGTGTCTTTTCCAGGGGACCTGATGACCTAGGCCGGACCAGCCTCATCCAGCATGACATCATAACCCGGCCCGGTGCTCCAGTCAAGCAGTCCCCTCGTCGGATGGCCAGAGAAAAGCAGCAGTGCGCAGACCAACAGATCCATGAGAGCCTGCACACCGGTCTCGCCACCCGCAGCCACAGCAGTTGGGCATCTCCCATCGTAATGGTGCGTAAAAAAGATGGAACTTATCGTCTGTGCATTGATTACAGGGCACTCAATGACCGCACCATCAAAGACGCATACCCACTGCCCCGCATCCAAGACACCCTGGACACGCTCGCCGCCGCCAAATGGTTCAGCACCCTAGACCTTGCCTCAGGGTACTGGCAGGTCGAGCTCTCGCCACGAGCCCGCCGCGCCGCTGCATTCTGCACCCGAAATGGCCTATTTGAATGGAATGTCATGCCATTTGGCCTCTGCAATGCACCTGCGACGTTCCAGCGCTTAATGGACCGCGTCCTGGCTGGCATGCAGTGGGAGACCTGTCTTGTCTACCTCGATGACGTCATTGTGCTGGCCAGGGACGTGCCCGAGATGCTACAGCGGCTGGGTCAAGTGTTTCAGAGACTCAAACAAGCAAACCTAAAACTAAAACCCGCCAAATGCTGCCTGTTTCGCCGCCAAGTTGCCTATCTTGGTCACATAGTGTCGGAACACGGTGTGGCCACCGACCCCATCAAAGTCCACAAAGTCCTGTCATGGCCCACTCCTACGTCTATCCATGACGTCAGACGTTTTATTGGCCTTGCCTCATACTATCGCAGGTTCGTAAAAGACTTTGCTTCTGTTGCCGAGCCACTACACAACTTGACAAAGAAAAACGCACACTTCCAGTGGCACGCTGAACACCAAGCCTCTTTCGACACACTTAAGCACCGGCTGACCACGGCTCCTGTCTTGGGTTACCCTCTGGACCATGGCGAAATGATCCTTGACACAGATGCCAGTGACAAGGGTATCGGCGCTGTCCTGTCACAAATGCAGGATGGTGTAGAGCGTGTGTTGGCCTACGGTAGCCGCAAAATGGCTAAAACTGAACAAAACTATTGCACAACAAGAAGAGAGCTACTAGCCATTGTTGAGTTCACGTCACACTTCCGGCAGTATCTCCTCGGACGTCCATTCAAGGTACGCACTGACCACAGCAGCCTGCGTTGGCTAACCCGAATGAAAGAGCCAGAAGGTCAGTTAGCCCGGTGGCTGGAGAAGTTAGCAGAGTACGACTTTGAGATTATTCACCGTCCAGGTCGCTTACACACTAATGCTGACAGTCTTTCCCGCAGGCCCTGCCGCCAGTCTTGTCCTTGTAATCTGCAGGTCCCCTCCTCACAGTCCGGAAAGACGAGTCATCAGGCGATTCAGTGTGACATGGACTCCGACTCCAGATCCCTGTCGCTGAGTCCGGTGGGGGTAGAGACACGCCCGATAACTACCACAGATGTGAGTCCGGTGGGGGTAAGCGCAAACATAGAGACAAAAACAGACACTTTAAAACTGAAAGAGACCATCTATATGACAAACACTAATGAGACTACATTGTTTCCTGGCTGGACCATGGAAGAGCTGTGCAAGGCCCAAGCCACTGATCCAGACATTGCACCAATCCGAGCATGGTTAGAGGCCAGCACTGAGCGCCCCCCATGGACCACAGTTTCCCCATGCAGCCCAGCCACCAAAACATATTGGAGTCAATGGAAAAGACTGTATTTCAAAGACGGAGTTCTAGTCCGACGTTTCTACTGTTTAAATGACATCCAGTTCTACCCACAAATAGTGCTGCCACGCAAACTACAGCCCGATGTTATGCGCCAGATGCATGAGGGGCCAGTAGGAGGACATTTTGGTGTTGAACGTACAGTAGTCAGACTCCAGAGCAGATACTACTGGTACCACATGAGAGAAGATGTAGCCCTGTGGTGCCGTACATGTACCAATTGTGCCTGCAGAGCCAGACCCCAAAAGACACCACAAGCTCCTATGGGAACTGTCAGGGTGGGAGCCCCAATGGAACGCATTGCACTGGACATTATGGGCCCGCTCAATGAGACAGATCGCAAAAATCGCTATGTGCTTGTAATACAAGAGTACTTCACAAAATGGACTGAAGCATTTCCTATCCCTGATGAAAAGGCAGTCACAGTGGCGCAAGTTGTGGCTACAGAATGGGTGTGTCGCTACGGAATGCCTCACTCAATGCACAGCGACCAAGGACGTAACTTTGAATCAGAAGTTTTTCAAGAAATGTGTCATTTGTTTGGCATTGACAAAACTCATACAACGCCATTCAGACCCCAGTCAGACGGCCAAGTTGAACGTTTCAATGCAACACTCCAAAAGATCCTGGCCTCTACAGCAGAACGTTGCCACTGGGATTGGGACTTGATGATCCCGTATGCAGTTATGGCGTACAGAGCAACCAAGCACAGTGCAACGGGTTTCACACCAAACTTCATGATGTTCGGACGTGAAATAAGTGAACCAGTGGACCTTGTAGCTGGCCTGCCTCCAGACTGTGACAATGCACTTTCAGCCCCAGAGTACGTGCAACAAATGCGTGAGCGGCTGGAGCTGGCTCATCACATCACTCGAGACGCTTTGGGTGAGTCAGTCACACGTGCAAAAAGACAGTATGACAAAAATGCTTGCCGCACACAGTACAAAGTAGGAGACGCTGTGTGGGTACCTCATCAAAGGAACACGACAGGTCAAAAAACAAAGTCAAAAAGTTCCTGCCCTCCTATGAAGGACCCTTCTTCGTTCTTGGACAGTTGGACGATCTGGTCTACAGGATCCAAAAGAGCCCCAGATCTAAAGTGAAAGTCGTTCATCATGACCAACTCAAGCACTACCGCAGTCGTGAACCACTGGACAATGCATGGGTTCAGGACCAAGCCCAACACTGGACACCTGCAGAGATCTCACCGCCAGTCGTGGATGGTGATTCCGGGGACCAGGACCTCGGCCTGCGCAGTCTCTTCACTCCTGTGTCCGGTGATGGCTTCAGCTACTCCCAGACATCGCCTCCTGCTGCAACAGACCCCGATGTGGCTGGGCCTCTTCCATCCTCTCCTTCCCATGTGATACTTGACCATGGTGGGGGTGAGATGGGAAGGTCACACCTGTCGGGCCTTCAGGGACAACGGCCCAGACGTCAGCGCAGGACTCCTGATTGGTATGGTGACTGGTTAACTGAGTAAACTACTAGAGACTTTATTGTTAGCATTTTGGGCACTCTAGTTTTGTTGACATGTTCTTTGCATCTGTTAAGAAGCACTTTTTTTCATTGTTGGTTGTAAAAAAAAAAAAAAAAAAAAAAAAAAAAAAAAAAACAAGCTCAAGAGACAATGCTTTTACATATGCACCTTGTTCTTTTTGAATGCAATTTTGTATTTTTATTATGTTATTTTTCTTTCACTCATGTGCACCTTAAATCAGCTAATTTTAGTCACTGAGAAGTCAGCATGTTTTATATTGTAACCCACCAGAGCTAAATGTATTTCATAATGGACACTTCTGCCTCTTTACAATTTTCAGGTCTGCTGTTAAAGAGTTGTGTACCAGTTTGTATGTTGTTTGCTGGAGTGGCATTGTTCATTGCCATCCAGGGTGGGGGTAGTGTTGTGAGATGCGTGTCTGACTCTTGTGTGCTCTGGTTCGGTGCGGTGCGTGAGCGTGAGTGTGAGAGAGTGACGTGCGCGTGCATGTGTGGCGCATGTTTGGTTCCAGTGGTGTTGAATGAGCCTGAAGTTTGCTTGCGGAAGAAGGACATATTTTTTACGGTGCAGTTCACTGAAATAAAAGCTTTAACAGTCTAAATGTGTTTGTCCATTATAACAGTTAGATCGCAGCACAAGCAAATAAACGCCAGCGCCACTTAGCAACGTTAGCATGCTACTATTGCAAACACAAGCACTGCGCTAGTGTCCTCTGTGAACTATAAACACCTTCAGAGTCCTAAATATTTGTATATGTCATGTGACAGTCACATATGATCACAGCTGTGCTTAATGTGCAGCTTTATGTCCAGAGATCTGCTCTGTGGAGAGGCGAGCATGAGCCTCAAACAGCAGCACAGATACAGTGGTATCGCTTTTGGTATCGGCAGCTCATTGATGAGTACGAGTACAGCACAATGCTGGTATCAGTGTCTGGGCATCCTACTCATTTAATATGTGCGTTTAGGTGAAATCTCCCATCCAAAGCCTGACAACAAACATAAAATGATGTGATCCTAAAATCCCCTTTTATTTAATGTTCAGTCCTTCCAAATGATCTGATGATGATAAATCTGACGTCATGTCCAGGCTGTTTCTCTTATGCAACTCTTGACTTGGAGCACTTTTTTGTACTTCTTGAGTGATACGAAGTTGGTGTACCCTTGTTTGGCTACTCTATCCAGTACTGCACTTTATGAGAAATGTAAGCCCAGTTTAGTCGACTGGAACACATTTAAATGCACCAGAATTTAAAAATGTCTCTGGCAGACCCCCCCTTCCTCACATGTTTTTATACTGTTAGACTTGTGGCTATTGCTGTTGTGAGCCTCTAGAATTGTCAGTCTTTTAACAACTGGTTGTGATTATGTTTTAATGTTGTCAGATATGAATATGTGGCACTGAAATGGACAGGGCCCCCAGGGGACAGTTTTGCTTAAGGCCCCCTGAAGGCTAGGGCCGGCCCTGGTCCTACCACAACTCTGTGTCCTACCACACCTCTGCAGAGACACTCAGATCTATGTGTCACTGCAGCAGGTTAATCTGGACCAGTGGATTCACTCTGACACAGATCAGTGTGTGGATGAAAACAACTTTCTCCAGATAAACTCAGACAAGATGAAAGTCACAGACCCACAGAAACATAGAGAAAGTGTCAGAGTCACCTCCAGTCTCTCTCTCTAAAACCTTCAAATCAGTCTGAAATCTAGAGGTAATAATGGACTCAGACTTGAACTTTAACAGTCACATCAAATCAATAACATCTGCAGCTTTTTACATCTAAAACATGTCAAAAATCAAAGGTAAACTGTCCAAACCAGACTCAGAGAGACTTATCCTGCATCTGTCTCCAGGAGGTTAGACGACTGTAACGTCTCACTGGCCTCTGCAAACGAGACAGAACAGAACATCCAGAACACTGCTGCCAGAGTCTGACTAGAACCAGGAAGTACGAGCACATGTGTCCTGTGTCAGGTGAAGTACTTCACACATGTGCCCTGTGTCTCAGGCGAAGTACTTCACACATGTGCCCTGTGTCTCAGGTGAAGTACTTCACACATGTGTCCTGTGTCAGGTGAAGTACTTCACACATGTGTCCTGTCTCATGTGAAGTACTTCACACATGTGTCCTGTGTCAGGTGAAGTACTTCACACATGTGTCCTGTGTCAGGTGAAGTACTTCACACATGTGAGAGTCACATGGACATCTCACACTCTGAGGACTTCAGGGACTGACTCCTGCTGGTCCAGAGTCACGACTGAACCTGGAGGATCAGAGTTTAATGTTTCTGCAGCTAAAACCTGGAACATTCTTCCTGAAGATGTGAGACAGACTCGACTTTGACAATAGTTTAAAGGCTCAAAAGGTTCTGTTTAGCTGCTTGTGACTGAAAGGGGTTTATTCTGCACTTTTCTGATGATTATTTATGTTTTGATTTGTCTTTTTTATTCTGTAAAGCACTTTGAATTACTTTGGGTACGAATTGTGCTGCACAAATAAACTTGCCTTGCCTCACAAGAGGACTTTAGTACAGTACAAGAGTACTTTAGTACAGTACAAGAGTACTTTAGTACAGTACAAGAGTACTTTAGTACAGTACAAGAGTACTTTAGTACAGTACAAGAGTACTTTAGTACAGTTCTGCATGTTGGACCAGCAGGAGTACTTTAGTACAGTACAAGAGTACTTTAGTACAGTACATATAGGACCGACAGCAGTACTGTGCATGAGATGTGTTTTTATTGAGTAAGAAAAATGATAAATTTAAATCCAGAGAATCCAGTCCAAACAATGGATTTGTTTAAAACGTTTTGACTTGATGTAAATTTCGAGCAGCTCTCAGAGTTTGACCAGGGCCATCAGCTGTTTACGGAGCCGTTTAACCCCCCACACTTTAACAACTTGTATACTCCTAGACCAGAGTACTATGCAAATACTACAGTCTGAAAATGTAGTATACATAAAACTAGGACTATAGAGTCAGTCAAGTTTTATTGAAGATGGAGATTCAAGTCGTTTCTAATGGTCAGTGATGAGCTTTGGTCAGTTTAAGGCCCCACACGCAGTAAAAGCTCGTGGTTTGGAGCAGAGTCACATTCACACGAGCAGTGACTGTGTCTGTGACTGTGGTTTGGAAACATTATACTGACGTGGAAGTGTCTGTGCACCAGAAAAGAAACATTTACCAACGTATAACATTTACCAACGTATAACATTTATCAACGTATAACATTAACCATCATGAGTCAATCTCAAGTGCAGCGAGTCTGATGCTAAAGTATTGATTTAGGCCACTTAGTTTTGATCACTACTTTATTGAATATTTTGTTATAATAAGTTTAATTTACAAACAGGAGGTTTGAATCTGAGAATCTCACTTTGAGTAAAAGTCTGTTTTTATGATGGTCCCTGTGATACTCAGAGGATTATTGTCTGTGGAAGTGTGAGTTTGCATCAGGCTTAAACCTTAAAGGTGAAGTATCTGCCTCACCACCAGGTGGAGCATGTCGCAGCTTCACTTCAGATGAGAAAGAAAAGAAAAAATGTCTCTGACCACTGAGTTACAGTTGTATTCATCACTACACAAAGTCTGTTTTCTGTAGTGAACTAGGTGAATTATAGTTTGCTTTGATGTTGTAACCTTATCACATTTCACACATGTACAATAATAGTGGAGCCGTGGTCATGACAAGTGAAGATGTGAAGACAGATATCGACAAAACATGATTCACTTTACACTGACTCATCCTCGTCTCACTTGTGCAACACTCTGAAAGAGGAAGAGGCTCTTTAGTGGGATTTAGGGCCACCTTATATGGTTTAAAGATAATGTCTATTGTACATAAATGCCCCAAATAAACTTTTATGGTACATCATGTTTATTTGTCCCAAATAAACATCTATAAAGTCAAGCCCAGACCTGCCAGTCTCTGAGATCTGAACCACGCTCGCCGCTCTCGCTCCTCAAACATGATTTTCTCGCTGATGTTTGTATTAAACTGACACTTTTAATTTGTTTTCCAAGCACTTTTTGAAATTGCCTGATAATAAACATGATTTTCAAAGTCACCAGAGAAAATGAGGAATGAGGAATAAGAAGTGAGAGGGCTCGATGTCTCGTGTGAGCGTTCACTCAACGTCATTGTGAAACTCAAATGACCAAAACCTCAGGAACCATGGGCCCAGAGCGAGACCACGATCTGTCAGATACAGAAATAATGCTCCAGTGTCCCCCAAAATGTGACCAGACCTGTGGAACCATCAACAAGAGCTTTATGTGCTTCAGAAAACAACAAACTGCCACTAAAATACGATAACACTAATATAACAATTAGACCCAAAAGTGATGTTTTTGTTTTGGATATTTAAAGTTAAAATGTTACTTTACTTTTAGAATTATGCTTATTGTTTCAAATGAGTCTAATACAGAATCATTACAGCACAAACCTCCTCAAATAGGAAGTTTTGGTCACCTTCTTGTTTTAATGGGGAAGGAGAAGAAGGAGAAGAAGCCTTATGGCACCAGCCTAAATTGGTAGAATTAAGGAAGTTTTTAGTTCCCCTGTTAATTCAGAGATACATACAAAGCCTGAATTTTCAACCACCTTTGACAATTGTCTTTGAGTAGAACAGCAGCTCCGTGTGGATGGCTCTTCGGCTCCTCTGGCTCATCGAGACGGTAGGACCAAAGCTTTTTTTAAGTGTGCTGTGACAGTGGGCGGTTCCCTCTTTCCACTGACTCTAAATATGAGACGCTAAGTTAAGAAGTTTATGATTAGGCTGCTTACTAGAAGGCTAATTTTACATAAACTGATATAAAACAGATATTTATAGATGTTCTTAAAGTAATTTACTGAGCTGTTTGTTGTTGTTAGGGTTAAAACATTGACAGAATGTTGTTTTTTTCAAGATTTAGTTGCTTTATAAAATGAAATAGATCAGAAATGTGTTTGATTTTCTTAGTTAAAAAAGATTAAATGACATTTGAATAATCTGGAGATGTGCATGAGAACCCTCGCTGCAGCAGAAAGGCGTTTCCATACAGGATACATTAAATCTATAATTGTTTTTATCTTTAAATTCCTAATCCAAGCTGCACATTTTGGTTGAAAACGATTTGGAAATGCGAGTGTGCTGCGACAGGAGTTTCAGAGTGTGGACATCGCTGCAGTCACTCTGGTCAAACTGATGTTGTGCAGAGGATGAGTGCAAGACTTCCTGTTGCAGCGTTGCCTGTATCCTGTTTTCCACAGTCAGTGGTCATGCGTGACAGTCCCCTCCTCAGAGCCGCGTGGCCGCCGTCTCGTGACCCTGAGCTGTCACCACGGCAACACCAGACATAGGGACACTCCGCGGTCTGGAAATAAGTCAGCAAATGTAATATAATAAGAAAAACAGCCAAGACGAGGTGTAGCAGCACAGCATAAGGGGAAAATTACACAACTATACAGCTAGAGATACAAAAAAAAGTGATTTTTCTGAGAAGCAGCTTGATTACAAATGTTTTAATAATAGGATTCTGTTCACAGTTCACATTTTACATGCAACAAAGAGACTGAAATATACAGCGACAAAAAACAAAAAACACATTTCCGAACATGTTTGCACACATCAGCTACGGAGTGAGCTGTTTTCATGCAGAATAAGACAAGAGATTTTGTTGTTTGTTCAGAAAAATATGGTAAAATGGTTAAAAAATGCAGCTTTTGCCAATTGCAGATGATCGATTTGATTAATCTCACAGCCTTTTGCAAACCAGTAAACATATTCGCAGGTTCTTAAAATAAAAGCTAAAGTGTCGAGAGCATTAACGCCTCTGGGTGCTGCTGGGCTGAAGGTCGAGGCCTGAGGTTGTCACTGTAAATGTGTTCCAGGATAGAAGCTTCACAGATACTGATCGTGTGACTGCGTTCAGACCAAAAACTGTCAAAAGCAGTTACACCCTGTGGTAGAACGACCCCAAAAACAGCCACTGATCACAGCTTCTGCGTGTTACACATATGTCACTTCACAGGGACACTTAATAATAAACTTATATTTAACACATTCACTTTTGGCCCTGAATACGATAAACGTTTAATACAGAAGTACAAATACAAATGCATAAAGTGAACTAAGTACTAAGGCTTAAAGATTCTCATTATGTCTGAAATATTCCAGGACATTCGACATATCTTGCATTTTCTTCGTCAATCCCAGATCGACTTTATCTTCAAAAAATGTGCAACAGGATCGCTAAAGATTTGACCTTTGACCTGGCCTTGTGGTGTTACCCGTCGTCTCCATGGAAACGTATATATTTAATGCAACATACAGAGATGAGCACGCTGCAGATCTTCCACCAGAAAAGTTACACAGTGCACCTTTAAAGTCTTATAATTATTCAGACTTCTGGTTTAAACACACAGTAAAAGTGATGCATTTGGGCTGCAGCGAGGGTCTGTGTTTGTTTGGATTTTACTATTTTCTGTTTTCTGATGACTGACGGATAAATATAAACATCGGGAAAACCCATGTGACCTTTTGTAACGCTGTTGTTTCTCTGATGGTGCAACGCCCGGGTCTGCAGACTGTACATGTGAGTTTGTGTCGGCGACAGGCTGTTTTCACAATATCTCGAAGTTTGAAATAAAAAGCAAACTTAAAAACTATTACACTTTGTTCAGTTTTTGGTGTTCTATGGAAATCTCTCGTCAGATAAGACTTAAACAGGCCTTAGTCATTCGTTTTAAAGGTTTGAATCTAATTTGTGAGAGCTGCTTTGGTTATTCACGCCATTTTGACTCGGACTTTTCTCCGTTCGGATGATCAAATATTTAGTTTGGAACTGTTACTATGGCAACAGACACAGTTTTTTATCACTT
This sequence comes from Periophthalmus modestus, assembly GCA_019594935.1. NCBI lineage: Eukaryota > Metazoa > Chordata > Actinopteri > Gobiiformes > Gobiidae > Periophthalmus > Periophthalmus modestus. Next base: position 74,383 of record JAIEZT010000206.1, read on the forward strand.
AAACTAAAGACTTAAACTGTAAATGGCGGGTTTGGAGAACAAGCCCATGGTCATGTTTGTATTTTAGTGCAAAAGTGTAAAAAAAACAAACTTGCGTACAATCGTTACTTGTCTAGATGTTGCAAAAATTCACACGTAACCCCAAAACTATTATTGAAGAGTGCACATTTGCAGCAAGCCCAAATTAAATCTGTATTAAACTGTCTATAGATAAAGCCAGTGCTACATTTATCTACATTTCAGTCTATTTTCCTTATCAGCAGACTCCATCCGAGCGCTCGAGTCCAGGCCTTAAGTAAGACATCCATTTTGGTCCAGCTTCAGGGAACTGAATCTGAAAGGCAGGTTGTCACTTCCCTTTTCCATCAATAGGTCACAGTATTTGGACCATTTCACTATAGAATTTCTTGTCTACTGTGGCAGAAACCGGAGTTACACAATCCAAGATGTTTAAAGATATTAGAGCACTTGTTTGTTTTTGAACATCACAGTCTTTAAATGTTGCATGTGAAGTGTCGTCATACACGTCGATAATGTGCAGGAGTCTAAAGCTTTAGTCAGTCAAATAACCAGCTGAGTCTGGTGCATTCACGTCCTCGTTATGTTGTGTTTTGAGCCCAGTTTAGTCCTGATGTAGACCTGGTTTGGTCCTGTTCTAGTCCTAGTTTGGTTCTGTTCTAGTCCTGGTTTGATCCTGTTCTAATCCTAGTTTGGTTCTGTTCTAGTCCTGGTTTAGTCCTGTTCTAGTCCTGGTTTGGTCCTGTTCTAGTCCTGGTTTGGTCCTGTTCTAGTCCTGGTTTGGTTCTGTTCTAGTCCTGGTTTAGTCCTGTTCTAATCCTAGTTTGGTCCTGTTCTAGTCCTGGTTTAGTCCTGTTCTAGTCCTGGTTTGGTTCTGTTCTAGTCCTGGTTTAGTGCTGATATAGACTTGGTTTGGTCCTGGTTTGGTCCTGTTCTAGTCCTGGTTTGGTCCTGTTCTAGTCCTGGTTTGGTCCTGTTCTAGACCTGGTTTGGTCCTGTTCTAGTCCTGTTCTAGTCCTGTTCTAGTCCTGGTTTGGTCCTGTTCTAGTCCTGGTTTGGTTCTGTTCTAGTCCTGGTTTAGTCCTGTTCTAGTCCTGGTTTAGTCCTGTTCTAGACCTGGTTTGGTCCTGTTCTAGTCCTGGTTTAGTCCTGTTCTAGTCCTGGTTTAGTCCTGTTCTAGTCCTGGTTTGGTCCTGGTTGGGTCCTGTTCTAGTCCTGGTTTAGTCCTGTTCTAGTCCTGGTTTAGTCCTGTTCTAGTCCTGGTTTGGTCCTGTTCTAGTCCTGTTCTAGCCCTAGTTTAGTCCTGTTCTAGTCCTGGTTTAGTCCTGTTCTAGTCCTGGTTTAGTCCTGTTCTAGTCCTGGTTTGGTCCTGTTCTAGTCCTGTTCTAGCCCTAGTTTAGTCCTGTTTAGTCCTGGTTTTAGTCCTGTTCTAGTCCTGGTCCTGTTCTAGTCCTGTTTAGTCCTGGTTTGGTCCTGTTCTAGTCCTGGTTTGGTCCTGGTTAGACTTGGGGTCCTGTTCTAGTCCTGGTTTGGTCCTGGTTTGGGTCCTGTTCTAGTCCTGGTTTAGTCCTGTTCTTGTCCTGGTTTGGTCCTGGTTGGGTCCTGTTCTAGTCCTGGTTTAGTCCTGTTCTAGTCCTGGTTTGGTCCCATCTGGTCCAGGTACAGTTCCAGATTTAATCCCAGTTTAGTCCCTGTTTTGATGAGGTGCATGTGCGACTTGAACACAACCTTCGTGGACCATTTTCCTGGGATATTAAATATGGGTCACAGCAGGAAGGAGCGGAGGCCTGTGGTGAGCGAGCTGGAGATCCTGGAGTGAATCGTGAGTCGACTCTACCATTTTACATTTTGTGCAGTTTGGGTCAGATGCATCAGATCAGAGAGACACCAGAAAGTTTTGAGATGTACTTTAGTCGATTAATCCACCACAGGACACGTGTTTAATCGACTGCAGCCAGAGCGGGACAACAGGTTTTCTATGTGAGAATAATCTCCCGTTTAGCTCAGCTGATCTACTATCCTAAAAGAAAAGGAAGTATTAAGTGTTTGGGAGGCATTGTCCGACCACAAGTCAAAAGGAGGTATTGACCCAAACAAAAGAAGTACAGATAAAGGATAAATATAAAGAGTATTTAGATTTGTAGAACTGCTCTTATCACAGAGCTGCAGTCTTCCCCTTAGACAGACAATGCTACAAACAAAACATTATTATTATAGCATGAAGCAGTTGTAAGACACATATTTATACTGTTGTTTTACATTTGCTTTATCAGACTCTCTGTCAGACACGCAGCAGCTCAGTGTCGCAGCAGATGAAGGTTATCTGCACATTATTGTCTCTATAGGAAACCTGACCCTGTCCTTTAACGGGAGGAGTGGGCAGTTTGACCCATCTCCACGTCTGGAGCTGTTCTTGGTCCGGACTCTCTGAGCGGGACGATCTGTCCTGTGCTGCAGAGGAAGCTCAGAGAAACACCTTTTTTGCCGTCTTCTCTCAGCCGTGACGTGGATTAGAAGTGGGAGAATAAAACACGTGATCCTGTTGAGAACTTTTGCCTCACACTGGCCTCAAAGCCGAGTGAGAAGGTGGTGGTTGACTTTGACTTTACTGGAGCCCACCTCCGCAGGGGTGGACAGTGTTTTGGTGATGACTGATGTTTTTCCCGACCCGTGATGGACGAGCCTCCACATCTGTGACCTGTGTGAGGTTCATGAGGCACTGATGTCGTCACAATCAGATTTACAAACATAGACCAGGTGTCAGTAAATCTGACCCCGGCCAATTTCTGACTTGGGGGCTAGATAAAAAAAAGAATTTCAAAATAAAAGTTCCAAAGTCCATATGAAATAGCTGTAATAGTATGAAAGAAAAAGCTGGTTTTATATATATTTGTTTAAATCCTTATTCTGGTTCCCCAATTCTCACTGGATTGAAGTCATTTCTTACCATTTTGTATGTCTCTGTTTGAAAAGAGCGAGTCTTTCTTCCCGTCGTCAGGAGCAAACCCTTTAGCTCCTTTAGCGTTGGTCCTTTAATTCTAACCTCCTGCTTCGACCCAAAGTCCAGTTTAGAAAAACTTAGCTTTAATATGTATCTTCCACCATTTAAAAAGTAGAACAGACAAGAAGAAAAAAGTGAATTGCTAAACTTGACTTGCTAACTCTAAGTTGTAGTTTGTAGCCCATATTCTGCGGGAGTTGCAAGAATCCCTGAGCTCACGAGTGCCCCCTAACATGAGGCAGGGTAACTGCATGCCTCACCCGGGGCCTTTTCACAGCCTTAAAGCAGCAGAGTACAGAGCTGAACTACAGCAGTCAGAACATGTGAGGCACGAACGACCTGTGCCTCACCGCGTCTCTTCTCGGGATTTCAACGGTAAACATAAACATTTACTGATTTTGCGTTAAAAAAAAAAAAAAAATTGCAAAGTTAAATAGAAAATAACTTTATAGTACAAATAATTGGATAAATATAAGCATGGTGTTGGCCTCACCTGACCACACGTCGCTGCTCCACAGTGGCACAGGTCGTGGTTACTCAGTGGTTTGTGAAGTTGTGTGTCCCTGGTTTGTTTGTCTGTCGGTGTGTGTGGATGTGTGGGTTTCAACTCTATACTCTACTATATTCAGATTTTAGCTAAACCAGTTTAATAAAGCATGGCATTTTACTATTTGTGCCTCCAATAAACACTGTGAACTGGAATCGTCTCTTGGCCTCCTTCAGAGAAACTTCCCTGTGCCTTAAGTTTAGCCTTTTATATTCTGAGTTTATTATTAAATTATTTAAAGTGAAAACCGAATCATGGTTTTACTCCACATCATGAAACAGCCTTTAGTTTATAACAAAATGTTTCTCTTCTTCTGTTATAGTAATCCAAAAGCCATGAAGGCAGCTAAACGCCCTCTGAACAAAATCAAATGTCACAATATCAAATGTTAGACTGATTATTGTGAGAAGAAAACACCACAATTTGGCTTCACGAGGGACAGGGATCAAACAGCAGCCACATCTGTTGTTTAATACAGTAAGGCAAAGTTTATTTGTCTACCACAAGGTAATTCAAAGTGTTTTACAGAATAAGAAACAAATCGAAACATAAATCATCACAAATAATCATCATAAAATTTACTTTAAAGGAGAAAAGTGCAGAATAAAACCATTCAACATTCTCAAAGAGGCCATTCCTTTTGTCTTCATGTAATTCAACTTTCTGAATAATACAGTAAATGAGACAAACTTTACAAACTTTACATCTTAGAGAACTCACTGAACTGAAAATACTTCACTTTTCACTTGTAAATCGGTCACAATTATTATTTTTATTGTATTGTGACCTGAAAATCCACATTTAGCCGTTCATCCTGACACAGTAACGAGCTGTTTTCTGATAATTACATTGAGTAACCGCATGAGTCAAACAGCTTTACCCAACACGTTTCATCACGGCCCGGAGAGATGCTGCTGCTGCATCAGTATCTTCTGTTTGATAACCAGAATCAGGTTATCAAACGCATCCGACGACACAGATACAGGCCTCAGCATCTTATCATACAGCTGTGAGGGTCAGCTGAAGCCCAACAGTCTGATAAAGTCATGATGATTATGCTACGAAGAGCTAAAAAGACCATGGAAAGTACGTGGATCCGCTCCGGGGTGGGGCAGCTTTAAAGAAATTCTCCACAATGTCCAAGTGCATGAAAAAAACTCCAAATTAACACTTAACAAAAAAGTGTCATCTGCAAAGTCATCTGACAAACTCTAAAAACCCCCAGAAGAACATTATTCCCTGTGATAATAATTAATCAAAAATAAAAGAAATAAAATATAAGAGCTTATTAAAATGTCTATAATTATTGTTTATTTCCAAATAATTTATGCTCTTCTAACTAAATTCATTAATAACATTTCATCAAACTGACATATGATATTGATCCACTCCGGGGTGGGGCAGCTTTAAAGAAATTCTCCACAATGTCCAAGTGCATGAAAAAAAATTTAAAAATCCAAATTAACACTTAACAAAGTGTAATAAAGTTTTATTCAAAACATAAGTCATCTGACAAACTACAAAAAACCCCAGAAGAACATTTTTCCCTGTGATAATAACTAATCAAAAATAAAAGAAATAATATATAAGAGCTAAGTAAAATGTCTAAAATTATTGTCTATTTCCAAACAATTTATGCAACTCTGAGTAAATCCATCAATAACATTTCATTTTTCTCTCTTTTGTTTTGTTAAGAATAATTAAACATAGATTTTCCCCCAAAAAAGTGATGTTAAAATATAAAAAGACTCCAAACACAAATGCAAAGTGGATTAATTGCCTGTTCGCTCACTGCCTATTGAGGGGGCACCGCTGAGCTCCGCTCTGATTGGCTGTGGGAGCAGGGCACAGCATTAAGACCCTGATAAAAGTTTCATCAATGACCAAAAGCCTGAAGCAGACGCTCCAATGCTCCCACCCACACGCAACCTATGACACGAGTCACAGTCCCTGCTCGTCTGCCAGTCCAGCCTAGGCCCTGGTTCTTTCTCTCGGGTTAAATTAATCTCCAGGCCTCTGAGTTCAAGATACACAAGTCAAAACTGTAGATTCAGGCGCAGTTTTTAAGTTTTGGTTTAACGTTGACTGAGAGGAAATTTTGAAATATTGTGCAATGGTGCCACAAAAGTTTTGAAAGATTGAGAGAGCATTTTGCCTGCATTTTGTGCGTCGGGTCGTTGGACAATAGGTCTCCATGTTGCATCCGTACAGAATGGAGAGCTACCTCATCCCCCCTGTAAGTACAACTTTACATTTTACTACAATCCCTACATTTTTCAGTCTAATTGTGTCTGTTAAACAAACGAGTTTCAGTTGCAGCAGCTCTAGGATTTCACTGTTTCTGTTTGGCTTCTAAATGTTCTTGTGTCTTCGTCTCTGGTAAAAATGTCTTTATATACACTATTGAACCAAGGGAAACATGAAATTGAAACTCAAACTACTACAGAGTTTAGGTTTCAACCCCCAAAAATGGTCACCGCCGCAGTTTTTCACAGACAGACATGACACATTGCAAAAGCTTTCTGCATGTTGGAGATAACAAAATAAATAAATGCAAAAACACTGTGATTCTATAGTGTTGTTATTGTGATTTTGTGAAACATAAATATGCAAATGTGCTGTTTTTTTTAGCCCTCCGAAGAAATGTACGACCCAGAACTCTACAGACATCAAATGGCAGAATATTACAACCCGTATGTGCTGGAGACAGACATCCCGGCAGGTCAGTCTCTGCTTTTACTCAATTAAACAACCTATTTTTTTAAGCTTCATATTCTGTAAAGCTAAGAATATGTTTTGAAACTTGCTATTTCAATGTTTTCCATATCGCGGCTGGTTTCTGGTCGAAGGTACATGGGTCTTTTTGGTCTTTAAATAAATTGTGGGCTGATTGTGATAGAATCTTTTCGATATTAAAGCGCATGCAGCTGAACCACACTCAGGAGCACAGGAAACAGATGCCATTTGTTTCACCCTAGACACATTTTAGTCTCCTCTCCCCAAGGGTTTATTTTGACACGATCGGTGCTTTACTTTCTCTATCAATCAACGGTTTTTGGTATTAATAAACTTCAAATCGCTCATTCAAATGATGCAGAGTCCACATTTTGACCTTAACTTTTTAACATTTTGGGAAGTCTTGTTCTATAAATGCTGAATATTTATCAAACTAAAGATGCACTATGTCACTTTTCTGGTCTGTCGCCATGGAAATGCTATTGCTTTGCCTGTAACTTTCCGCAGTATGGCTTTAAACTTATCTATATCCCTGAGAACAAGTGAACAACACCACAAAGCCACGTTACAGGTCAGATCTGTGGAGAAATGAGCAGAGAAATACAGTAAGAATGTTTTTATTAAGGTGTTTTTCCACAATAAAAACACCTAAATGCAGGATAAATATGTTTAATGCCATGTTGTGGAACATTTCAGGCAGAATAATTATAACTCCAGGTGGAGGTGGAGGATTTACCACCAGAAAATGACACAAAATTGACAAACAATATTAGGATTTGTATTTATTTAAACAAAATAAGCTCTGACACATTTGGAAAAAATCATTGTGGTGAGACTGAAGAAACAAACCGGAAAAAGGTTTATGCTGAGCTCAGTGTTGTTCTGTGGTGACCAGAGACACGGTCGTCCTGTAACACATGTATTATTTTATTTTAATTTATTTTATTTTATTTTATTTTATTTTATTTTTTAAATTATTTTATCAGCTGTTTTTAGTCAGCAGCAGTATTGTTCACACAGGGAGTTTTTCTGTATGTTTAAGGTGTAAAAGGGAACATCTACTTCAAAGTGCACTCCTAACTTAAATGTAGAGCGTGTTTGTTTTTTTTAATCTGTCTGTTTATACACTTTGTTTTATCATAAAGATGGATTTATCACAGATCTTCACACACTGCAGAGCTGATGCTGATGTGAATGATTCTGGTTATGTGTCAATAATCATGAATAATTGTAAAATGAGTTTGGAAAGTTTTACAAATCAGATGTTTTCTGTATGTTCAGGCCTAAAATCAGTAAAACACTGAAATAAAACCACTAAAGCACTTGTGCCTCAGTGGGTCTAATTTCTGGGTTCGGTCGATGAAAGTGTCTCGTTTTCTGGTGCAGATCACTGGGAGTACCACGCTCACCCTCCGGTTCATTCAGTGGAGTTTGAAACTCTCCCCGAGACAAACTTCACAGAGTTACAGAGCGTCCAGTCCCTTCACCCGACCCTCATCCGGCACGACGGCCTCCGCTACGACCCCGAGAACCTCCTGGACCCCAATCTGGGAGCGCACCCCCATGTCCTGCAGCCGCCTGTGAGTAAAGACCTGAGAGCTCCACCAAACTCACTGTGAAAACTGTTTAAAGTAGTCCAGGTTTAGTCCAGGTTTAGTCCTGGTTTAGACCTGGTTTAGCTCTGGTTTAGTCCTGGTTTAGTCCTGGTTTAGTGCGGGTTTAGTCCTGGTTTAGTCCTGGTTTAGACCTGGTTTAGTCCTGGTTTAGTCCTGGTTTAGTCCTGGTTTAGTCCTGGTTTAGTCCTGGTTTAGTCCAGGTTTAGTCCTGGTTTAGACCTGGTTTAGTCCTGGTTTAGTCCTGGTTTAGTCCTGGTTTAGTCCTGGTTTAGTGCGGGTTTAGTCCTGGTTTAGTCCTGGTTTAGACCTGGTTTAGTCCTGGTTTAGTGCGGGTTTAGTCCTGGTTTAGTCCTGGTTTAGACCTGGTTTAAGCCTGGTTTAGTCCTGGTTTAGTCCTGGTTTAGTCCTGGTTTAGTCCTGGTTTAGTCCTGGTTTAGTCCTGGTTTAGCCCCAGTTTAGACCTGGTTTAGTCCTGGTTTCGTCCTGTTTAGTCCCAGTTTAGACCTGGTTTAATCCTGGTTTAGCCCTGGTTTAGTCCTGGCCTCCTGCTAGTGCCCAGAGTCAGGACTAAACCAGGACTAAACCAGGACTAAACCAGGACTAAACCAGGACTAAACCAGGACTAAACCAGGACTAAACCAGGTCTAAACCAGGCCAAACCAGGACTAAACCAGGTCTAAACCAGGCCAAACCAGGTCTAAACCAGGTCTAAACCAGGACTACAGTCCCTCTCAGGTCTGGGAGGAGTTCGTCTTCATGTTTGTGTTTTTCATGAATTGAAACATGGAGACAGAACTCGTGAGTTTCACCTTTGGCAACAAATGAGACTTTTGGTCGTTGTGAAACTCGGGGATCGGGGCTTTCCATTGTTCAATTTGTTTTTATTTTCTGTCTGAACTGGGTGAAGTGAGTGACATGTCCAAAGAAACACCTCTGTGCCACTGCCACCACAACGAACCTGATCAAAACCAGCATCCGGCCGCTTCTATCACAACAGACTCGATAATGACGAGTTTACTGAGCTGCTTAAACAAACAGACTCAGTTACGCTGCAGTTACATTTGTGTAAAGCAGTTTTGGAGCGTGCAAACCGCCGCTCACACTCAAATTCAACTGTTTCCACCAATAAAGTGTTGCCCACCCAGGCATACAGCGACCACACATCGCAGCCCAAGCAGAAACACGCAACTGTTACTGTAACTGGGTAAATTTAGTTCAGCCCACACACACCCGCTAATAACTGCCACTAAAACTGTTTAAAGCGACATGTGACTGC